>OX380338.1:12680656-13208156 GCA_947425015.1 Pterostichus niger
ACTGTTATCATTACGGGTAATTATTGAAAATAAACTATAGTTATTTGTGTATTTAGGCTGTAATATGATTGTTTGTGTGCGTCGAAGCATTGCCAACTTCATTGAATTGCGCTACGTTTATTATGGCCATTTCATATGTAATTAAAATTCCTAGTTTAAAATTTACAGAGCGGGCACGTCAACTAGCGCCTCTGACGAGATGTGCCGCCCTTGAGCGAGAATAATTTGATTAACTGGAATATTTCTAAAATATTTTAACCTTAAATAATCGTATCTATGTTAATTTTTAACCGAGCATAAAAAACAAATGAAATGTATCTTAAAGTGTACTTACCTTTATTAAATTTTCAGTTGCCTAAACAATGATCACAAAATAGAACACAAAAATTAAGAACCAAAAAACAATTTTTTAAAGTTCTTGCTTAATCCAAGTCATTTTCTGTAAAATCTTGCGCGTATAGTCTGGACGCTACGGCACGACGCGACTTGTCGAAAAAACAAAATCATATTTTCCAACAGGTTGCGACGCGCTACCTTGTGTTGTTAAGTTCCAGTCACCAGATACATAGAATAGTTTTTAAATGAAGTATAAATATAGTATAATCAGAATAATATTAGTAAATTAGTTTTGGTAGTAGTTATTTATAAAGCTCTTTGAAATATTCTGGAAAAAACTAAATGTAGGACAGGCGGCTACCGCCGCCTCTTTGGCTTGCCACCCGTGTACTTTGTACGCCCGGGTCGGAACGGCCCTATACGTCCAGGGTCGTCTTAAGCATATTCTGCGCCGGGGTGCCGAGTGGTCAGCCTACGCCCAGCTCTTGTCAACCAAAAAAACGCAATGTAATTTTTAATGTTTCATTTATTTATTTCTCAAAATTCTTCAATTATGCAAATAAAACAATAAATTATAGAAATTAAAAATCAACAATTTTTATTCAATTTAAAACCCCGGAAAAAATACATCAGTAATGTTTTATTTTATATTATTATTTAATAGGTTCAAATTTATTCTGATTATTATTATTTATAATATATATTTAAAAAACGATTCAATTATATAATATAATAAATAAAGAAAACGCTTCAGAGTTCAATGTCTTTATAAAATATTGATTTGTGGACGTTACGAGCAAAAATATTAGCTCAGCATCAGCACCTTAAAATATAAATACAATAATTATAATATAAAACTAGCAAATTAATCAAAATGCAAACCTTTAAAAAACGTAAAAATATAAAACAATATTTATAAAATGTCAATAATAACAAAAAAGAAAAAACATACATATGAAAAATAAAAATATAAAAAAACAAAAAATAATAAATAATTAAAAAAATATATAATAATTAATCTAGGTATTGTAACAGTCACGGGTTCAAAGTACTAGATTTTCATGAGTTTACATTATTACCGTGACTGTTGAAATTGCTGACAGCGGGCTGGTGGTTTTCCGCTGCGAATATGAAAATGCAGCGGAATATTGCCAGCTTTTGCTGACGTCGTCCACCTGATTCGATGCAAGTTGGGGTTTTTTGCGAGAACGAAAATTCATTCTCGATTCGGTTACGCAAAAGACCGGAACGCGCGGTTCGGCTAGTGCTTTTAGTTTAGATTATTTTCTGTATTTTAATTTCATTATCTACAATTTTGTTACCATTTACTTTTAATCAATTGTTTGCAATAAATCTTTATATTATTACCACCGTTTGTGCGTGTCTGATTCGAGGCTACCTTCCATCTTACAGTGACATCGAGGGACGACGCAGTGACGCAGGTAAGTATAAATTTATTTACTTTGTTCAGTCATCCCGTATAATTCGGTACGTCGACGGGGGTTGTGCTTCACTGCCACACCCTTTGTTACAATTGGCGCTGCGGACAGGATTATTTAGGCGTTATTAAAAATTAATTTACGTGTACGAACATTTCGATCGAATTATAAACAGGTTTATTTGTAACTGTAAAATGCCTCAAGACAATACAACACCTAACGTCCGTCATCCCAGAAGTACCGCCGACCGTACCAATCACCGAAACCGTTTATGAGAATCCGTCATTTCCTCCCGGTGGGTCATCAACTATGAACCCCTTAGCTCCTGCCGATCACTTACGAACGAATAACTATTTTCATCACTACTCACCTCCCGGTCATTCCCGAGATAACCATTTAACCGATCCCGGAAATTATTACGTTCCATTTTCATACCATCTTCCAAATTATGGGACTAAAGAAATACCTGCCAGTTCCCATGAAAAAGGTCTGCATAGCAGCACTCCTCCCCTAAGTAACGTTTTCCACGATCCTAATTCAATGTCCGCTCTCAAAACTATTGAAACCTATTCCGGCGGACCCGAGCTCGAAGCGTTTCTGGATAAGGTGGCGCTCGTAGTTGAATGTTACCAATGGAATAATGACCAAACGGTTACAGCCATTAAATTAAAACTCAGGGGTGAAGCGCAAAGTTGTTATTATTCGTTACCGGCAGATAAGCGGCCCATTACAGTAGCATCTATGAGAGAATGGTTAAATACTCGTAGCTTGTTTGGACAAAAGGTTGACTACGCCATGGCTGAAAGAGAATTTTTCAAAATTTATAGGAGGAAAGATGAATCGCTTCGAAAATTCGCTTTACGTCTAGAAATCGCTGCTGCGAAAATGTTTGCAAAATCCGATGATCCTATGACTAACCTGCGAAATCGGATAAAACGTGAAACGAGACAATTTTTCGAGGGCCTTGACACGCGCCTTGCCAATGAAGTTTGTCGGGTTCGACAGTTCGAAACTGTCGAGCAGGTTTTGCCTTGTGCCGAATATTGTGAAGAAGTATTAGCGCGACTGTTTAGAGAAACTAAGGCTGATGCACACAAGGCGCACGTACGTGCTTTAACGACGAACCCTGCGAAAACTACGCCGACAAAGCAAGCTTCCTGGTCAAGTAGCAAACAGAGTAACAAACGAAACGATTTGCTCCGTACAGATCAACGTTATCACCAGATGCGCGGACGTTGCTTTAATTGCGGTAGTACGGACCATATATACAAGAAATGCCCGCAACCGAAACAAACGCTATGTTACAACTGCATTGACATTGGACACCGCGCTGATGATAAAAACTGTCCTTTAAACTCCAAAGCTGTGCCGACGACGACCCAACGTCGAACAGCAAATTAGCTAAAAATATTTGTATTGTGCCGCGGGTCGAAAATCCCGACATAGATAGAACTAAACGTATAGAACTAAAAATTAATAACAGTAAATTTAATTTTTTGGTAGATTCAGGAGCCGCCGGTTCTTTTATAAAACGAAAGGTAGTTGCCGAACATAAATTGTCAATCTCACCCTCGGACGATGTATTAGTAGATGTTTCAGGAAATCAATTAAGTAGTGACGGTGTCGTCAAAATAAAATTTGATACGGATTTAGGAACTTTAATACATCGTTTTGTAGTTTGTCCAGATGATCTGTTTTTACCTACAGATGGACTGATCGGAGTAGACTTTTTAGTACAGCATAACGTAGTCATAGATTTTACTAAAAATCTTTTTAAAATTAATCAGGAAGTTCTATCCATGTCAGATATTGTAAAGAGCACAAATATAGATCTTAAGTTGAACGTAAACGTGAATGCCGCTGATAATGCAGTCAGCGGTATGCGCACGAATAGTGCAAACAGCAGTGTCACGTTTCAGAATCAAAATTTTGTTAGTACGGATCAAGAAGTAAATAATGATCAAATTGTAGGCTTCAATACGTTGAATGCTGGAAGTCAGGATCAAAATAGTAGTTGTACGGATTTGGAAATTGTCGAGACACAATTCCCTAATCAAAATAATGTTTGCGCGGATCCTGAGCAACTAGATTCCACTAATCAAGCACCGAACGAAGAGTGCGTGGCTCAGCCAATTTCAGAAACGCAAATTTTTGACAAAAATTGTAGCGTAGCGGGTTCTGACATTCTAAATTGTAGCTCAAGTAATGATTCTGAAGAAAAGTTTATAACTCGTGAAACGGAAGAGTTCACAATTCCGTCGCGTCACTTAGCTGTCTGTGAAATAATGCTTGATAAGCGCGCTCCTCAAGTTACATATGTAGTTGAACCTCTGATATGGGACCAGAACGCAATGAAAATAGCTCAACAAAATGACGCATCTGTGGAAATGTACGCTGAACAGATAAAGTCAGATCGAAATAATGAATTCTATTTTGATGATGATGGTTTAATTTATAAAAATAAGATGATGAGCGTTTCGAAGATCGGCTTGTCGTACCCGTTAAATTCCGGAAAAATATTTTACAAGCATGCCATGACTCCCCTCTCTCAGGACACGGCGTAATGGAAAAGATGTTCGAGAGAGTCAACGCGAGATTTTTTTGGACTCATTTGAGAAGTGACGTTAAAAACTACGTCAGACAATGTGTATCATGCGCGCAGCGTAAAACATCTCCACATTTACGACCTGCCCCACTAATGAAATTCAATCTAGCTACTCGACCGTTTGAGCGAATCGCAATGGATGTAGTAGGACCTCTTGTTGTTACGTCAGCTGGACACCGATATATTCTAACGATTCAAGACGCGGCGACCCGTTAACTAGAAGTCTTTCCAATGCGTGATCAGTCCGCCGAAACGGTAGCAAAAACTTTCGTAAAAGGTATCATTTTGCGACACGGAACATCCCGACAACTTCTCACTGACCTAGGTACAAACTTCGTGTCAAAACTAATGAAAGAATTATGAACAATACTAAACATCGAACGTTTACACACGACAGCATATCGACCACAAACAAATGACGACACTAGCCTGTCAGACGCAAGTGTTGTAACCACACGAGAAGTTCTACCACCACAGACGTACGCAATCAGAAGTCGCGGAACCGTCCCTGACCATTCGTGGATACGAAGTTCTCGTGTGTAGTTCGCAGCGAAGAAGACAGTTAAACACACAGATATAGACAGGAGTTTATCTTTTAGGACATTTAGGGTAGTTTTAGTATAAGTAGAGGCGTCAGCCTATTTTTGGGAAAAATTGTTGCTAATGAGTTGTTGTTGTTGACGTAATATTTAAAATATTTGCGACATTATTGTGTGTAATATTAATTAAGTTTGAAATTTGAGGTATTATACTGTCTACCTGTTAGCGTATATTTTGCAAAAATATTAACATGAGTTCCGAATTTGACGGTTTTGGTTGGGATGCGAAAGTACAGCCGTACTACGTGGAGTGTGCGGAAAACTGGGACAACGACAACACCGATGTTACAGCTTCCGCCGAGGTTTTGAACTCTCAGTCCAGCACCAGGGGTGAAGTGAGAGATCCGAGAGAGATACAACCCTACTATGTTGAGAGTGCTGAAAACTGGGACGACGACGACAACGGCGACGTCACAGATTCCTCCCAGGTTTTTACTTTCAAGTCCAGCACCGGGGGTTACAGTATCATGGTGTAAATTTATATGTAACGTTTCTAAAATCAGTCTATGATTTTTATTTTTCATCAATAATTTTGGTTTCAGAAAAATTAAAAATATGTCCAGTCTCCTGATAGTGACGAGTTAAAGCACAATGATTTGGATCAAGAAGCTTGCAATAATAATTATGTTGATATATTATTTTTCTAACGGTTGTGAAGTCTCTCCAATGTAACATTTTCCACAAGACCCACATGGAATTTTGTATACAACATTTTTATATTTAGATTTTTCAATTTTGTTCTTAGTTTGTGTATAAAGCGAATTAATATTAGTGAAGTTAGTAGTTATAATTTTTATATTGCAATTACCAATAGTTTTTCTAATTCCAGATATTAATTTGTTATCAATAGGAATAATAGCTACAACAAATTTATCTTCATTATTTGGTATATTAACTTGAAAATTATTATTATCATTATTATTTCCATTAACCAATTTATATAGTCTGTCGTATATATGTTTTTTTTTTTATAAAAGATGGAGGGCAACCATGACGAATTAAGATGTTGCTAATAAATTATAAATTTGAATTGTGATAAGATGGTTCAGATAGCTTAAAACAACGGTCAATTAAAGCAATTACAACACTCTTCTTGTATCGTATATCAATATAAGAATGAAAATTGAGATACCTACCAGATGCAGTATTTTTTCTAAACTAATTCGTATAAATTTTATTATTAGATTTAAATAAAGTGACATCCAGAAAATTAAATTCACGCTCAATTATAAAATTCAAACCTGGAAACTGGACATATTTTAAATTTTTCTGAAGCCAAAATTATTGATGTTATGGAAAATAAAAAGCATAGACTTATTTTAGAAACGTTACATATAAACTTACACCATGATACCTCGATTAATTGTCAAACTGATAAATAAAATAAAATAGATAAATATATCATCACGCCTTTTACCCATTACTGGGTGTGGCACACCGCCTAAGCAGATCTCGGTAAGTGATATATTTTGTCGCGTGAAATGCGGTTACCAGCCGTCAAATCACGGCCCTCAAAGATATTAGTGGAGAGGGAGCCACAGGGGTAGATTTTTTAAATTGGTGAAAATTGTTTGTCGTCTGTGGGGATCGAACCAGGGTTCTCAAGATCCACAGGCCGACTCGATACCACTGAGCCACCTACCCCAAACTGATGCGTATAATAATTTAAAATATGCTCAAATTTTTGTAGGAAATTTAACAATCTAATTTTTATATAATTTATTTTAATTATTTATTATTTTTTCTATTTTTATTTTTCATATGTATCTTTTTTCATTTTTGTTATTATTGAAATTTTACAAATATTGTTTTATATTTTTACGTTTTTTAAAGGTTTGACATTTTGATTAATTTGCTAGTTTTATATTATAATTTGAAGGTACTAATGATGAGCTAATACTTTTGCTCGAAACGTCCACAAATACATATTTTATAAAAACGTTGAATTCTGAAGCCTTTTCTTTATTTAATAGATTATTATTATTATTTTCTGATCCATTAGCAACTCGATTCTCTCATTTAATTTCGAAATAGCCGTATCAAGTAAATAAAATAAAAATTTATTTAAATTTTTTTCATTGAGTCTAAAACGCTCATCTGTAGCCTCGTAATTAAAATGTCTTTTTCGGGGACGTGGACGAGCAGTTTCGGTAATTGTTAGGTGTATAGTAATAAGAGCTATTTTAACTTATACATTGTGAGCGGTATAATAAGTGCCGAAAGCGGTATGAGGTGTGTTTAATAAAATAATTTATTATTGGTGCCTATATTTTTATTTTGTGCATGCATTAGGGTTTAATGAAATATCAAAATTTCTAGCGCTCGGCTTGTGTGTGCCCCCTAGGACTCTGCGCCCGGGTGTACTCGCACCCCTTTAACCCCCGGGTAAAGACGGCCCTGTATACGTCGTAACTAACATAACTTAATAATATTGAATGTATAAATAAAATTCCCTATTCCATTGTTTGAACACATAAACTTCAATTTTCAAATCTCATTACTTGACTTACCAAACATGGCCAACTTCATTGGATTGCGCTAACGCCTATTATGGCTATTTCATTCCATCGTTTTGCCATATAAATTTTAAATGAAAGTGACCACGTTGTTAAGTTACAAAAACAGCCTTAAAATATTTTAAAATTGAAGTTTATCTGATAAAATGAAATACATTTAATGGAATTGCGTATATCATATATACATTCTATATTATTATGTTACGTCAGTTACGATGTATACCGTCAGTGACGCTAGTTTACGACCCACTCTGTAATTTTGAAACGAGGAATTTTAATGATATTATGAAACGGCCATAATAAGCGCAGCGTAAGTTTGGCAGATTGTATTCTGACTTATTTCATGACCGAATTACGCACATTTTTTTTAATCTGTGATCTCGAGAACTATAAGAACTACGATTTTGTTAACAAATATCCTAGCAACGACAAATAATAAATAAAAAAACGTTGCAACCAAATACCTACAACAAGCAAACGTCAAACTGAGTGAATTTGTTTGTGGTTTTGTCTATTTTGTCGTTATACACCGCTAATATGCAATTTTTCAGTCTTATCGATAAGAAATAATTAATTTATTGTAGATTATAATATTGTAATTAGTAACATAAACACCTGTACAAATTTAACAATTAATTTAAATCTAAAAAAGGTTAGCTCATAAATTGTATTTGTTGATTTTCTCTTTTCTAATTTGTTCGTAGATAAAATATTGTATGATACGAGTGTATGAAGGGCTTTATGTACTCCTTGCGATTAAGACACTCATCGCAACTTATGCATAAAAACCTTACTTCAAACACATGTATATAAATATAAATATAATAATTTCGTTTCAATTCCATTGCTATTCCTATAAAGTATCTGTTTTCAAGTAACTTAAAAATTTAGTTTTTCAGTGCACAATTTATTTGAAGTATTTATGTCTAATATAATTCGAAAACTTTTAACATGTTAGAGATACCTAAAACACTCAAAAACACTGCTCTTAAAACAGGCAAAAACAGAGCTTGTGACCAACCCTGTTTTTAAGTACATGAAATGCGGTTACCAGCCGTTATATATATATATATATATATATATATATATATATATATATATATATATATATATATATATATATATATATATAAATAATTAATTAATTTTTCGAATTTAAAAAAATTATTTTTATTTCATGATCAGCACGTCGTACAGAATATACCCTTTAATTTTTTGCTTTAAGTTGTTAAACAGCCTGTATATATATGTATATACATATAATAAAAACCTGATTACAGGATGAAAAAAGTGATAGAAAACTGTTTAACAAATTTGTACTGTTTTCTGGTCATTAATATCATATTTTATTTATATTATGCACTCCTACACTTACACGGTGACTTTTTAATAAAATAAATATGTTAAAGTAATAACTAACTGTTGTTTTCTTTACTTTGTTGCTTACGATTTAATTATGAGCATTATTTTAATTTTGTTCGCATCTGACATGTTTAAACTAAGTTATCAAATGTATTTCATAATATTAGCAATACTAGATTTGACCGCCCTAATATGGCGGCTGCTTAATCCCCCTTCCGTTTCATGGCATCATGCGACATACCAACAAGCGTAGGTTATACTCTCTCCATTTATTTTTTACTCCGAGCGGAAACCACAAAACATAACCTCAAAGATCAGTCAAAATAAGCGAAGTAAATATATCGGTGATTCTAAAACAATAGTCCTCGTTTGAATTTATTAAATACATTAATTATTCTTGAGGTAATTTACTTGTACAATGATAATAACATGAAATTTGTTATTATTTACCTCTTTTTTTTTAATAAATAACTCTTAATTTGTGAATACTATTAACTTATAGTTCTTGTTCTTCATGACTGTTTGATAATCTGTATGACGTCATCAAATTTCCCCCACCTTGAAAGTCTTAACTCATTCGAATACCTATGTTTAATGACGTACCGGTCACCACATCGCGGACAAACTTTAAAGCTGATTTAGAGAGGTCCGTTACAAAGTGGGGAATAAAATATACTGGAATGAAAGATTATTATAGTACTACGGGTAAAAAAACCCGGCTGGTAGAATTTGTTCAACTGTAATAAAATGCAGTTATTATGTATGTTTTATGTACGGTTTGATCATTGTAAATATATACTTTAAAATAAGCAATATAGTTAATAAAAATACTGTTTATTTTAATTACCTACCTTTTAATAAAATAATTTGAAAATATAATTATGTCTAAATAACTGATTGCATACTTTTATTTTAACAGTATTGTATAAAGCATCTTGATGACAACATGTGTAAAAAATTTCAATATCTTTTTTCTGCTATAATTGCTGGCCATCAAAGTAGTGGAACCATACTTTAAGGCCCGGTCTTATAAAACTATTTAATCTGCGATTAAAATTTAGTTAGCAACTAAACTAATTTAACTGAAGATTTCAGTCTTATAAAGGTTTTTTTAACTGTAGATTAAAATAATCTACGATTATATTTTACTTACCAACTAAACTGATTTAACTGGAGATTTCGGTTTTATAAAGGCTTTTTAAAATTAAGTGAGCAAGTAAATCTGACATTAAACTAACTGGCGAAAGTACCTGGTATTAAAATTTAATGCACGATTATAAATCGAAAATCTTTCATTATTATTGGAAAATACATCTGAATAGTTAGAAAGAATTTCAAAATAAATAGGTAGGTATCAGACATAAAATATAATCATTATTATTTTTATATTTCAAAAGGTTTTAAATGTTAACCTCTTGTCTTTTTTAACAGTGCAAAGTTTGATATAAGTTGATACAATGTCTGTGTCATCAATATCGTCAATAGAATCTATTTCTTCTGTATCGTCTGTGTCTGATATATCAACAGACAATGAATCTGAGGATGAACCACAAAGACGACGATTACCAAGGGTATTCCGAGACAGAACCAATCCATTTGAAATTTATAATGAAAATGAGTTTAAAAACAGATTTCGATTATCCAAACAATGTGTATTAAATATCTTAGAACAAATCGAAGTACATATTAGACCCATGACATTAAGAAATCAGTCTATATCCTCAATGAACCAGTTCTTGATCACATTACGATTTTACGCTACAGGATCATTTCAAATAGTTATTGGCGATCATTTCAATATAACGAAAGCAACAGTTTGCAGGATTATTCATCGTGTAACTCATTACATAGCATTATTAGCAGACAGATACATAAAAATGCCAGATACAATTCAAAAGAGAAACAAAATCTGTAACGAATTTTATAACATAAGTGGGTTTCCAAATGTATGCGGCGCTATCGACGGTTCACATGTAAAAATTCAGTCACCAGGAGGGGACAACGGTGAAATATTTAGGAATCGAAAAGGATTTTTCTCTATAAATATTCAAGCAGTATGTGACGCCAAACTTCATATAATTGACGTAGTAGTACGTTGGCCTGGTAGTACACACGATTCTAGAATATTTGATAATTCACTATTAAGAGCAAAATTAGAAAATAACGAATTTGGAAATTGCTACTTACTAGGGGATAGTGGATATCCTTGCAGAAGATATCTTTTAACACCGTTATTAAATCCAAGCACCGCAGCGGAAAATAGATACAATAATCATATAAGAACAAGAAATACGGTTGAGAGAATGTTCGGTGTACTTAAACGAAGATTTCCATGTTTGTCGAATGGCCTAAGAATATCATTAGAGAAATCATTAGTAGTGATAGTAGCGGTATGTGTTTTACATAACATCTGTATAGATATGAATGACAATTTAGATGAGGATGTTCTCGAAATAGCTGTAGATCCAGACGATGAACAAGTGAATAGAAATATTCAAGGAGAAAATTATGCAGTAAGAACTGCATTAATAAACGAAATATTTTCAAGGTAAGTTTGATATTTTAATAATAAAAAATAAATATATTCTATAACAATTGCAAGTACTTAAATAAATATATATTCTAAATAAACAAACATCTTTTTCTGGTGATCAAAAATATATAAACATTTTTATTTCAAAATATGTAGTAGTACGAAAATATCAGTCACTATCAGATGCAAGGCCCTCATTTTTGGTTAGTAATTTTAAATTAATCTTCTTCTGTTGAATGTCTAGATATTTTTCTTCTTTTTGAAGAAGTAAAATATCTTTTTCAATTATTTCTTTTTCTAAACGTACATTCAAAATTTGTAATTTAATATCTTCTTTTTCGACAGTTTTTTTCTTATATAATGGTGTGTTGTTTCTTTTAGATGAAGATTTTGATCCTGTTGGTGTAGCAGTTGCACATACTGGGGATGATGACTCTTCTAAAACTTGTGAATGCGACTGAATGTATCTCGATGACGGATTTGTTACAATGGCCGGAACAGTATCTGTACTACATTTATATAAGTGGAATTCTGAGTGTATATCCTGTAAAATAAAAATTATATACCTATATTAAAAAAATTCAGAAACAAACGAAATAAAATTCAAATCTAAACAGTCCCGGTTGCTCTAACAATTAATTTGGCATTGATATTAAAAGAGTACAACTAATTTTCAAACAATTGCACAAAATAATTGAGCGTGTTATATATAGTATTTTCGTGAAAAGCTGGAAATTTTCCGCTGTCATTCGTTCATAAATTATTATAAAGAAAATTGCTACAACCAAAGGTTATAGAAAATTGCTCTCTCGATCTTTTATTAGAAGCATTTTCTCTACAATAATTTCTCATCGTTTCACAGTGTGAAAAAATTTCATTTGCAATTTTTTAGCTTTAAATTAAAATACAAAGTAAAATAATATGAACTTACACTATCCACTTCTACAATTACATTCTCGATTATATTATTATTATCGATAGGAACGTTAACATCTGAAACAATACAAAGATTTTTAAATCAATAGGTAACTAACCCAGACAACTTGAATTCACACATATACGATATACTATGAAATATACGAAAACGTACCTTGCATGCCTGAACTATCATATTTATTTGGCATATCACATATTGTAGCTTCATTCATCTGTAAACATTTCTCACTTAATGCATCTACTTTCTTGCAGAAACTACCACCTCCTGTTTTGTATATTTCAACCTAAATTTAACCATAAAATATTAATCATAACATATATCAAAAATAATTCATATTTACTTTTTCATCGGCTTTATCTTTCTTTGCTTTTTGCTTTATATTTTCGTATAAAAGCTTAAGTTGGGTTCCTGTTCTAATACCTGTTTGTTGAAGAGCGTTATATTTGTTTGAAATCAAATCCCAGGTGTCTTTTTTCTTTTTGACATGGTTATCATCTGTTTTTTTGTTTTCTATTATATTTAAATATTGTTCTATTATATCCAATAAAATATATTTTTCTGTTTCGGTGTAGTTTTTACCTCGTTCACGTTTTGTGCCCATATTTACATAAAACAACACTAATAACGTATAAATATCTGAGAATATTGTAGTATAACCTTAAATAATACAACATAAAAGCGCCGCCAGACAGTTGTCAATAATAACTGAGAAGTTAGCTACTAGTACAGAAGACAGCAATACACAACTAAAATTAAGAACACAAAAAATAAATCTCCAGTTAGTTAATTAATACATAGATTACCTTTATAATACCCAGTTTATATTTAACTGGCAATTAAATTTACTTATGAAGTAGTTAACTGAAGATTAATTGTATGTTTATAAGACCGGGCCTAAGAGTTTTATATCTAATATTAACATGAGTGATGCAGTATTTTCAAAAAGGAATTGGCATTGTGGAACTTGGCGGAATTTATATAATACAATACCTAATGTAGAATTTTTTTCAGGACTACCTATTGTAGAAAACATAAATGGAAAAAATCCCGTGTTAATTATAATAGATGATTTAATGAGAGCGGCAGATGACCATGTAGTAGATATATGCATTTACAAAATCATAAAAATTTATCTGTTTTTTTCTTATACAAAACTTATTTAATCAAGGGAAAAATCAAGAGATATATCTCTTAATGCAAATTAAAATTCTAAAAACAAAGCACAAGTTATGCATCTATCGCGTCAAGTTTTTCCAGAATATGTCAAATTTGTGCAAAAAGCGTACTGTGACGCAATATCTGAACCTCATGGTTATTTAGTTTTCGATCTAAAACAAAACACACCCGATTGGTTGCGGTTTCGTACGTCACGTGACGGATTAACATATGTTTATTTACTCCGAGATAAGTATAAATATCGTAGTACGAATATACCCGAGATTATATCACAAAAATGAATACAAGTATAACCAGCAATATTGAACTATTGCGGGCTCTGCATAAGCTGAAACCTAAATTTAGGTTAGCATTATTAAAAAATACTGACTGTATTTCAGTTAAATGTATCTGCGAATATGTTTATAATATTTTACATGGTCAAATTGATCTTAATAGAAAACAACAGTCTGAACTTATAAGACATAAAAACGTTTTAAGAAAACTTACGAAACGCGGTGAAAACTGGAAGCAGAAGAAAAGCATATTAGTACAATCCGATGCGCCATTTTTACCATTTTTATTGGCACCGCTTATAACAGGAGTTTTAAGTAGTTTAATTAACAATTTAAAATGGATAATATTAAAAAAGATTAAACCGTTTACGTAACAGTGACAAACAAGACCTATCAGCGTGATAACGATATGAAAAATATTTTAAATTCAAATTTGCATGAATATGAAAGAAGGAGTATGTTTCAGGCAATTTTGCAAAGATATTTACACTTTTAAAAACAATCTCGAGAACCTATAAAAATACCCATTGAAAATGATATTAGTACAGAACCCAAGTTACTTGCGGAAAGCCTGACTTATAACATTATTAGACCTGACATTACTTACTTTAACAATTTGACTGCGATTTTGAAGTTATATTTCTATCTAATTTAAAACCGCGCTTCGTATGCCAAGTTTGTCTAATTTATTAAGTAACATGTCGAAATTAACATAATCAAATGCTTTAGAGAGGTCGGCAAAAATCTTAATGGTATGTTGAGATCCGTCATACAGATGTTTTAATAATTTAAAAGCTCACATTTCAGTTGAACGACATTCCAAAATCTAAATTTACTATCAGTTAATAAATTATTTTTAGTTAAGAATTTAATAATTCGTACAGACATTAGTTTTTCCAAAATTTTATATAAAATTGATAAAATAGTAATAGGTCTATAGTTACTTGCTTCTGTTGTTAATCCCTTTTTGTGGATAGGCTTTATTATTACAGTTTTCCAAAATGTTTGAGAAACACCATAACTTAAGCTAAGGTTACATAAATAGACAAAAGGATACATCGAGATTCTGATTCCAACTTTCCTATTTTGAATGGATTTTTTTTTCAAAATTTGAGTTCTACATAACCTTCTGTATTCAACCACATATAATATGTGCATTTTTCATTATAAATCAGCGTAAAAAAACCTCAATTCATTAGACTTTTAATTAAAATGCCTATTTGTTTCTGGAAACCATGCACAAAATAAACCAAATTCCATTAGTCTAGTGTTAATTTAGTTTTTAGAAAATTTGGTTTAAAATTTGTGTTTATTAATATTTTATTTCATGTTTTTTTTTTATATCTAGGTAACTTGTTAATTTAGACAAGTATTTAAATAAATAGTCTAATGAATTTAGTTTTCCTTTTATTTTGAAAGATATACATGCTGTTCTATTTAAAATAAGACAGAGTGAGTCACACCGAAAGTTGAATATTTTCACTATTTATGTAGTTTGATGGGCTTTTTAAAATAGATTTTAAATCTGTAACATAAATGTAATTACGTTAAAAATAATTGAGGGGGGGTGACCATTTTTTTCGGAAATTCCGTTATAATGTAGACAAAACATTTATGCATACAATTCAAATATACTGCCAATGTCGGGTAAATACTGTCAATACTTGCATTTATAAATATGCAGTTCCACTGCGCATTTGAAAATAACATTATATATGTATGTATGTAAATATATGTAATTGTTAGAAACTGTAAAATTCGTTCATATCCAAGAATTTTTACTAAAAAAAACACGTTTTCCCGCCAGGCTTTAAATATTCCTCAATCCCACGAGTTGACAACCCTGAAACAAATGCATCGTCTGCTTAGATATTAGTTCCTACATAACAATTCGCATAAAAGCTTAAGCATTGTACAATCTTAGATAAATTGAATATATCTAATACAGATGTGTATCGTCTCACAATATTTTGTTCATAACAGAAATTTATTAAGAAAGTCAGGTCTGGTTCTGTTAGTAGAGACAAAAAGCTAATATTATAAAAATAGAATTGCTGATTTCCTCAAAAACGATACAAACAGTAGTTATTTTGCAAC
This sequence comes from Pterostichus niger, assembly GCA_947425015.1. Taxonomy (NCBI): domain Eukaryota; kingdom Metazoa; phylum Arthropoda; class Insecta; order Coleoptera; family Carabidae; genus Pterostichus; species Pterostichus niger. The sequence continues at coordinate 12,696,532 of OX380338.1, forward strand.
GCAAAATCTAATCACGATAAAACAAATGGATGACGATAACACATTTTTCGTGAAACCACAAAAAAAGTGCAAGACAACTAACTTTTTGATAATATTTAAATATCTGGCTGTTGTTATTATACACGGCTGACCACTATTTGATAATTATTTAGAACTGAACAGGAAAAAATGCAAGGAAAAGTTTTGAGGAAGATAAATTTACTCATAAACTTTAAATCAGCGAATCTGTTCAGTCTCGCAATAGAACTCCCAAGTATCATAGTGTAAAAATGTTAGACTTAACATATATCATTGCAATACTTTTGTTAATTCAAGGTAAGTTCATAATATGTTATTTATACCGTTTATATATGTAATTAGTAAAAACTAGCTTAAACGTTACGATAACAACCAGTGACAGCAAATAGACTATTATCATTTTTTCCTGTAACGCTGAAAACTTATAAAATTAAATACTTAAAATAAAATCATTTGTTGCAGCGACTGTAGAAAAATTCTTGTATGTGTTTCGAGCGCAAATAGTCATATTAATTTGAATGATATTTTATTTAGTTATGTTTCATTCTCAAATTATAAATAAAATAAAGTCGTACTGTAAAACCAATTTTGCATAAGTCTCATTCCTAATATATTTTGGAAACGGCAGTACGATTGGGGAGATAGGTTTCCTAAAACGTACTTTTTACATTATCTTATTATAAAGTGACGTAAAACGCATGTGGTTATTTTAAAGGGTAAAATTGTAAAGATAAATGTTCATAAATCATCAACCTATAGGCAGAGCCGGTCCTAGGGGATACTGCCGGCTGCGTACAATCGTTTAACCAGCCACCAGTGGTAATTATGCAACAAAACAATTTTTAATTTATATACAATTATTTTCTTTAATAGACAAATTATTTTTATGTAAATAATCAACTATAACATACAAAATAATAGTACCTATAATAATACAAAACAAATTAGAACTAATAAATATGCATCGCACATAGTGTTTGTTTTAACTTTCGGGTAATGACATCTATTAAATTTAATTATTTTATTTTTTGTTAGGTAATCAGTTAAATTACTTATCTTTTGCGTTTTCCTTTTCGTTAAAGACTAATAATAATATTGTAGATAAAGAAAACACAAAGTAACACAGGTAGACGCTGCAAATTGAAAATACCCAGCATGTTCATCTTGATTAGAGTCTAATGTAACTACGTCTGCTCGGTTGAGGAATATCCGTTATCCCATAAGTATTATTTAAAAGTTTCTCGTAATTCCGACATTGTATATTTCTTTTATTATGGGGTAGGTGGCTCAGTGGTATCGAGTCGGCCTGTGGATCTTGAGAACCCTGATTCGATCAACACAACCGACAAACAATTTTCACCAATTTAAATCTACCCCTGTGGCTCTCCCTCCACTAATATTTTTGGAGGCCGTGATTTGACGACTGGTAACCGCACTTCACGCGAAAAAATATATCACTTACCGAGATCTGCTTAGGAAGAGTGCCAGTAATGGGTAAAAGGCGTGATGATATATTTATTTTATTTTATTTATATTAATTCCTAGTCTGGAATGCGAAATTCAATAGAAATAAAATGTTCTGCGATAGATGAAACACGCACTGCACGCCCGCTAAGAACGGCTCTGCGTACAGGCACAAACATTATTTTTCGTATAAATTCGGGCTGATTAATGAATACAACAATTCTCTTAAATCTGATTTTGGTAACTCCCCTCTATATTGCGCCGTAAGAGGAACGGAGAAAACGATAATTATAATAATTAAGTCATTTTACTGAACATTGACGTAAGGATACCCCATATATTAGTAAGAATGTAAATATAACTTTCATTCTGTCTTTAGCTAATAATTTGTAATATCTGTTTTTGTAAATAGAATTGTTTAAATGTATAAATCTTAATTTATGTATTATTAAATTTAATTATAAACAGAAAAATTGGAATACCGTTAGGACTTGAACCTGGGACAATGGGTAATATGAAGTCACGACCGCTTGTGATTAAAATCTGGTTTTATTCCAATTTTTCTCTCTATTTACTTAGCAAAATACTAAATAAATATTGCATTTATTAAGAAATAAATAATATTTTTCATAACTAAAAGATTGCAAGAGCTCAGTGTCATGATAATTTTTAAATAAGTCTTTTTGTATTTAGTAGTCTGTCTATTGAAATTATATGACAATTCAAAAAATTATTGTCTTTTATTGAAAATAATGAAATATAAATAAACGACAAGCTTTTTACAAAAATAGTAGCAAAAAATATGACAAACTGTTTATAGGTCCATATGAGTGAAAACAAAATCAAAATTAGTTAAATATTTAATAACACAGTTTGTATATTTAAGTTTCTTTCTCCTTACTATTAGCTGTCACTCAATGAGATCAAAATATGATTAAAATTGGAAATTATATTCATATGAGAGTAGCTTCTCTCTCAATCCTAAGCGTTCCCGAGTTTTTACATCTAGTTAGACATACTACGAGTATAAAGTCTATAGTCGCAAATAGTGAAATTGAAGTTGCAAACGAAATAGTTGTTAAATTTAAACAAAAATATTGCACGAAATAGCGGCATTTCAAGGTTACGAAGTAACGAACTCGAATCATGATAGCTATTATATTTCGATGCACGATTTAAAATTTGACTGTTAAAAAAATGGGGCATGAAATTATTTTATTCCTGAATTAAATTATTTTAAAGAAATTGCACAAATTCGTTTTAGAAATTTTACACATGTACGTGATAATTTAACCTTTTCGAAGATTTATCAGATGAAGTATTTCGTAGAGAATTCACTACACGTCACTGTCAACCAATAGGATCACGAATTTGTTTGAAAATGAACCAATGAAATGTACATTTCGTCGGAAATTCATCACTAGTGAAATTTCATCGGAACCAATGAAATGTACATTTCGTCGGAAATTCATCACTAGTGAAATTTCATCGGAAATACCACTGTTATTAATATCCTTGGTTACGAATAAAATAAATGACATTTTCAATATTTTCATAAACGTCAATTTTGAATATTAAATGTACACTGAAAAAATGTAGAATTTTCAGCACTGTGCAAATAAATACCTAACTATTCTTGTTAATTAACTCTTGTTTGGTAAATTCTCAAGCCGAATACAACTCGTAGTATGAAAATTGACAGATAATATTTTGACATAAATATACATTCGTTGTTATGGAAATGGAAACATAACGAGTGCGAAGCGAAGCGAATTGAATAAATCGGTGAATTTACAAAACAAAGTTAATTTACAGGACCAAATTACTAGTAAATTGAAATGTATTTTACATCGTTTGATTCAGAAAAATTATATCTTTCGAGTGATACAACAATTATTGTTGTCTGGTAGAACATCGAGCAACAGCATGCAAAAAACTGATTTCCCATGTTAATCTCCTATGTACACTTTTAAAACAGACACCCGGTATATGAAAATATTGTTAGTCGCAAAACTTAGTGAAATAAGATCACTTAGAATTATTTTATTTTGAAAGTTCAACTACACTTCCTCCTACATTGCAAATATTAATAACTCTTTGTTATGATGCTAACCCTAGTGAGATGACACCAGCGCTCGCGACTGAATAATAGGGAATCGCGACAAAAAATACAGGCGTTTTAATACTTCAGGAAAAAAATTAAACACATTATTACTGTTATGTTTTGGAAATAAGATTAGCTTATAATCTAATTTATTCATAAAAACACTAGAATTAATAGGTAAATACAACAAAAACTATAAGTTCAAAAAGTTCATTCTCAAATTCACTCAAATTACGCAAACAACTGTACAGGCGTGACTTGAAATTACCCACTAATCAATTAATTCTGGTACTTTTTGAATAAATTAAATTATAAGTTAAATTTATTTACATAGCATAGCGTTAATAAAAAGATATACAGGGTGTTAAGTAAAAAATTGGTCATAAAAGTTTAAAATGGGAGATCAGTTTTTTGTAGACTTCAAATTAATGTTGAGGCGAATTAAATTCTGCACGTAAAATAGCAGTCAGATTAATTTGTAAAAATTTAAAAATTCAAGTTCAAAGTTTTTTAAAACATACTTTATTGAAATAACCACAATTGTAAATCTGAGAACTTGGGTTCGCTTCCCACAGCCGACAAACAGTTTTCATCACACTAAAATAATCCCTATGGCTCCCTCACCACTAACATATTTGAGGGCCGAAAATCGTCGGCTGGTAACCGTGTTTCACGCGCATAAATATATCATTTATCGAAATTAGCTATAGCAGAGTGCCTCACCTAGAAATGCGTAAAAGACGTGATGATATATTTATTTAATTTTTATTTTACAATACAGATTATGACAAAAATTTCTCATAAAGAAATTCTTCAGGTCATAAAATTATTCTACTTTGGACAAATTCGAAAAACACTAACTTTTTGGCAGTTACATCGACATGCAATTGTAATTTTTTTTAATTCTTTGTCTAACGTATCTGTTGTAAAAAAACTTTAAACTTTTAAAGACCGTTAACTATTGGCTACTAACTACTGTCAATACTAATTTACTAGTAAAATAATTAATATAAAATTATTCTGATTATCCTATATTTATACTTCATTTAAAAAGTATTCTATGTATCTAGTACTGGGATTTAACAACGCAACCTCGCGCGTCTTGTTGCGTCGCAACCTGTTGGGAAATATGATTTTGTTTTGTCGACATGTCGCGTCGTGTCGTGGTCTTCAGACTATTCGAGCAAGATTTTCCAGGAAATGCTTTGTTTTAAGCCAGATCTTATAAATATGCACTGAGCAAGAAGATGCGTTATTTTAAGTTTGTAAGTCTCAGACTCAACAAACTTTAAAAAATTATTTTTTGATCCATAATTTTTGTGTTAAATTTTGTGATTATTGTTTAGGCAACTGAAAATTTAACAAAGGTAATTACACTTTATGCTTCAATTTATTTCTTTATGGGGTAGATGGCTCAGTGGTATCGAGTCGGCCTGTGGATCTTGAGAACCCTGGTTCGATCCCGACAGCCGACAAACAATTTTCACCAATTTAAAAAAATCTATCCCTGTGGCTCCTCCTCCACTAATATCTTTGGAGGCCGTGATTTGACGGCTGGTAACCGCACTTCACGCGAAAAAATATATCACTTACCGAGATCTGCTTAGGCAGAGTGCCACACCCAGTGATGGGTAAAAGGCGTGATGATATATTTATTTTATTTATTTATATTTATTTTTTTTTATGCTCGGTTAAAAATTAAAATAGATACGATAGGTATAACTGTTTGATGTATCTTTAATGTATGTAATTATTATAGACTTTAAAAATCCCTCATATCCAAAGGTATTTACAAAACAAAACCTTTTTTTCACTACTAGCCTAGCAATATGCCATTATTGACTTCGTTTTGAGTTGTGAAATTGTTTTTCTCTACCGCGTCCATAACAACGGTCAATAATGGATTATTATTAACCTAGGTAAATAATGAGAACTGTCACTTTTCAAAGAAATTCAAGCTTCTGAACTTATTTAAGTTGTTAAATGCAAGGAAAATATTAATACTGAATTTAAAATTGGCGCCTAATTTCAAGATGACAATCCCATCAGTCAAATTTCTGTTTGAATAGTAAGATTCTTCCTACCTGTCAAATTTTACATGTATGTGTGCTTTACTGTTACATTGTGAAATATGTATTTATGCATTTATTTATTGTTAAATTCTCGAAAACCTAAATGTTTATTATAATATTATTTAATAATCTTACATTATATAGTTTTGTTCATTTTAGGGTTATAATTGCATTTTTCTATAAGAAATGGAAACATGACTAGTATTTATTACTGCAGAACCCGTGTTTAATGAAATTTGAGTACTTCATATATTTCATGAAGTAGCAGTAAGGTTACCCACGGGCATATTAAGTTGCATTTAGAATTTCTGGCATCATTGGTTGAAGTTATGACGTTTTAGAGATATGTCGCCTTCATTTTCTGTCATAATGATAGCAAAAGTACTTCGCAATGAATAACCAGTGTAAGTTTCTGAGTTCTAAATTTAAAAATGTTGGACCTATATTTGGACATCTTGTTTATTGTATTATGTCTTATATTTTGTCTTGTAGGTTTGCCGTGTCGGAAACTAATGAATACTTTTGCCATGTCAGGAGTGGGCCTCTTACTTAGATATTTTTAAACTATTTCAACCCAAAAAGATTCTACCAGCACAAATTTTCTTGAGGATCCAAATATTAAAAATACAATGTTAAAAACAAAAGAATTTAATATCTGCCTGCTCGGTTCTTGTAGATGTAAACAAGTATTCATATCTAATTGCTTTTATTATGATTAATAAAAAAATCGTTACATAGAATTTAAGAGCTAGTAGTGAAAAAAATAGTATATAAACCACGGTTGAGAAGATCATTATTGACCATGCGCCTTGTACCCCTCGGTTGCACCTCGGGGTACAATCTTGGCGCTAGGTCAATAATGATCATCTTCTCAACCTTGGCTTATAATATACTATTTCGCACCGGGCTTTAAATATCCCTCAATCACATGAGTCGACTACACTTAAACAAATAAAACTAAAAACATGCATCGTCTGTTTGGATATTAGTATCTACATAACTATTCTCACAAAATCCTACACTACAGGTATGGCCATACACATTGTACAGTCTTAGATAAATTGAATGTATCTAATAGAGACGTGTATCATCTCACAATACTGTGCTCATAACAGAAATTTATTAATAAAATCAGGCCTTGTGCTGTTACTAGTGATAAAAAATTAATATTATAAAAATAGAAATTCGGATTTCCTCAAAAACGATACAAATAATATTTAAAATCTAATTACGATAAAACAATTGGTTAGCACGTTGTTTGTGAAACCACCACAAAATGTGCATGTCAACTAACTTGATAAAATTTGAATAACCAGCTAGTGTTGTTGGGCATGGTTAACCACTGTTTGATAATCATTTATAACTGAACAAGAAATAATGTAAGGAAAAGTTTTGAGGAAGATAAACTTACTCATAAACTGGTAACATTTCAATCAGTTTAGTTTTTTGTTTCGCGGATAAAACTTTCAAGTTTCGTAGTGTTTGTGTTTGTATCATTCAATTTATTATCGATAAAAATGTTAGACGCAACATACATTGTTGCAATACTTGTGATCATTCGAGGTAAGTTTATAAAATTTTATTTAAATTATTACTGTTAAAATCTGACTTTAGTAAAAACTAGCTTTTTTGCGATTTGAAAAATGAAAATAAATATAATGGCATCACGTCATTTTACTTATATAGGTAGATAACTGCGACACTGTTCCGTTGCGGACTTCAGTTAGTGATAATAGGGAGAAAGAATTACAATAACAAAAGTAAATGTTTTTAAAATTTAATACAAAAACATGAAGTGAAGTTAGACGAAATAATGAAGATTATAGAGTCTCTCAAGAGAACAGCGGACCATAACTGTTTTACGTGGAAACGCATGTTTTACATAATGCTTGCTTTCCATATTATTTCAAATAAGAATAAATAAATAAATATATTATCTTACTTTTTACTTTTTATCCATTACTGGGTCAACACCCAGTACTCTGCCGTGCCATATTTCGGTGGCCACTTACCACAAATTAGAATGATAGAGAATAAACTTCTGCGTTTATATATTTTGCTGAACTTTATTACTAATTAGTGTCTGTAAAATCTGGATTTAAAAGTGTTTAAAATAAATGTATTCCTAGTAAACCATGGGAGAGGATCGACACGCGAATCTTATATGCAATGACGTAATTGTCAGATTTTGTCTTTTTTCTCAAACGCATTCTTCCTAATTGAAATTGTAGTTAAGTTTAAAACAGGGCAGTTCAATGTCGGTAATAGGTTTCATAAAACGTACTTTATAAATTAGCTTATTGTAAAGTGATTTAATATTCATTTGGTTTTTTAAGACTCAACTTGTAAATTGAAGTGTTCATAATCATCATCCTATAGGCAGAAATATAAATTTTCCATAAGAGGAACGGAGATAACGATAATCAACCCCATCCAAAATCATTTTACTAAACATTGACGTTGGGTACACCATAAATAATAATTTGTAAGACAGATAAGGTGGAGTCGATCAGTATGCAAAAAGAAACGACAAAAATCTTTGATTATATCTACAAAGTCAAACAATATTTGTATGTATAATTTCTCTGTAAATGTTAAATATATTGATTCATTTATTTATAAATGAATAATCACTTCCATACCGACAAAATGATAATTTTAAAACCGAATACTCAGTCTATTGTAATTTTATGACAATTTACAAAATTATTATCTTTTATTACAAATAATGAAATATAATAATAATCGATAGTCTTTTTAAAAAAATAGTAGTAAGAAATATGACAAACTGATAATAATACAAAATTGAAAAAAACATTTCAAAATTAATAAAATGTTTAACAACACATTATGCATATATAAGTTTCCATCTCGTTACCATTATATATCAATTGAGGATATCGAAGTGTGATTCGAATTGGAAATTTTATTTAAATGAAGGGTTCTCTCTCAATCTTAAGCATTCCCCAGTCTTTACATGTAGTTACTCGTAGTCATATTATATGCCCCCAAATAGTGGAAATGAAGTTACAAACGAAATTGTAGTTGAAATCAAACCTTAAAAATTTAACGAAATTGCGCTACTTCATGGTTACGAAGTAGTGAACTCAAATCATGGTAGTTATCACTTATTCACGCACAATTGAGATTTTGACTGTTTAACAATTGGCAATGAAATTATTACAATTCCAGAATTTAATTATTTTTATGAAATTGTACAAATCCGTTTTAGATATTTGAGACGTGTACGTGAACGATATATCCCTTTCGCATCACGTGAAGTGTTTCGCAGTCGCAAAATTTAGTGAAACAAGGTCACTTAAAATTATTTAATTTTGCAAGTTCTACTATTTAACAAATATTAATAACTCTTTATTATTATGCTAACCCTAGTGATACACCAGCGTTAGCGACTGAAAATAAGCGAATTACGATTTAAAATCTAGGGGTTTTAATACTTCAGGAAACAAATAAAATAAATTATTAACGTTATGCTTTGTATATATAATTAATTTAAAATCTAATTTAATAATAAGAATAAAATTAATGGTATATTAGGTAGGTAATTAAAACGTGAACTATTTGTGACTTTTTTAACAGCGCTTCATTCTTTGAATAAATTAATAAATGACCAATACTACATATATTGATCTCGGATCAAAATAATTTTCAAAAATTTACTAAATGATTTATATTTCTCATGAAGTACACTTTTTAGTACCACTTGTTTCAATTTAACGTCATATTTTAATAATTTCACCACAATATTCATATAGAAAATATATTATGTCGCGTTTCAATTATGAACAAATAATATTTTATTATTTTAGCAGAAACTTATCGAGAATTTTAGAAATCATATTTAACCAGTGTACATCACGTGAAATGCAAATAATATTGCGATATAAAACATATATTTTTTATATTCGAGATCAGCATATCATTTAGTATCTGTCATGTATTTATTTTTCCGAGGTATTTACACATCCTCCTAAATTTCCAGTCACGGATGACTGCGGCTAACAGTCGTTTTATTGTGGTGCGTGTTTGAGCGAATTCTAGAGTGAAATTTTAATAAATATTGTTTTTAAATTACACTATTAATTCTGGTATTTTTTAAATACATTAAATTATAAATTAATATTATTTACATACCATCAAGTTAATAAATGTATAGGAAGTATTAAAAAACTAGTCATAAACATTTAATATGGAAAATCAGTTTTTCGTTGCACAAAATTTTCCAAATTATTGCATGTAAATTAGCAATCAGATTTAATTAATAACAATTGAACTCGAAAAATTCAAGTTTAAAGTGTTTTTTTTTAATTAATTAGGATAACGCTAATTAACTTTTAATTAATAGCGGTAGGCACATTCCGACGGGGAGAAAGGTGCGTATCATACTACTGTTATCACATCTCCATGCACGATTTAGAATTTGACTGTTTAAAAACGAGGCATGAAATTATTACTACTGAATTACATGATTTTTAAGAAATAGCACATATTCGTTTTAGAAATTTGAGATGTGTACGTGAACATATAACCCTTTCGAAGATTTATCACATGAAGTATTTTGTAGAGAATTCACCACACGTCACTGTCAACCAATAGGATCACGAATTTGTTTGAAAATGAACCAATGAAATGTACATTTCGTCGGAAATTCATCGCAGGTGCAATTGATAATGGAAATACCACTGTTAATAATATCCTTGGTTACGAATAAAATAAATGATATTTTCAATATTTTCATAAACGTCTACATTTTTTCAGTGTACATTTAATATTCAAAATTTTCATCACTGTAATACCTAATTAATAATGTGCAAATAAATACCTAACTATTCTTGTTAATTAACTCTTGTTTGATAAATTCTCAAGTCGAATACAACTCGTAGTATGAAAATAGACAGATAATATTTTGACATAAATATACGATACATTCGTAGTTACGGAAATAGGAAACACAATTCGTGCTTCGCGCTCGTTATGTTTCCATTTCCATAACAACTCATAATTTATGTCAAAATATTTTCAGCAATTTTCATACTACTTGTTATATTATATATGAAAATATTGTTAGTCGCAAAACTTAGTGAAATAATAAATATTAATAAATCTTTGTTATTATGTTAACCTTTAGTAATGGGGTAGGTGACTCAGTGGTATTGAGTTGGCTTGTGGATCTTGAGAACCCTGGTTCGATCCCCACAGCCGACAAACAGTTTTCACCATATTAAAACTCTATATACCCGTGTGGATCCCTATCCACTAACATCTTTGAGGGCCATGATTTGACGACTGGTAACCGAACTTCGCGCGAAGAAATATACCACCTACCGAGATCTGCTACTGCAGAATACCACACCCAATACTGGGTAAAAGGCGCGATGATATATTTATTTATATTTTTAGTGCTCGCAACTGAAGAATAGCTAATCGCGACTAAAAATATGTTTTTCTACAACTGTCAAAAAAATAATCACTTTGTTTTACGCGTATTTTGCACCCTTATTTTGCGCATTTTTTTGTAGAGCGCAAAACGAGTATTTCACGCACGCTCCCAAGTTATTTTTTGTCAGGTTCCATTAGTTACAACACATCAATAGTATCAAATTCATATTATTTTTGATTATTTTCCTTCAATTTACTTATATAAATCAATAAGAATTGTATTATTCTTTATTTACAGTTGTAGAAAAAATGTTGTTTCTATTTCGTGGGCAAAATTCTTATTTTTTGGCGCGTTCGAATGACTTTTTAGTTTCGACCTGCTGTCTCGACTAAAAGTAATATTCTCACGCGCAACAAAAAAGCACTAAAACAAGTTATTACTGTTATGTTTTGTAAATAAAATTAGTTCATAATTTCATTTATTCTAAAAAACACTAGAATTAATAGGTAATTACAACAAAAACTCGAAGTTCAAAAAGTTCACTCTTAAATTATTCTGATTGTACTATATATACTTTATTTAAAAACTATACAATGTATGTATTTATGATGATGTGTTAATTTAATTTTGTAAGTCTCAGACTCAACAATTTAAAAAAATAGTTTGTTGGTCCTTAATTTTAGTGTTTAAGCAACTGAAAATTTAACAAAGGTTAAAAAATCAGAACAATATATACCACAATCTTACGAACCGGGATATCGTTCGTTGTAGGGTGTAACAGCGAATCCGACCATCGCCAATATTTTCTTTATTATTATAGTAATAAACGAAAACTATAGAATAAAGTTTTAGGAGATCAAGAGTGACATCTGCTTAAAGAAGAAACTCAGTTTTTAAACTAGTGGTTCTCAAATTAATGTATAAAATTTATATTTTTTATACCATATACATAATAAGATTATATAAAAAATACAATTGAAATTTAAATAATAAGTACCTATGTACAATATGTATGAATGAAAACCAAAAACAAAACAACAATATCTAGCTGTTGTCAAGTAATAATTGTTGTAAATTGTTATTCTTTGTGTTTTGATAATATTTTGTGACAGTAGAGCTGATATTTATACAATTGAAGATTTGATTAACATATTTGGATTTTAAGTGGTATCTTAAAGTTAGAGTGTATTCAAAATCAGTGACAACGAAACAAAATTTATAGGACAGAATTATAAAAGTTTACACTGCTTTGACACTAGAAACAATAATAAAAGCTACTTCTGTTTTAACGCGTTAAGCGTCTTAACGGTCCGTAAGGGCCGCTACTAACTTTGCTATCGGGCCTCAGCGGTCCTTAGGGACCGCCTTACGTAATATTACGAGGATCGTTCAATAAGTCCTTAGAAAATCCAAGAGATGGTGCTCGTAGTATCGAAAATGAATTTTTTCCAGTAAGCAGCACTCCTAACTAGTCAACTGTTAGAGTTTTAGCTTTAGCCGTCATGTAGTTTCATTGTTGTTGTCAATTGTAGTAAAAAACTTTTGATTGTTTATAATAATGGATAAAAGTGAGTTTCGAGGGGTGATTAAACATCTGTATTTAAAAGGCTTAACGCCGAAAGAAATTAAAGCTGAGTTGAATGAAGTTCATGGCACATCTGCTCCTGTGTTTGCAACTGTTTACAATTGGGTGAATGAGTTTAAACGTGGCCGTACATCCACAAAAGATGAATATCGTTCCGGACGCCATGTAGAAGTGTCTACCCCCGAAATGATTGACCAAATCCACGATATGGTTTTAAGAGACCGACGAATCAAAGTGCGCGAAATAGTTGAGGCTACAGGCATATCACAAGGCACAGTCGCTTTAATTTTGCACGAAAAATTAGGTGTGAAAAAAATCTCGGCAAGATGGGTGCCGCGGTTGCTCACAGTGGAGAATAAACGCAATCGTGTGGTGGACTCTGAGGCTGTTTTGGTGCTTTTCCGTCGTAATCCTGAAGATTTTCTGCGTCGATACATAACTGTGGATGAGACTTGGATACATTACTACACTCCAGAGACAAAAGAACAGTCAAAACAGTGGATTTTTAAAGGCGAACGGGCTCCGAAGAAGGCGAAGACGGAGAAATCGGCTAGCAAGGTTATGGCAACGGTCTTTTGGGATGCACGCGGAATCATCTTCATCGACTATTTGGAAAAGGGAAAAACGATAACAGGAGCGTATTATGCATCGTTATTGGACCGGCTGAGCGAAGAAATAAAAAAAAAAGTCCTCATTTGAAACGCAAAAAGGTCCTTTTTCATCAAGACAATGCACGTGTGCACACCTGCGCAGTTGCGATGGCCAAAATTATGGAATTAAAGTTCCAATTATTGCAACATCCACCGTATTCACCAGATTTGGCCCCCAGTGACTTTTTCTTATTTCCAAACTTAAAGAAATGGCTTGGCGGACGAAGGTTTACGTCCAATGAGGAGGTCATCGCCCAAACGGAAGCCTATTTTGAGGAGCTTCCGAAATCCTACTTTTTGGACGGCTTAAAAAATTTGGGAAAACGATTAGAGAAGTGTATAGAGCTAAAAGGAGATTATGTAGAAAAATAAAAAAAAATCTACCCAAAAAAGTGTTTTTTCTACTTTTTTCTAAGGACTTATTGAACGACCCTCGTATATTTCTGCTGGCCACGGCCAGCGGACCGTGTGTGTAACGAGTTTTAGTCTAAAAGGGACCTCTAGGCCTGTGAGAATAAGCAAGATATACGAGTTATTCAAAATAATCAGTGATGTATTTTTGGAGGGGGATTTTCTGCAAGGTTTGAAAATTTATTTTTTGAATGTAGTCTCTATGTGTTTATTAATTTTTGCTTACAAATTGTAACAAAATAATATATGTAACAGCAACATTATTTATCAAACAACACAGTATTTTCTTTTACTTATGATAAAAACCTAGAAATAAGTAAAATAATATTTAAAAAAATATTTGGCCCGACGAAAATTATAAAAAAAATTTAATGGCGCTTAACGTGTTAAGTCTAGTAGAATTATGTTTAGGAAATAATAGAAATCAAATGGGAAATCAAAAAAATATAACTTGAGAACTACAGATGTCTCCCTTTGTCTCCTACAATTTTGTTCTCTAGTATTTATCTATAATAATAAAGGAAATATAGGCGGTGGTCCGTTTCGCTGTTATAGTCTGTATAGTAAGAGTTTTTTTTTTAAATATCGAGTAACGCTATGTCTGTTGACACATGCTTCCATCAGTCGGCGACACACATGGCTAAAGCAAAATTCATTCAATGATGTACGAAAAATTCGGATCATGACAAAAATCCCGTTTCAGAAATATTTATTAAAAATAATATATTTTTGAACACATACAAACTTTCTTTCTAAATCCTTTTCTATTTAAAAATGAATCATTTCCTTTTTACTGGGTTTTCCAAAATACATGATCACCCCTTAAAAAATATTTTTAAAACAATTACATACATATGACAGATTTAGAAACTACATCAAAAACATTTCTAATTATAGTAAAAGTTAAAATATTATTTTTCCGGTGTTTATTTTTTAATTATAAAAAATATACAGGCTGTTAGGGTCATTTCTAGTTTCACCGGAAATAAAATTTTTTTTTTAATCTTTTTTATGTAGTTTCTTAATCTGTAATATGAAATGCGGTGAGTCAGTTTTTTCGAACATCTAGTATAATGCAGGAAACAAATTTTTACATGCAACTCAAATATACTGCCAACGTCGGGTATAAAGTGAAAACACTTTAAGGTAACTAGATATTTAGTTGAAATTATTCTTATGAAAATAACATTATATATCTACCGTTCTTGAAAATAGTGTTAAAATATAGCCGTAAAATATAAGTATTTTTATAACTAAAATAATGATATGATAATTAATGCTGATAATATTTTTACATGACTTTTAAGTTGTTATGAAAATGGTAATATAGCGAGTGCGCAGCACGAGCCGTTTTTCCTTTTTTCCGTAACAACGAAATTAAATTCATGTCAAAATATTATCCGACAATTATCATATTACGAGTTATATTTTGCGTGATAATTTAACAAATAAAAATATCCTCTGTAGAAGATTCCCATCTATTATATCCCATTTCGATATATTTTTTCAAATAACGTTTCTGAAAATAGCATGTATTTTATTGGCCTCAAGGAGATTTAATTACAGTGAAAAATCACTACTTATTAATTTCACTAGTATAAAATGATTAGCTTTCATTTCAGTCGTTCATTTTCAAACATATTCGTGACTATTTGTTCCTAAATATACGTGGTAAATTCTCAAAAAATATGTATACAGGTTGTTAGATTTTTCATTGTCCAGCATATATCAATCAAATATTTAATATACAAGAAAAAGTTAAAGGTAAGACTTGTCAAACACAATCTGGTATTAAAGATCTCAAACTATTTTGTTTCAAAGGCCTATTAAAAACTATTCATTACTGTACTCTCAATCTAGTGGCCCGAGAAATGTTTGCTTCAATTAATATGCAATTATTTTTGCGAATTTCTGAAAAATTCTTTACTGCATTGTATTCAATACATCAAATAATATATATCATCTAATTGTTTTGCAATAATTTTGAAACATCCTGTATGTATGTATTATTATATGTAGATATTTAGTTTTACTTCCGCTCTGAATCATGGGAGGGGATGTACATCCCCTCGTAAATACGCCACTGATACAGTTAAGGCTATACCCATGGTACAATCTGATATACATTGAATACATCTAATATAGACGTGTATCATCTCACAATATTTTGTTCATAACAGAAATTTATCAATATAATTAGGTCTGGTGCTGTTACTAGTGATATAAAATGTATATTATAAAATTAGAAATTCTGATTTCCTCAAAAACGATACAAATAATATTTATTTTGCATCGCAAAAACTAATTACGATAAAATAATAGGTTAGCACGTTATTTGGGAAACCACCACAATATGTGCATGTCAACAAACTTATTGACAAATTTTCAATATCCGACTAATGTTGTTGTGCGTGGTTAACCACTATTTGATAATCATTTATAACTGAACAAGGAATAATGTAAGGAAAAGTTTTGAGGAAGATAAACTAACTCATAAACTGGTAACATTTCAATCAGTTTAGTTTCTTGTTTCGAGGACAAAACTTTCAAGTTCCGTAGTGTTTATATTTGTATCGCTCAATTTAGTATCGATAAAAATGTTAGACATTGTTGCAATACTTTTAGTGATCATTCAAGGTAAGTTTATAAAATATTATTTAAATTATACTGTTAAAATCAAACTTTAGTAAAAACTAACTTTTTTTGCGATTTTAAAACCGAAAATAAATATAATGGCATCACGCCATTTTACTTATATAGGTAGATAACTGTGACACTCTTCCGTTGCTGAGTTCGGTTAATGATAATTGTGAGAAAGAATTACAATAACAAAAATAAATGTTTTTAAATTTAAACACAAAAACATGAAGAGAAGTTAGAAGAAATAATGAAGATTATAGAGTCTCTCAAGTGAACAACGGACCATAACTGTTTTACGTGGAAAAGCAGGTTTTACATAGTGCTTGCTTCCCATATTAATTCAAATAAGAATAAATATATTATCACGCATTTTACCCATTACTGAGTGTGGTACTCTGCCTTGCCATATATCGATAAGTGGTATATTTTTATCGCGTGAAGTGCGGTTACCAGCCGTTAAATCATGGCTCTTAAAGATGTTAATGGTGGGGGAGGCTTACAGGAGTAGTTTTAGTGTGGTTGAAATTGTTTGTTGGCTGTCAAACCCGGGTTCTCAAATCCACAGGACACTTACCACAAATAAGAATGATGGAGAATAAACTTCTGCGTTTGATATATTTTGCTTGTCTTGATTACTGATTAGTGACTGAAAACCTGAATTTAAATTTGTTTAAAATAAGTATATTCCTAGTTAACCATGGCAGAGGATCGACACGCGAATATGAAATGCAACGACGTAATTGTACATTTTTAATTTTTTTGAAACATTCATTTTATTTGAAATATAATATAGTTTAATATTTGCAACATTTCGTTCAGAAAAATTGCCTTATTTTGCAATTTTATTCATTTGACAGAATAAAGTTTTTCTTGATTTCAATGTCGATACCACAATGCCGAAATATATTAATTACATTTATGTGGAATCTTTTAAACTTCATTTTAAAAATGATTGAACAGATTCAGATGCAGGGTTCGTATTCCCATTTAGCATTACTAATTACTGTTGCTAATTAGATACAAGCACGTATAACTGAAAGGAACTGACGCAGTGCAGAATTTACGAATAAGCTACACAAGTTATAGCTATATATATATATATAATGGGGGCCGCCCAAAAAAAAATGTCAAAGTGAGCAAGTGGCAAATTTGGCATTGACATAGAATATCTGGACTTAATAAAGGGTCCCATATCTCAAATAGCTTAGGGCTTTATCACGTTTAAATCCGGCCCTGGAAGTGAGAAACATATAATCGTACTGGTTAACTAAATCGTACCTGTTAATGTTTTCTTTAGATATATAACGTGAGCAGCTTTGAGCTGCAAAAATATTAATTCAATTGTAAGTTACTCATATAGGTAAACAAAATGAAGTATTACATGGTTACGAGTTACAGAAGTATCAGCAATCAAGTGAGTTCGATATAAAATTCTAATGCATTTATTTAGTTGATATTAATTGAAAAGCTAAATTTTTCTTTACATTTTTATGTTTTTGGACACTAGATTTATTGTGTTATTTGTTTAAATTTATTTTGTGTATATTTTGTAACTACTGTCAATGTTATGTCAACATTTTAACAAGTTTACAAATTTTCTTAAACCGTACCACTATAGAATTTCTAAAATCGTACCAGTTTATTTCTACGTGTAATTAGTTAGTTATATTTACATTCTAAAAAATTATTTATTAATTTCAATGATATTTTGTTTAGTTATCTTTCATCGTCAAGTTATTAACAAAATAAATTCGTACATTTAAAGCAAATTTTATATGATTCTCATTCCTAATATATTGGAAACTGCCCGTTCAATGTCGGAAATAGGTTTCATAAAACGTATTTTATAAATAAGCTTATTGTAAAGTGATTTAAAATACATGTGGTTTTTTAAGACGGCCAGTTTGCAAAAGAAACGACAAAAATCTTTGATTATATCTACAAAGTCAAACAATTTTTTTTTGTATAATTTCTCTGTCAGTCTATAGTAATTTTATGACAATTTACAAAATTATTACCTTTTATTACAAATAATGAAATATAATAATAATCGATAGTCTTTTAAAAAAAAATAGTAGTAAGAAATATAACAAACTAATAATAATACAAAATTGAAAAAAAAAATCTAAATTAGTAAAATATTTAATAATTGCATACATAATTTTTCTTCTCGTTACCATTATATATCAATTGAGGATATCGAAGTGTGATTCGAATTGGAAATTTTATTTAAATGAAGGGTTCTCTCTCAATCCTAAGCATTCCCCAGTCTTTACATGTAGTTACTCGTAGTCATATTATATGCCCCCAAATAGTGGAAATGAAGTTACAAACGAAATTGTAGTTGAAATCAAACCTTAAAAATTTAACGAAATTGCGCTACTTCATGGTTACGAAGTAGTGAACTCAAATCATGGTAGTTATCACTTATTCACGCACAATTGAGATTTTGACTGTTTAACAATTGGCAATGAAATTATTACAATTCCAGAATTTAATTATTTTTATGAAATTGTACAAATCCGTTTTAGATATTTGAGACGTGTACGTGAACGATATATCCCTTTCGCATCACGTGAAGTGTTTCGCAGTCGCAAAATTTAGTGAAACAAGGTCACTTAAAATTATTTAATTTTGCAAGTTCTACTATTTAACAAATATTAATAACTCTTTATTATTATGCTAACCCTAGTGATACACCAGCGTTAGCGACTGAAAATAAGCGAATTACGATTTAAAATCTAGGGGTTTTAATACTTCAGGAAACAAATAAAATAAATTATTAACGTTATGCTTTGTATATATAATTAATTTAAAATCTAATTTAATAATAAGAATAAAATTAATGGTATATTAGGTAGGTAATTAAAACGTGAACTATTTGTGACTTTTTTAACAGCGCTTCATTCTTTGAATAAATTAATAAATGACCAATACTACATATATTGATCTCGGATCAAAATAATTTTCAAAAATTTACTAAATGATTTATATTTCTCATGAAGTACACTTTTTAGTACCACTTGTTTCAATTTAACGTCATATTTTAATAATTTCACCACAATATTCATATAGAAAATATATTATGTCGCGTTTCAATTATGAACAAATAATATTTTATTATTTTAGCAGAAACTTATCGAGAATTTTAGAAATCATATTTAACCAGTGTACATCACGTGAAATGCAAATAATATTGCGATATAAAACATATATTTTTTATATTCGAGATCAGCATATCATTTAGTATCTGTCATGTATTTATTTTTCCGAGGTATTTACACATCCTCCTAAATTTCCAGTCACGGATGACTGCGGCTAACAGTCGTTTTATTGTGGTGCGTGTTTGAGCGAATTCTAGAGTGAAATTTTAATAAATATTGTTTTTAAATTACACTATTAATTCTGGTATTTTTTAAATACATTAAATTATAAATTAATATTATTTACATACCATCAAGTTAATAAATGTATAGGAAGCATTAACCCATTCGCTGCGACTTGTCAATATGTATGCATCCCGAGGTGCGGCCATGTTTTTTTCCAATATATTGTCGTTTTTTGTTTCTGATTTTGATAAACATTGTTGTCAAATGTAAATTTATTGTTTTCAATTATTTATGACACATGACACTCATGCGGGTCATGCGCACCTGACTTTAATTTTCGTGCTCAGTGCTGACCGACACGGATGCGTATCACGTGTATAATCTGTTACTCTGAAACAGAATGCATAAAATAAAACTACTTCATTGGCAAAACAGAAATAAAATTATTTATTCAATACAGACGATACAAACAAAAGAAATTATTTCAATAAAATCAAATAAATCGTAAATTATTACAGACATATATTATATAAGACATAGAAAAAAGACACTTAGTAGCAATCTAGGAATGGTATTGTAAATCTCGAAACATTCGCCAACGCAAAGGCCAGGTTTGTAAGGTTTTTTGGATTATTGTATGCCTTTCGTGGTCTTTTACTGTTGTTAGGTTTCTCCCCACTTTCCTCCATCTTAAGACCATAAAAAACAAAATTTTCGAAAACGGAAAAAAATATTCTGTGTAAGAATCCTTTAACTACACGCTGACCAACGCACATGCACTTCACTTCAACGCTGTGCTCGTATTTACGTGTGTAGCTCAGTCGGATACGCGACACACTTGCGTGACGTGCGCACTTGGCCAGTGATAGTGTTGACACGCAAGCGTGTCATGCGCAGTGAATGGGTTAAAAAACTAGTCATAAACATTTAATATGGAAAATCAGTTTTTCGTTGCACAAAATTTTCCAAATTATTGCATATAAATTAGCAATCAGATTTAATTAATAACAATTGAACTCGAAAAATTCAAGTTTAAAGTGTTTTTTAAACAGATACTTCATTGAAATTGCCACAATTGTATGACATTGTAACTGTAACAAAAATTGGGTTTTATAATATTCGATCAATAATAGATTTTTTTTTTAGTAAAAAACAATTTTCTCATGAAGAAACTCATAAAATGGTTCTATTTTGCACAAAGTCGCAAAACACAAACTTTTGGATAGTTACAATATCATATATATATTCTGATAGAACAAGAAGAGTGATGATTTAGTTGGATATGAGGGACCATGTGGTAATTGGTTCCATACGTCATGCCTGAAAATTAGCGATCAGGAATTTAAATTACTTCAGAAATCAAACAATATATTTTATTTGTGTAATACTTGCGAATCAACGTGTGAAATCACTGATAAAGCCAAAAATTTAAGTACTAAATCGGTTCTCGATGAAATAAATAGAAATATTAGTAGTATTTCAACTAATCATGGTTCTGATTCTTCCAACAATCTCTTTGCTCAATTAGTAACTGAACTAAGCGCTATTATAAACAAAACATTTATTGATATGAAGACCGAAATTAATAACACTCTTGAATCTAAAATAAATGAGATTTTGAAAACTGCTCCGGCACATCAACAACCCGAAACATCATCATCATCTTCATCATCATCATATTCGACAATAGTCCAGAGATCCGAACCACCTATCATATTGAAGCCCAAGAATTCATCTCAATCCTCATCTGCAACTAAGTCTGATGTTCTGAAAACAATCAATCCGATATCGTCAAACATCGCAATCTCTGCTGTTAAAAATAGTAGTAATGGAGCTCTATTAATTAGCTGCAAGAATTCAAATAAAGCAAAAAGGTTTAAAAAATTAGCAACAAACAACTTAGGAGACAAATATGAAGTTAAGCAACTCCAAACGTTAAATTCACGACTCAGAGTAGTGGGTATGTCAGAAAATCTGCAAAATGGCGTATTTCTAGAGTATTTAACGACTCAAAACGAATCATGCTTTGAAGCAAACAAATTTAAATGTAAAATACAAGATTATTCGTCTACTAAGAAAAATAAATCTGTCTATCAAGCACTTATTCAAACTGATATTAATACGTACAATAAAATTATGAAATGCGGAAATCTGTGCGTTGGATATGACTTCTGCGTTGTGTACGACGCAATTGAATTAAGGCGTTGTTTCAACTGTTGCGGCTACAATCACTTCGCCAATCGTTGCACAAAAAAATCACCTAGCTGTCTCAAATGCGCTGGTAATCATTTAGGAAAGGACTGTACATCAATCGAACTTAGGTGTATAAATTGTGTTCGTCTTAAAGAGTCACACAAAGTTAATATTGACACCAGTCACAATATTTGGGATCCTGATTGTTATGTCGTCGTTGTTTCTATAAAACCTGCCATGTGCATAATTATAAATTTTGCAGGAGACCTAAAAAACTGTTTAAAAAATTACTGAGCTGTTTCAGACATAGAAATTTACTATTAATTCAAAAATGACTGCAATTATAAAATAAACTTAATGTATGAATATCAATATTTACACAACTTTAATGTTAATTCTGAAAAACCTTCACTATATAACACATACCACATATTCACATATTATAACGCGTCACATAGCTGAAATTGTTAGAAACAATTTTTAACTAAAGAATAAGGATTTAATCAAGAAACAAATAAATAAATAAATAAATATATCATCACGCCTTTTACCCATCACTGGGTGTGGCACTCTGCCTAAGCAGATCTCGGTAAGTGATATATTTTTTCGCGTGAAGTGCGGTTACCAGCCGTCAAATCACGGCCTCCAAAGATATTAGTGGTGGAGGAGCCACAGGGGTAGATTTTTTAAATTGGTGAAAATTGTTTGTCGGTTGTGGGGATCGAACCAGGGTTCTCAAGATCCACAGGCCGACTCGATACCACTGAGCCACCTACCCCATAAAACAATAGTATATATTTACGAAAAAAACAATTTTATTAAAGAAGTACAAAAATAAAAAATAATTATTTCATTTTTTAAAATTAAGTATTAATTTTGAATGTCAAGTTATCATAAAATGGATGGTGATCTTTCTCTATTACTGTTTTCAGTTCTTGTAATTGCTTGTATTTAGATTCTGTAATTGGAATTTCTTTTTCATATAATTTATTTAGTATAGTTTTACCTGTTTTCCTTCTTTGTGGTAACAATTTCCATTCGTCAGAATGATTAAGTTTATACTTTACTTGACCACTTGATAAAAACTGTAATTGACGGATATCAGTTACAGTGGGATCTCCAACTTTTTTTCCGGGCCTTAACGATGAAAAATTTGTATGTAAATCTTCATATTTATAGAAAAAATCATAGTTTACAATAATAACATTGTACGGATTTTTGGGTCTAGCCAGTCTCATCCTTGCAATGTAGTCGGAAGGCGAATTTATTGGAGGCTTGAAATACTGTTCCAGTGTAGCATGCACACTGTCAGCTTCCATCATAGTATGGCCTTTTTCTAAATAGAGTTGTTCAATAAAATTTTTTTTTTTTTTTGTTGCCAGATCGCTTAGAGCACTAGCTAAAACTTTATTCCTATTCTGATAATTGCATCCGTCAGATATGAGCACAACACTTTTGTAATTTACCGACATGTTTGAAATAAAGTGTACAATACAGGAAGTAAATTCATTACTAGTAACTTCTCCATTTGCTTCATGCCACACTTAAAAAACAAGCGAATATTAGTGGGCACTTCAGAAGAAACTGTGTACTATTTACGCGTAAAAGCTGTTATGCGGAATAATAGCACATAGCAGATATTATCAACAAGAATTTTACTGCTAACACATAGCATTTCCAGAAAAAAATTAATATAAATTTGGCGGTTATTCATAGCACATAGCAGATAATAATAGTCGACGCGGCAAAAAATTACAAATATGAGTGTTACATAACATAAAATTCACTTTTTTTGCACATAGCAGGTTTTATAGAAACAACGACGATTGTATTCAAAGACTCTTTAAAAAAGTTTAAAAATATTATATTAGGTACTCAATAGCAATTACCGTCCAGCAATCGTATAATTGTGAAAACTAGTGTTACTTGCTATTATCAAAATGTTCAAGGCCTTAATATGAAACTCAACCAGCTATATTCAAGTGCAGCGTCTTTGGATTATGATATAATAGCATTCTCCGAAACATGGCTTAATAATAGTGTTCATGATTCTTATTTAATCTATCGTTGTGATCATGACTTTGATTCTTGCAATCTATCTCGTGGTGGCGGAGTTTTGTTACTGGTCAATAAAAACATTTCATCTTGTAATGTGGATATTAGTGATTATTCCAGCGTACTTCCGAACAATATCGACATAATTTGTTCTAAAATACTATTTAAAAATAAATGTTTGTATGTCTTTGTTATCTATGTTCCACCTACAACAAATGTTACTAATCATAATGCTCTATTTGACTTTTTTGATAGTCTACCATTTTTGTATGAACATAATTTTGTTATCGTTGTTGATTTTAATATTCCTAATCTTACAATTAATCTCAACTGCCCTAAAGTTAATGTATTATTAAACTTTCTTGAATTTTTTGATGCTAAGCAACTGAATACAGTACGAAACAATAACAACAGACTTTTGGATTTACTATTGTCAAACACTCATTGTAGTGTAAGTCAGTCTGCTAATTTAATATTTGATATTGAGTATCAGCATCATCCTGCTCTTAAATTCACAATTAATACTTCTGACAAGATTATACGGAAAAATGTAAATAGTATTAACTCACATTATTATAATTTTTAAAAAGCTAATTTTATTAAATTGTATGGACTGATTGATCAGTTTAATTGGAATACACTTGAATCTTTTACAGATGTCAATTTAGCATGTGAATTTTTCTATCAAACTATATACTCTTTCTTCGATCAGTGTGTTCCTCTTAAACGGACCAGTACGATCCACTATCCACCTTGGTATAATTCTAGCATAAGATCTGATATTAATAAAAAAGAACACTATAGGAAACTTAGTAACAAGTTCAAACATAATTTGCATTATTTAAGTCATTATAAGAAGTTGAGAACTAAAATTAAATATGATATCAAACAATCGTATGCACTATATGTTTCATCTTGTGAAGCTTCCATGAAAAATGATCCCAATAAATTCTGGCAGTTTGTAAATAACAAAAAGAAAACACTGGCGAGTACCTAATTAACAAACCCGTCTGAAATAGCCGACTCCTTTGCTTCATTCTTTCAATCAGTCTACTCCCCACCATCCAACAACTATTTTTCTAATGTGAAAGCTACTTCAGAAAACTTAGTATCTATTAAGCATATAACAATAAATGATATTGAACTCTCTATCCGCAAACTTAAGCCAAATCTCTCCTGTGGTCCTGACCAGGTTCCCAGCTTGTTAATTAAAGATTGCGCCTATCCTCTTTCAAAAGCTTTGTTCTTTATCTTTAACCTTGCTATCAGAACTAATACTTTCCCAACGATCTGGAAACTGACAAGGATTACCCCTATTCATAAGTCAAATGATATTGCTAAAATTGAAAATTATCGTCCGATAGCTATGTTATCAAACTTTAGCAAGGTATTTGAAAAGATTATTTACTCCTCTATTTATTGCAAAATCAAAAATCAAATCTCTTTTTGTCAGCATGGCTTCGTAGAAAAACGCTCAACTGCCAGTAATTTAATGTACTTTACACATACAGTTTCGTCAGTCCTTGACAAGAAGGGTCAAGTCGATTGTATCTATACTGATTTCGCGAAAGCGTTTGATCGAATTGATCACCATACTTTGCTTCACAAACTTTCATCTTTTTCTATTTCTTCTTCTCTAATTTCTCTCTTATCATCATATCTTCATGATAGGAAGCTTTATGTCCAGCTATTAGGTCACCAATCACATACCTTCAATGCAACTTCCGGTATACCGCAGGGATCAAACCTCGGCCCCCTACTATTTCCTATGTTTATAAATGATATAACCGACGTAATTAATTGTGACAAATTACTGTTTGCTGATGATCTTAAAATCTCCTTTTCGATTAGCTGTGTAGCCGACTGTCATCTGCTTCAAAGTGATCTTAATAATGTTTCTCAGTGGTGTACGTCTAATAATTTATTTTTAAATATTGACAAATGTAAGACAATTACTATTACTAGGAAACATTCACCTCTTAGTTTTAGTTATTGTCTTGATAATATAATCTTATCTCGTTGTGAAACTATCCGTGATCTTGGAGTAACTTTTGATCAAAAACTCGTAAATTCGTAAATCACTTAAATATTATTTATAAAAGCGCCAGTAGAATGCTTGGTTTTATTATGCGGAATACACGTCAATTTACCAACATTTCCACAATACTGACATTGTATTATTCGTTTGTACGTTCCAAACTAGAGTATTGTGCTTTAATTTGGAACCCCTTTTATGAGACTCATCAAAACCGTTTAGAAAGCATTAAAAAAGCTTATTAAATACATTTATTGGAAGGTATATTATTGTTATCCATGTAGAACTGTTTCATATGAATCCTTGCTACACTCGTTTAGTTTGATTAGCCTGTTTGAACGTAGAGAGATCAATACTGTACACTATCTTTCCGAGTTAATTTATGGATCAGTTGATGATCCTAGATGTCTCAGTTTGCTGAACTTTCATTCTCCATCAATTTCTACCCGACAACCCTTCACATTCTATTTACCTGCAGCTTATACTTCCTCATTTTATTCATCTCCCATAAATCGAATGTGCTTAACTTACCAGCTGAAATTCGCTCATGTTGATATTTTTCAATACACTTCAAATCAATTTTATATTTGTATCTCTTGATTTAATTTGTATATTATTTTTAAAGTGTTTATCTCTTGTAATTGTTTCTGTCCTATTATTAGGCTACGGTCTGTTGGACAGTGTAATTTAAATAAATAAATAAATATAATTGTTTCTAAATTTGTTTATATTCCATACCTATTCTTATAACGTTTAATTCTCTACTACATTTATTTAAAGCAATTTTGTTTTTTAAAAATCCATACGTTACAATAACAGTATGCACGTTAACTGCCATGAGGTACGTCAGATGTGCCTTACTAAAATTGCCCCGTATGCTTTGAGACACATCATTTGTGCCTCAAGGTTTAACTACACATTTTGCTCAGTGGTTCAGCGTTAGTACCTCGAAGCGCATATCAACAAACGTAACTCAATTCTTCTTGACGTGGCAGACCCAAACGTATTTTAGCGCATGAATTTTTTTGTTTTTAGTCCCTGAAATAAAAAATTAATGAAATAAATGCAAATATATTTCATACGTATATTTATTTTAAAAAAAACTCTACATTATGTATATAAATAAAATAATGAGAAAAAAATTATTACATAGGTACTAATTTTGTCACTTTATGTTTCTGAAAACGAACTAAATCCATCCATAACAAAAGGCCTAGAAAAATCTCCAGTTCATTGGCATTGGTGTCACTCCATTTCTGGATTCGACAATTAGATTTATTTTCTTCTTCTTTCAGTTGTCCAGCATATATGTTTGTTTCTACTACGGTATGATTCATTATTTCGTCGGTTATGAACAGTTTTATAAACTCATAAGGATTTTCATCAATAAAATTTTGAATTCCTGAATTCTCTTCAGAATAAGTCAAAATATATTCATCCGATGAATTGTCACAAGCAAATGGAGATTCTTCTTCGGACATATACTCGTCCCATAATTTCGTCAAATGGCTTTGTTCTTCTTCGTATTGGTACATTATTTTCAGTTCAAAACTTGCCTACTAGTCAAAATCACGAGTATAACTGAACTTATTACAAAAACGTTGAACAAAACAAAAGTGTACTAACATGCAAGCAAGACAGTACATGTGCCTCACGGAGTGAAAAGATGAGTCCATCAGTTTAGGCCGTGAGGTATATATATATTGTGCCTCAATGAAATATCTCAAAATGCGTGGAAATAATTTAAAAAATCAATTCTGCTAGCATATTCGAATTTACTGATATAAAAAACCCTAAATCTATAGAAAAAGAAAAATGGCCCAAGGGACCCAACAATTTTTTTTAATGGTGGCAGTTAACGTGTTAAAAAATTTAAGCAAAGGTAGTTGTTTACAATCAGTATTTAATTAACTTGTATTTCTTTATTATTAGTAATTATGTCACTTCACAATTAATAAGCTAATCGGATATGTATTTATCGTTAGAGAGTTATAAACAATATATCTGACTTTAAAAGTAGAACTTAGGTAACTCTTATGTTAAAAACGGGAGGAACTTCAGCAAGGCACACGTTATTCACGATTAGTCTAATCAAGATGCTAATTAATATGCCTTGATATACACCACCATATTTAACGTTAATATTGACAATGTTCGTGTTTGTTCCAGGTTCGGTGGCGATGCAGTTTGCGAGCGTGGCGCTGATCTACCCGGAGCGCTCCGAGGTGACGGTGGACGCGACCACGGACTTGACGCTGGGCTGCCGCGGCGCCGAGCCGATGAGCTGGACGTTCAACGACGCAGACAACGGCCCAGTGAGTCTCACCTACGATTTCCATTTACATACACAATACTCTTGTATTTATTTGTATTGTAGCGACGGAGTGATCTATGAGCAACTTTCAATATTTCAACTATTTATTATGGTTACGCATTTTATTATTATGACAACAGTCAGTTTTCGAAAAACAGTTATATTTTGTACATGCTAGTTTATCCTTCTTTAATTAAAACTAAATTATATATTCAGTGTCTATTATTTTATTGTAATTTAACCTTTCATCCACAATTTGGTGACCCCGACGTGATCTCAAACATTTTAGTGCATGATAGTGAAAATTATTTTACAATAATTATAATGGATCCGGTAGAGCAAGTCAACGTAGGTCGAATCACTATTCGCGTGCCTCCATTTTGGCCTTCCGACCCAGCACTCTGGTTCGGTCAGTTAGAGGGACAATTTTTAATTAATGGCATTATAAGCGACGACACTAAGTACGGGTATGTGATTGGCAATCTCGATGCTAAATACGCGAGTGAAGTAAAAGACATAATCATCGCGCCACCTGAAACCGGGAAGTATAACAAGATTAAAGAAGAACTGGTAGCGCGCTTGTCAGCAACATAAGAGCAAAAGACGCGGCAACTGTTAGAGCGTGAAGAACTTGGAGATAGGAAACCTTCTTAGTTTCTCCGGTGTCTCAGAGATCTCGGAGGAGACGCTTTATCGGAGACGCTGCTACGTACGTTGTGGGCTAGCCGCCTTCCCAACCATGTACAGGCAATTCTAGCAACACAGGCTGAATCCAGCATTGATGGCATCGCGCGACTAGCTGACAAAGTTTTGGAGATCTCACCGCAATCACACATTGCGGCTACAACGGCCTCAAATCAACCAGACCTAACCAGTGAGCTACTTCGAAGGATGGATGAATTACAACAACAAATATCAGTACTGCAACGTTCTGCACGAGGTAATTTTCATCCAAATAGCACTAGGTCATCACGGCCGCGCTCCAAATCCCGTGACTCGTCAGTCAACTCGAAGTTTTGCTGGTACCATCGCACATTTGGTGACAAAGCTCAGAAGTGCACGCGACCATGCGAATATTCGACGGGAAACGCTGTGGGCAGTCATTGAACGCGGCAGATGACAACAGCCCATCAACCTCGCGCCGCCTCCTTGTAACCGATCGTTTGTCAAAACGACGATTTTTAATTGACACCGGCGCTGACGTTTGCGTTTTCCCAAGAAATGGAATAGGGAACAAATCAGCAAAATCGTCGTATGAACTTGCAGCGGCTAATGGCTCGCTGATTTCTACATACGGCCTTGTGACGCTACAACTCAACCTCGGCCTTCATCGAGACTTCACCTGGCGATTCATTATCGCTGATGTCGCCAAACCCATCATAGGAGCAGACTTCCTGTCATTATACGGTCTTTTGGTTGACGTGAAGAATCAGCGTCTCATTGACAACGAGACAACATTAGCTACACCGATTTTTATGTCGACCACACAGTGTGGTGAAATTAAAACCGTTTCTGTCACAGGTAAATTTGGACGACTCCTGTCATTATTTCCAGCAGTTAGTAGACCACCAGGTATCTACAAGCCACTGCCGAAACACTCAACGGAACATCACATCCGTACCACTCCTGGTCCACCAGTCGTTGCTAAACCACGAAGACTTGCTCCAGACCGTTTGCAAGTCGCTCGGCGTGAATTCGACACAATGGTTAAGTTAGGCATTGCACGGCCGTCAAACAGTCCTTGGTCGTCCCCGCTACATATGGTACCAAAGAAAAACATAGATGAGTGGCGTCCTTGCGGTGATTACAGGGCACTTAACGCACGCACTATTCCTGACCGTTATCCAGTACCACATATTGAAGATTTCGCTCAAGGATTAGCTCGAAAGACGATATTTTCGACCATTGATCTCGTTCGTGCTTACAATCAGATCCCAATGCACCATGATGATGTTGCCAAGACTGCCATCACGACTCCATTTGGTTTGTATGAATTTCCGTACATGACATTCGGGCTTCGAAACGCAGCACAAACCTTCCAAAGGTTTATCGATGAAGTACTACGAGATCTAGAATTTGCGTACGCCTACATTGACGATATTTTGGTAGCGTCGTCGTCGGAAAATGAGCACGAAGAGCATCTAACTAGATTGTTTCAGCAGTTGAGTGACTACGGAATTGTTGTTAATCCAGCAAAATGTGTCCTCGGCGCTACAGAGGTATCCTTTCTCGGATACACCGTTTCAGCCGCCGGCATCAAACCACAATCAGGCAAGGTACAAGCTATCCAAGAATTTCCACAACCGGATAACATTCAGCAGCTACGTCGTTATCTTGGCATGCTAAATTACTATCGAAGATTTATTGCAAAAGCTGCAGAAATTTTGGCACCGTTAAACGAGCTGCTTGAAGGATGCACAATGAAGAGCAAAGACCCAATCCAATGGACACCAAATGCCCTTCAAGCTTTTACTTCCAGCAAACTCAGCCTAGCACACGCTACATTGTTGGTACACCCGGATAGTCATCTACCGCTCGCCATTTTCACAGATGCATCAAATTTGACCATCGGCGCAGCACTTCAACAACAGACAACAAGAGGTTGGCAACCTTTGGCGTTCTTCTCCAAAAAGTTGACTTCAGCACAACAGAAATACAGTGCATTCGATCGCGAACTTCTCGCCATGTATCGGTCGGTGAAATATTTCCGACACATGGTTGAAGGTCGTCAGTTCGCCATTTTTACAGATCACAAGCCGCTGACATTTGCATTCCAGCAAAATCCAGACAAGTGCTCACCAAGACAATTCCGTTATCTGGACTTCATAGGCCAGTTCACGACCGATATAAAGTATATCTGTGGACAGGAAAACATTGTTGCTGATGCCCTCTCCAGAGTTGATGAATTGGCAGCCGCTATCGATTATAAATCTCTCGCACGCGCACAAGAGAGCGACACCGAATTAAATCGTTGGCTACAATCAGATACAACGAGTCTACTTTTACGGAAGGTTCGTATTCCAGGCGCATCAGAAGATCTTGTCTGCGACGTGGCAACATCAACGGTTCGTCCTTTTGTAACAAAGTCGTTTCGTAAACAAACTTTTGAATCAATCCACGGTTTGGCACATCCAGGTGTCAACACAACGGTGAAGATGGTTGCACAGCGTTTTGTCTGGCCATCCATGAAGTCAGACTGTAGAAAGTGGGCTCGTAGCTGCATTCCGTGCCAGAGAAACAAAATATCTCGCCATGTCTCAGCTCCTCTCGGACAGTTCCAGCTTGCCAGCATGAGATTTGAGCACATACATATCGACCTTGTAGGTCCACTTCCCATCTCCGCAGGCTATAAATATTGCCTGACGATGGTGGATAGATTCACTAGGTGGCCTGAAGCAGTTCCACTAGGAGATATCGAGGCGTCAACTGTAGCAGCAGCCCTCGTCTCAAGTTGGGTGGCTCGTTTTGGCGTGCCAACAAGAATCACGTCAGATCAAGGGCGACAATTTATGTCACGTTTGTTCCAGTCTCTGAACATCATTCTAGGCTCCAAACATTGTCCGACTACAAGTTACCATCCAGAGTCCAACGGAATGGTTGAACGGTTTCACAGGCAGCTTAAAGCAGCCATTCGTTGTCACGCTGACATGAACTGGACTCAAAATCTACCACTAGTTCTCCTGGGAATTCGCGCCGCCTGGAAAGAAGATCTACGAGCTTCGTCAGCTGAGCTAGTATATGGAGAAACCATTCACCTACCAGGTGAATTTCTTGCCAGACAACAGCAAGATAAACCGCTTCTTGGACCCGCTGATTTCGTTAATCAGTTGCGTCGCCACCTGCAGGACATTCGTCCCGCCGTAGCTCGCCAACACGGTTCTAAGCGATTGTTCGTTTCACGAGATTTGGATACGACAACTCATGTATTCGTACGTCATGACGCAGTCAGAGGCCCATTACAACCGTTTTATAATGGACCATACGAAGTTATTACACGGCACGATAAGTACTACAAGATCAAGATGAACAACAAAAGCTGCACGGTTTCCATAAACCGGCTGAAACCTGCGTACATCCTGTCCGAAGATCTCGATGATCCAGAACGAGAACTACATAGAAGTACGCCCATAAGATCCACATGCTCTGGACGCAGAGTACACTTCGCCGAGTAGCGTTGGTCACTGCCAGGGGGGTGATGTAGCGACGCAGTGATCTATGAGCAACTTTCAATATTTCAACTATTTATTATGGTTACGCATTTTATTATTATGACAACAGTCAGTTTTCGAAAAACAGTTATATTTTGTACATGCTAGTTTATCCTTCTTTAATTAAAACTAAATTATATATTCAGTGTCTATTATTTTATTGTAATTTAACCTTTCATCCACAGTATAATAACTTGCCATTTCTTATACAATGAAAACTTTTTAAATTATACTACACATACACATACCCCCACTAGAGTTCACAGATTGATTTGTGCACCCATATAACATGTTTTTAGTGATTAAACGTAATAATAACTATTAGATTTCATTAGCCTCAGTAACACGTTAATGTTTGTATAGAAAGGTAAAATGTATCTAACTTCCTATTGAGAGAAAGTAAGAATTTTTTAAATTTTGAATGGTAAAGTATAACACATGTTTGAAGTCTCCATAAAATATTGCGTCATCTGTGTTTCACAGCACGACAAGTAAATATTTGAGCCAGTCCCGTTAATTTTCAATGCTCCAGAAAAATACAAAATGCAAAAACTACTCTTTTCTTAATAATTAGTTGAAAATGATATACTATATTTTGAAACCAAAACTATTAAGAAAATATGTAATTAAACCTAATTCTTATATTTAGTATAAATGGTCTAATATGTTTTGGAATAGTACAGTTATGAAAAAAAGTTGATAATGTAATTAGAGATTTAAGATATAAAAAGAGTTTACGATTCTTCCATTGCCAAGGACCGCGAAATGGTTTTATCTCTGGGCAGGCTCAATATATATTGATATTAATTGTTAAAGTCGTCTTTTTTAACGTAAAATCATGTAGACAGTGACAGATGATTCAACTATCTTTAAAATCATGAAACAAAAATAAAAAAGTAAATACTGCATTTTCATTGGTTTCATTTTATTTGATTTTAATATTTTGATTTATTGATCTACTTGGTGATCACTTAAAATGCTATCGAAAATTTTAACACTTGTGAAAATAATTTTTACCTTCGTATATCAATTTAAAATCAACATGCAAAATAATAACGTGTAATGAAAGCATATTTTTTCACTCTTTTGTTTGGTACATTTCGGCTTCACTGCCATGCATCAGAGTTCAAAATCATAAAAAAGCATTGTTTTCAATACTAGTTGTACAAATAAGTACTGTCTATGAAATATAATACCTAATGTTTTAAGTACTTACATGCAATTTTTTTAAAATTACGATATATAATTAAATATTACATGGAATGATATTTATTTTTTGCATTTAGAATTTTATGAATGCATAAATCCTTTTATTGCATAAAACATTATATTCATTAATATAAGTTATAGAGTTAAATTACAGCACTGGCAAATATTTGAAATACACCTCCAAATTTTATTTCACTTTCTATTACGATATTTCCCATCGATAGGCGCCAGTCTTTATGTATTATGGGATATATATATATATATATATATATATATATATATATATATATATATATATATATATATATATATAAGGGAAATTATAATTTTATCTACAAAACCTTGAT
Organism: Pterostichus niger; assembly: GCA_947425015.1. Classification (NCBI taxonomy): domain Eukaryota; kingdom Metazoa; phylum Arthropoda; class Insecta; order Coleoptera; family Carabidae; genus Pterostichus; species Pterostichus niger. The sequence continues at coordinate 12,730,567 of OX380338.1, forward strand.
GATTATTATAAGACTTTATTATATTGTTCACTTCTGGTTTCAATTCAAATTTATTTATGTAACTACAGTTTCTACTGTGTTCTTATCCACTTTTATTTGTAAGAACTGTTTTCTTGTCGAAATGTCATGTGAACAGTTTGCTGTTGAAGCAACCCTTAACGTAGCTGTCATATACCAAAGGGCTTTCTATTTCTCGATTTGAAGTAATATGTTTGTCATTTTTCGATGTTTCGGTTTAAAATAAATCGCATATTTCTGGTCTGGACTGTAATACAGATTGAACTATTTTATTATAAATTTATATTACGCTGTACAACAGGAAATTAATCCCAATTAACATACAGTACAGGCTCCGGATTCATCGAGACGCAAAGTGGTAGTTCATATAATTTTTAGTTTGAGTGCGATTTGAACTTGGGATCTTCGGATTCTAATTCCGTAACGCTTTTCACACCACCGTACCACCGGACAATTTGATTAGTATTTGTTTGCCAGCAGAGTATTTGAACATTCAGTATTTTTTTTTTGCTTTGTTGTTTTTTTTTTTACTAGAAATTAATATCTGTTGGTGCACATATATTTGATTTTCTTTTGTTGGCAAATATGGATCATAAGGAAGGCAATGAAAAATATGCTCTAAAAATACTGTTTCAAGAGCTTGAGAAATGATCTATAATTATAAATATATGCTCTATAAAAATGACAATATAGGTACTCTAAAGTTTCTAGGAAAAGTTAATAACAGTGCTAAATAAAGTAAATGAAAAACTGTTGAATCCCATTTATGTATTTATTAGTTCAAAGTCATTCTTGTTCTAAACAAGAACAGCGGAAATAGGCACCAAATCTTGAAAAATCGCTATTTTTTAACGGCGCTTTAATTTTTTTAATATTGACTATAAGTCAGTCGACGTGAATATACATGTTTCAAATGTGTTCACATAGTAAATAAATTTCGTATGGGTAAAATATTTGCATGGTCTGGTCTGCTTTTACTATGTATGGAGTAGCATATAATATCAGGCAGCGGTTCTTAATGTTTTCTTTAAAATCTGTTTTTCTCGTGGAACACCAAGGCTTAATGCAAGATTTCAAACTGGAAAGTGCATCAACTTCCAGTATTAAATTAAAGACTGTCATAAAGAGCTTTCATGTACGTAGAAAAGGAAAACATAAATTATTTTGTTAATGAACTCACTAATTTAATTGGAATTGTTTTATATCTATACAAAATAATGACAACAATTACTAAAGATGAAGAAGAAGATTAGAAGGTTCGATATAATTTTTTGAATTAAAAAATTTATTTATATTTGTTTAATTTATTTTGACTTTATTTGGCAGCAAATATGAAGTTGATATTATTACCGCAAAGGCTGAAAATGAGAGTTTACTTAAGTATACAAATTATTACGTGTCCTTACATCTAATCTTTTTATACAACACAGTTTCATCACGTTTAGTGAGCAACTAACACATTTATTTATAGGTTGTATTATTTCATAATATATAAGTGTACTTAATAATTGTCTCTATTATTTACAGTATTTCAACACTTCTAAGATACAAATAATTGATATCTACAATAATAAGAAAATAGATTATAAACACGAGACTATATTGACTGTGTATAACGTTTCTGGAAAGAATGTAGGCTTCTACTATTGCCACGGAACAATGGTGAATTTCGATACCTCCAGGAGATCCACCAGGATATACGTCTTCGTTCATGGTTCGTACCTAACTTATATTAAACATTCTTCATGTACGATTGTATGTCCTATTTCTGGTTGAAGCAGAAAAACTTTTAATGCAAATTTATGATCTCAAACAAAGAAATAATATTTTTCTAAAGATATTCTCCCTAGCGGCTTAAATAAGAGAAACATTACAATTGGAACTGTAGTTAGATGTTCATAATTTAGCGACTATTATAAACTTAGGAATAAACTAAGCATTTACTCTATTATATATATTTTAATCTTAAAACGAAAAACATAACAAATTTTAATGACAATACTGCATTATGATGTATTATAAAGACATATTTTACTGGATAGAGAGATATATACAGCGAAACCAACCACCGCCTATATTTTCTTTATTATCATAGTTACAAAAAAAATATTATAAAGCAAAGTTGTAGAAGACCAAATGGGACATCTAGTTAAAGAATAAAATAATTTTTTAAACCAGTGGTTTTTAAGTTACAAGACAAAGTTATATTACTTCAAATAGGATTATACATATTTTTAGGCCTATTCGATAGAGTATTTTTTACTGAATTCAACCATGTGACCATTCTACATTCTTACATAGTAAAAATATTGAGAAAAATTCAATTGAAATTTAAATAATTTGTTATTTTTAATATTAATATGCAGTAAGCTATGGATGAAAAACAAAAGAACAAAATATTAAACACACAAAGAAAAACAATTTACAACAATTATTATTACTTGACAGTCGCTAAATTTTGTTCTTTTGTTTATGTTTTTCATCCATAGCTTACTCCACATTAATATTAAAAATAAATTATATAAATTTCAATTGAATTTTTCTCAATATTTTTATTATGTAAGGATGTAGAATGGTCATATCGTTGAATTCAGAAAAAAATACTCTATCGAATAGGCCTAAAAATATGTATAATCCCGTTTGAAAAAAATATAACTTTGTGTTGTAACTTGAGAACCTCTGGTTTAATATATATATATATATTGCCAGAAACTCAAAGCGTGTATTTTGTACGGGTGTTTAAAGCAAACCCTGAGGTTGAAAATTGCTTAGTGTTTTCCTTCAATATTTAATCTACAACATGATACTCGTACAATATTTTCTACGGATCTTGAGTCTTGAGAACGACTTGTTGAGTTTCTTCTTCATCGTTATCTGATGAAAATTGATAAAAAATGCCGTCAAGCATTAGAAATCCGCATTCAGATAATCGCCGAGCATCAATAACATCCTGAGTGGATTCAAGTGAAGTAATAATTTTTGCCAGGTCTGAATCGGCTATCTGCAGCTTGCGTGTTTCTTCAAAGTTAGTTGTAGACATGCCTAATGTGGGAACACATACATCTACAGAATCCTAAAAAGCTCTCTTTAATTATTTGTTCATTCTTACCTAGATCTATTGTTTCTTTAGATAGAAGTGCAAAAAATGTTGATTCCTTTATTGCTCCGCATTTGTTTTTCGTACTTTAGAGGCCATAATAGATATTAATACATTTTTAATATCAGGATATAAGTATTTAAAATTCTTTGGACTACTATGTAATTTTTATTCAATAGTATTAATATTATGTTTACTTATCAATAACATTAATTATCGTTGACCTATATCTTGGGTACATGTAAATAATAAACACTCACATAATGTCATAATATAAAGTCTGTTTCTTTAATTTCGGTTTGTTATTATTCATTAACCATTTGTTCAATATTTATAGTTTTTTTAATAATAAAATAATAATTAACATACTTTATAGTATGTATTTTATGTTATTTTAAGTCCTTCAATGGAATCAAAGTCATTTTCCAATTGCGAAACCCTTCATTTACAAAGCTGATTACTTCATAAATATTATGAGAAAATCTGCAGTATAAACACTCTTTTAATACGTTATTCTTCACCCACGCAAATGTTTTAAACCTACAACGGTTTAAAACTTCTCATTCTGCCAATTTTTAGTCGTGGATATAGAGATAATATCAGATGGCGTGGTTCCTTTTCTAGGAATTTTAGACAAATCCATCATGTATATCAGTTTCAACATAACTTATCTCATCTTTGCTTGTGTTATTTTCACTCGAACTACTATCATTATCTTCATTAGCTCTGATCTTAGAAGATACCTCACTTATATAGGCTGTACTATTTGATGGTAATGCTATTATATCAGTTTTTCTTTGTTCGCATTGAAAATAAGTTTTAATACGTATATTTGTATTGTGCTACATATATTTTAGACACAACTTCTCTCTTCTAACACAATATTATAAATAAACATTGATATTATTTTCCCTGTAGCCAAATATAACTCGTTCCCTACCACTAGAATTCTACTAAAGTTATAAATATCAACAATCAAATCATGTATACCTATAATTTAAAAAAAAAAGTATCCATACACCACATACGAGTACATATATAATTTAATTCAATTAACGTTAGCATAAAAGTTGTAGTTTTGGTATCTGAAATTGAAAATTTATGTAATTGTTTGAAACAAAACGTAATTTAATAAACAAATTACCGTGATAAAAGATGTAACCTTATTTGAATAATGTAAAAGTCCAATATTACATTTTAAAGATATTGTCAGGTTAGAAAATTGTTACAAGGATCCAGTACACAAATCGGGCAACAACCAATCGTATCCAAAGACGATTTAAATTGGCCGATTATATGTAACGTAATAAAGCAAAGAACAAGACGAAAGTGAGGTGCATATTTTGTCTTGGCCATGAATTCAACAGTTATTTTTTGTGTAAATAAATGTTGGAACAAAATTAAGGTTTAAATTTAAATATAGTATTTCACCACATTTTACACTAGAAGCACAAGATATCACAACACCTACCAAATGTATTTTCTTGTCATTAAATACGCACCCAATTCCATCAAATTTAGTAGAAATTCTACTGATTTGGCAACACTGATTATATGTATTACTTACTTACACCAAGAGGAAATGTTTCAGCTTGCTTCCCCATGAATTTGCAGAATGATTTTAGCAAATCTTTACAAGTTTAGTTTTTAGTTCTCCCGCGGCAAGGAAAACAAACATCTGATTTTAGCGATTGTTCAAAATATTTATATTATTCCACAAATAATATAAAATATAAAACGTTGATAACAAAACAATGAAATTTAAATTAAAATCTATGAAATAAAAAAACATTTTTCCCGAAATATCAAGGAAAGGGAGCAAATAAAAGACATAATATTCTGTTGGATGGGCTATGGATTCCTCTTGGCCAGCCTGTTAGTGCCATCACTACCACCAAGTTGTATATAGATTGATGAATTATATGTTAAAATATTAAATGAATTCCATGGAATTTGAAAATGATTAAGATATGTGTTTTTTAGATGACAATTATTTAGCTATAACGACTTCTAAAATAAACACATATGAGATAAGTTTATGGCACATTCTTGCTCCATGCCGACCTACTGCTCCAGATATAAACATCACTCTCACTTGTGATGAAGTGCAAGAAAGAATGTCAATAAATCCAGGCAACTACACTGCTAAACAGCAGTTTGTGGATTATGTGGTAAGTAATACATCTATGTGAGTTAGAACAATATTTTGAAATTATTGAATAAAGTCATAGTTTTACAAACGTGTGTACAGGGTTTTTATCCATATTATGGCTTTATACTGGAATTTGAAAACTATAGTTGCCCAATTATAATGATTGTGTTTTCAAAAGGAACAATAAAATTTCTACTATACGATTGTTACCTAAAAGAATTAGGTTATTTTTAACAAAAATCGGAATTCTCAATAGTATCTAGTTCCCATTAATAGAGAAGCACAATATACATAATAAGTACATAGCAATAAGCATAGTAACAGTAGTATAAGAATAACATTAAATAAATATATGTAATTAGAATAAAGTACAAATAATGTCTCAAATAATAATAATAATCATAGTAAAATAGATGTTATTAATACGAGTAATACATGTCGCAAAATTTTGTGAATTTCATGAAAAAATATCAGGAAGTAATATATTATTAACAAATTTTACATATAATAGTGGAAATCTATTCATTGCAGAATTCGTTCTCTGGAAATTAACAATAAATAATTTATTTAAGCTAATAGTATGAGACGGAACACGAAAACATATTTGAGATAAAAGTTCTGGTCAATCTATTGCATTAGAACCACATATCTATCAAAGCGCGTCTATTTTCCAACGACATTATATGAAGGTCAAAACCAAGAAACTTATAGTTCATGTATCGGTAAAATTATCTCTGAATACTATCAATACGATCAATATAAATTGAATATTGTGGAGACTAAGAGATAATCGAAAATGCAAGTTGAATTCTTGCAAATAAAAAATATAGTCAACAAAGTGTAAGAATTTTATAATTTTGTACGATTCTCATGAAAAAGCTGAGCATTGTGTATGCCTTTTTCACAATGTTACCTACATGTACATCTAGTACTTATTTTATGTTAAATGTAACACCAAGTTTTGAAACAAATTCGACTGTAGTGATATTCGTGCCAGTAGTTTATAAGTATTTTCTAATATATTTATGTTTCTTGTGAAACTGATATAACATTTAGCGGTATTAATGCTTAAGCTTATCACTTTTGTAGGTGCATCAAAACTAAAGTCAGATTGAAGAGCAATACTATCTTCATTAGATGTTATTTTAATTTGATTTAGTCCTCTGCATATAATAGAAAATTATATGTAGGTCAAAACGCAATTCCCCACATCATTGGGGACGTCAGAAGAGATGGTTACAGTAACTGATTTGTATCCATTGATTACAAAAAACTAGGTTCTACTCGATAATTCAGTAAATTACCATGAATACCGGCTTTAGCTAGTTTATGTAGTAATATATTTTATCAAAAGCTTTGCTAAAGTTAGTATAAATAAAATCCACTTGGCATCTATGATCCATTGCACGTAGTATTTAAATTGAGTATGTTAACATATTAGTTTTAAAAATCAATTTTTGGATTCTACGTTTAAATATGTGTTTAAGTGCATCGGTAAAAAGATCCGAATATCATTGAATGAGTAACTCAATATATTTTTATTATTACGGACGTTTCGACAGGCCATCATCAGCTAAAATCTAAACATATACATAAAGAAATTTCAAAGATTAATTATTTTCCATACAATCATCAGCCCAAAACAAAAGATATACTACAGAAAAATACCATACAATGGAACCATCAATGCTGGGCTCAAGAAAATATTTCAGGAATCCAATATAGCGGTAGCAAACTCCAACAATCGTTGCACCAATCATTTGTTTTTTAAGTTGAAAGATAAATTCTAAACAATTAAAGACAAAATGTGATATACAAGGTAAATTGTGACACCTGCCAGAAGGTATACATAGATTAAACCAGTCAACCACTAAACAAAAGGATATACCAACACAATAACTATGCGAAGATGTTGGCATAGTGGTATCAGTAGACATGTGCAAGAGACTCGTAAAATCAATTATACTGATGTGACCATTTTAGACGAAGAACCTAACAAATTTAAGAGACTGACTTTAGCAACTCTACACATCAATAGCTATAAAAACAACAAAATGAATAATCAAACAGATATCAATGAAACTTTGAAATTAACGGATCCGGTACTGGACACCATATCGCATTGGAAGCAAGTGGTCATGTGACTTCCAGTCGGTCAGCCTTTATTTCATTTTGATGAATGATAGTGACATATGTTTATGGCATGAAATTAATTGAATTATTTATTCTGTTGTTTTGTATAATATCTTGGTGCTTTATCTTTATTTATCTAATTATTGTTAATTCAAATATTCTAAATGTGCGCTGATTGATTTATTTTATGGACATTAATTAACCTTTGAATTTTTTTTTATGGATAGGTTTTGATTTTAGCTGATGATGGCAGATTTGCCTGCCGAAACGTCCGTAATAATAAAAATATATAGAGTTACTCATTCAATTATGTTTCAATCTTTTTACCAATTCACTTAAACACTACAAGCCTATTCAGAAACAAATATATAAACAGTGTTTAAATGAAACACTGTTTAAAATAGTCAACGTTGATTAAATTTTTGTTCATTCAGAAACAAAGTAACTATGTATTTAAACAGTGTTTAAAATAAATAGGGTTTCAAATAAGAAGGCGAAAAAAATACGAATTGGGACACAAAAACAATGATTCTCTCTGTCAATGTCACTTTTGTAGGTAATTTTAAGTGTAATTGCTCATTCTTATATAAAAAAAAAATGGACAACAATAAAAAATAAATAGATCAGATAATTGGAAGTTGGAAGAAGAAAAATATTTGTTAGAATTATGCAAAGAAAAATTCATGTTGGGTTTCAATTTATAAAAATTTTTCAAGAAATTTAAACTACTCTATCACGTTGTTTAAATTTGTATGTTTAAATTGCTATTTAGTTACGATGACTACGGTGAAAATGCGTCTCTGAATGACAAAAATGAGTTTAAACAGGGTAACTTAGGATAAACACTGTCTACATTTAAACAGTGTTTAAATAAAAACAGTGATTAAAAATAAGGAGTCTCTGAATAGAAAAATGAACGAAATGTCAAAATTAAACAGTGTTTAGCTTAAACACTGTTTATATTTTTGTTTCTGAATAGGCGTGTTAATATATTAGTGTCATCTATTCTACCCGGCATAAAAACAAGTTGCTCAAGTATAAGATTTTACTAAATACAACAAGATATTATATATAAATTTTTCAATTTGCTTTTATTAATACAAAGCATTAATATAGGTTAATAACTTTCTATTAAACTTTTTACACCGCTTTTGAATACCGGTACAACATGTACTCGTACTTGTTTCCAAATTTCGGGATAATGTCCTTCAGTTAATGATTGATTAAATATGCATGTTAACGGATAATTTAACATACTCAAAAAATTTCGTATCAAGACTGATAGAGTTTCAACAGACCCTGCGCTTTTGTTAATATCTAAACATAACATAATATCAAAAACCTCTTGAGAATTGTCCTGATCATATCTGATATTATGATATTATTATTAGTAGTATCTAATTCAAAAGTGTAATGCTTCTTCTTCTTTTCCTTTCCCTTATACTCTAAGGTGTCTGGTTCTCAACCCACATCCGGAATTCGATCCTGTTCAGCGCCATTCTTTTAACTTTAGCTAATTTTTTGTCTTTTATCTCCGCTATCCTCTCAATAGAATCCATGCAGGTTACTCTAGGTTTTCCCCTTCTTCTCCTTCCTTCTCTTCGTGCCTCCAATATTTCTTCACTTGAGTTGTTTCTTTTGCACTTTCTCGACTAATGGTTCTATATCTAATTCTTCTCTAGTTGCTACATTTCTGATTCTATCCCTTCTCGTTCGTCCTACTATTCTCCTTAAGTATTTCATCTCTGCCGCTGTAATTCTGCTTTTGTGTTTGTCCTGCATTTGGCCAGCTCTCTGCGCCCTATGTTAATGTAGGTACATAAATTGATTGGTACAGACTTAGTTTCGTCTCTTTACCTAGTTCTTTCTTGTTAATGAGGATGTGATTAATTTGGTTAATATATGTTTGTAGCTTTTGATATACGATTTCGTATCTCTTGTGTTATTATTCCGTCATAACTAAATATACACATCAGGTATTCGTATTGGTTGACCATTTCTATCTCTTTTCCGTTGCAATTTTTTTTAATATTATCTCCTTTTTCGCTCTTTTTATTTATTTTCATGACATTACTCTTCATGGTATTTACCGTCATTCCTGCTCTACGTATCATAGTATTCAATTTCGGTACAGCGTTTTGCAATTTCGTCATGCTATCCGCGAGGAGCACTATGTCTTCTGCATAAACGAAGTATTGAATAATCACTGCTGTCATATTCCAGTGCCCTATTCTTGTGTTCAGGGCGTTCTCTCGGCTATTCTGAATGATTTGGTCCAGTACCAATATGAATAATAGTGGACTGAGCGAGTCTCCTTGTTTGATGCCTCTCTGCATGTTGAAACTTTGGGATTCTTGTCCTCCTATTCTTACTATTCTTTGATTTCGTATAGTCGTTTTGTAGCTTCTCTTCATTTGCTCGGCATGTCTGCATCTCCATCGCTTTCCATAAAATTGATTTTGGCACAGTATCGAATGCTGCTTGCAGATTAATGAATGCGAGGTATAGTGGTTTTCCATGCTCTAGTTTCTTCTTTATCGTTATTCTTAGAGCGTATAGGTGGTCTTGTGTTTGTCTATTTTTCCTTTACGCTGCTTGTAGCTTATTTTCATATTAAAGTCTGATCTTTCTCTCTATTATAGTAGAATTGATTTTTTGCATGCAAGACGACAGGTATATGGCCCTGTAGTTGCCGCAATTATTTGTGTTTCCTTTCTTGTGCAAGGGTACAATAATTTTTTCTTCCCAATCTTTAGGTATATCTTCTCCTTCCCATGCCTGTTCACATATTTTCCGTATCCATACTATCAACCTTTGCCCTTCATGTTTAATCATCTCCGGGCTTATTCCGTTTCTTTCGGCTGATTTTCCTAGTTTCATTTTTGTTATTGCTTCCTGGACTTCCTCCTCGGTTATCGTCTCTGTATCTTCTGCTGCTTCTTCCTGTTCTCTAATGGTATTTCTTTCTCTTAATGTTCTTGTTCTAGCTGCTTTGAATTTCTTATCATAGTATAACCTTCAGGTGTCTAAAATCTTCTTAGTATCTGTCACTATTTCTCCGTTCCCATCCTTTATACTCCATGCTTGTTTGCCGTATTTACCTCACAGTCCTTTGACAATGGTACAGAATTCCTTCCTGTTGTTGCTGTTGTCTTTAAATTTTTCTTCTATATCTTTTCCAAATTTTTCCCATTTTTCATTCTTAGCTTTTTTGAATATTTCTTTTGTCTCGTTTCTTTTAGTAATATATTGCTGCTTAAATTATTCAGTATTTGATTGTAGGTATTTTTTACAGGCTGTTTTCTTCTGCTAGAATTTTATTTTTACTTCTTCATTCCACCATCTTGTTTGTTTTTGACCGGAACCTATTCTCTTTATGCCACATACCTCTGTGGCTGCTTCTATAATTGACGTTTTTAGCCTCCTCCATCTCTCCTCTATAAATATAAAATAAATATATCATCACGCCTTCTACCGATTACTGGGTGTGGCACTCTGCCTAAGCAGATCTCGGTAAGTGATATATTTTTTTCACGTGAAGTGCGGTTACCAGCCGTCAAATCACGGCCCCAAAGATATTTGTGGAGGGGGAGCAACAGGGGTAGATTTAAATTGGTAAAAATTGTTTGTCGGCTGTGGGGATCGAACCAGGGTTCTCAAGATCCACAGGCCGACTCGATACCACTAAGCCACCTACCCCATATCTCTCCTCTATGTTCCATTTATTACCTTTTCTCTTCTCCTCTCTTTCGTATTGTTCCACTCTTTGATTCAGATTATTGTTATATTATATCTTCTACTTTCTCTATCATAATTTTGGTGTTTGTTTGGTGGGGCTGGTTTATTTATGTAAAGTCTTGTATCCGCTAGCATATGGTCTGAATTGATTTCAGCTCCTCTTATTACTTTTATATCCAAGAAGCATAATTAGTTCTTTTTGTGAATGTGAAGTAGTCTATTATACTTTATGCATCCCTGTTCTTCGCTTTAAAAGTTTTTTGGTGTATCTATTTATGCTTGAAGAAACTATTTCCAATCAGCATTCCGTTGTCTATGTTGAAATCTATCATTCTGTTCCCATTTCCATTTATTATCCTATCACTACAGAATTTTCCCAACACTCCATAATCTCTTCTTGGAACTTTTTCTACTCTGGCGTTCCAGTCGTCTATTATAATCAAATGTTTACTTCTTTCCTTTGTTTTTTCGGTCGTTTGTTGGAAATTTGTATGGAAAATATCTTTTTCTATCACATCTGCATCTTCCGTTGGTTTGTATACTTGCACGAGTGTGGTTTTTTTCCATCTTCGTCGATCGTGATTAGTCTTTTGCCATCCAATGATTCGAGGGGTTAGATCTTGGCTTATAATTATGCCTACTCGCTCCTTTTCCCTTAATCCTGCTGGTACTCCTGAATATATGAGTTCATATCCATTTTCCAGTGTTATCTTTTTTATTCCTTTTTTCTTTACATCTGATATACCTAGGATTTGCACTTTGTTTCTTATCATTTCTTCCACTAATTTTACTTCCTTTCCATTGATTGCTCTAATGTTCCATATTCCTATTCTAGTCCTTTTCGGTTGCTTTGATCGCTGTCCAGGATTTCGTCCGTGTCCGTGGCTTGTGCTTGTTCTCTGGATCGCTGTACCCCATATAGGTGATCAGCCCAATGAAGGGGGTCCCATTTTCTTGGGACAATAGGTATCAGGATATACCCTTTGATGTGTGACGTCAGAGCTCCGTTAGTTTTCTTGTAAGGTGTACCGGACATTCATGCCTCTCGTTGACATTTGGGTTTTATGGTGTTGGTAACCCCTTACACCCCTATTAGCGTGAATGATATTAAAAGATAAACATTTGAATTAGAATATTATTAAAACAGTTTTTGGTTCAAGTTTTATCAATTTATTTATTTCGACGTTTCGGTACCCTAAATGTGTACTTTCGTCAGGAAAGAAAATAATAACTAACAAATCGTACCTATATACAAGTAACTAAGAAACGAGTAAACAAGCAATTATAATGTGTTGATCTGCGAGAGCCACATTTATTTCAATTCACAGCCATCATATTTGTTCATGTTATTCTTGTTCTTGTAAATTTCAATAGCTTCTCTGATTACTCGACCATTCATATATTTAAGTCTGGCACAGATTTTTGTGTCTTCAAATTTAATTTTGTGTACAAATTGTAATTCATGCTGACCAATCAAATATTTAACAGGGTAATTTATTCTAATGGAGCGCTTAAGATTGCTAACTCTTTCTAAAATTGTTCTTCCTGTTTGTCCAATATAAACTTCACCACATTCGCAAGGAGTACTATATACTCTAGAAGACTGTTTTAATGATTAATTATAAGTACTGAAAACTTTTTTCATATGTTCAAATAATATTTTTAAATAATTGAATATAATATTTTCATGAACGTATGTACAGGTAAGTTTTCATCCATACTATGGATTCACACTCGAAAATCGAAAAGCTAGAACATGGTCTTCCCGATATTGTGAATGTATCTTTAGAAGAAACAATAAAATGTCTACCATACGACTGCCACCTCATGCTAAGAGTAAGTAATAATTCGTATTCGTATTTTTATTATTTATTTAGGTGTACTTTGTCATATTTCATTTACTTGCATTGTACCTGCTAAGATTGTCATTAGTCATTTAATATAACTAGGGTCGACATCGAGTAGCAAATATATGAATTAAAGTAATTAATTCAGTAATTTAGGTACCAAATTACAGTAGTTCAAGGTTATTTGTGCGAGCTACAGAAGCGTTAAAAGTCAGATGAATATAAAATTTTAATAAATTTATTTAGTTCATATTAATTGAATAGCAAAAATTCATTTTTCAGTTCTTTACAAGGTTGAAGTCGTAAAGAGCAGTGAAGTCGTTAGAGGCACAAAACTTAATTTCGTAAGAATTCAGACTGATTTATAAATAAAACAAAAAATCTTTCAGGTGGTACGATTTTGCCAATTCTTCACTAATAGTATTTAAGTGCGGCCTGCTAAAAATATAAAAGATACATTTTCTACAAGCATAAAGATATTTGCTCATTATGTGGTTGTCATTACAACGCAAGTATAGTATATTGCACACATATTTATATATCTCACGGTTAGCATTGCTAACGTGAGATGAGAATTTAGAGTTATCAGTGGAATTGTGAAATAACCACAAACTTATGATTAATATATAAATTAATAGAGCAGCAATTTCGTAGTCGTAGAATAACAACTTACATAGAATGCCCATTTCTCACTTGTAGTAATTGTAGCATTTGTCTTCAGCTCGTGCTACAAACTTTCACACTCGTGCGAAATGAGTACCATTCCACGTTTGTTGTACAATTCATAGTATTGTAGCGAGTACGGTCCTGTTCCGTCTGGAACAGTCGACGCGTCAAAGTGTACAGCACGTTCACCGCTGTCTCAGACGCAATAGACAAGTCCGAACCTGTTCGCTCTGCGTCATGCTTCTATCGTGTTCCAGAGCCTCTCGTATATTCTGGAAAATCTTGTTCCAGTATATAAGGGAGAGTTTTGGCCGGCAAGATTCATTCAGTATTTGAAGTGTGAACAGTGCAAGTCGTTGCTAAATACTTTGTTGTGAATATAAATACGTGTTGTATATAAATATATGTCTTAGTAGTTGTACTACATTATTTTCGTTTTAAATAAATATTTTGTTAGTGTTTTCATTCCTCGTGTTTTATTTAATAATAAACTTCACCGAACCCGAAATTGTAATAAACGTTACAGTATATTCCAATAAAAACAGTGACGCGGGCACCATTTTATCACGGTTACAGTTTTACCGTTACCATGGTACAGAAACGGAATATGTCAGTGTGGGTATAAACTAAAAAGGTAACCGTGGCAACCATGGCTCATTTTTTGAATACACTATAATGTCGATTAAGCCCTGGACAGTTGCATTGGTTACTCTGGTACCGGGTTTGAAATGCTATCTCTTGCTACCCTAAATGAACGAAAACAATTTAAAATTAGTCATAGGTATCTTAGGTGAAGTTTTAAATTTTGTTTCGTAGAATTAACATTTTTTGATTTTGACAGTTCAAGTAATTTTTATTTTACGTGTAATTCATTAATTAATTATTAATATTATCATCACTTATGTAAAATCCAAATAATATGAGTTCTATCTGCATTGAAAATAATATGTGTTTTGATACATAATTATATTTTCGTATAATTATTAATAGCGTATTTTTGTTATTCTAGACAGAAAACATTATCCTTGAACGTAATTTTGAGGGAAATATAAAATCTAATCAAGTACATGAAGAAGAAAGTATGAACTAAAAATAGAACTCTGAACGCAAAAATAACACGAAAACAAACTTATCAGTCATTTCAGATTACGCAATTTGAAGAGATTTTCCTAACAATCATTTGATTTATTGTTTCTACGATCACTACTGTAAATGAGCATTATTGTACAATCCACATACTATGTAAACTTGTCCCTATGATCATACACATGATTGTCCGTTAGAAGAACCTTATACAGCATTTATGATAATCCAATATTATAAATAATAAAACATTTATTTTTATTGAATGGGTATGAATATGATCGTTAAAAAAAGCAATTATGTACTCGCAACATCACGCACTCACCACTATGCAGTTCTTGTGTAATACTCGTACATATGTTTCTTACAACTATTGTAATGTAAACATGAAAATATCATCATATTGCCAAATACATATACTGATCAGGAACTATTAATGAAATGATTTTATAATACATAGGTACAGTAGCGTCTCGCGAATGGTTTTAGTGGGAGGGCTGAGAAACATTATAAAAAAAATCACTAATTTTGTCTTTGTTGTTAAATCACTAGGAGTTGAAAATACCGCATTTATTTGACATATATTTATTTAAACATATTTATCATCATAAATATTATACATATAGTAATAAAACAAAAGTATATACAAGCTAAAATATGTAGTGCGGACTGCAATGTTTGCAGCCCACAATATAAATACATATCACAAAAATGTATATCACGGGTTACCCCCACCTGCTCAATACACTATGCGGTGTGACTTGGTCTGCACTGGCTGCAGCCCTGATGAGGACGCTATCACACTGACTCATACCTAGTACCTACAATTCAAAAATAAATATACTACGAACGGACAATATATGATTTTGAAAAATAATTGTATAGTAATGTAATAACCTATAATAATTTTAAAATGTTTTCATTTTTGTGGGAGGGCTGCAGCTCTGCAGCCCGTATGGGCGAGTCGCCACTGCATAGATGTATTACAAATTAATATTAAAATGTTACTCAGTATAAAAAATCTAATATTTTATTGATTGAATTTAGGTAAAAATTAACAAATCAACAATATTTTGCTTAAAAATGTTCTATGTTACGGATACGAGGGCAACTCTGTAACAAAATTTTGTTATATATGTATGTCTATTCATTTATTAGTTACTTAGTCATTGTGTTATTGCTAAATTTATATTTCGGTATGTATTTAGTGACCTATGAATTTATTTGGAAAAACAAATACATGGTCAAACTATCCTACTAATGTGACAACTTTTGTCTAATTTAACCGACCCTTTAGCTCTTACGGTTCTTGGGATACGAATACATTTACACCTTAAATAAAACAACACAGCCTGTATAGGATTGCAAGAACTAAAAACGAATAAAAAGATATGACTGGAAGTACGTGTTGGTCTGCGCTTGTTTTTTACATTTGTAAAATATTTCATAGCAGTTGAGAGCCGATATCTTGTAATGTAGAAACGCGCTCAATAGGTCAGCAATTTTAGGTATTACCCTGTTTAATTATGACACGTCTACATCTACTTATTCTGACTTGAATGCAAATTTTAATTATTAACTCATTTTATTTTAGGTTACTATTTTAATGACGATGAAATGATTATTGAAGGTCCAGACACAGTCGATATGGGGGGCGATCTACAACTGCAGTGTTTATTTTTAGTTGATCACAATTTGTACAAATATTTACCTTCTTGGAAGTTTCCTATAACCGTAAGTACAAGTAATTTTTTATATCTAATCAGTAAGTAAAAGGTAACAGAAAAGAACTGAAAGACACATGAGTTATTTATAAACATAGAACATACAGGTTGTGCAGTTAGACGGAAATAACCAAGAATTTTAAATGAACATTGGAGTGTATGCCGCCATTTTCGGGAAAGGCAAAACATGCATTGCTCTATTGTATACTGTAGCGTTTTTCTTGTATTTGTCAAATGTAAAATCACATAATTAGTAAAATACTATAACCGGCTGGGTTAAAGAATATCTCCTTTGTTGTTTTGGATTCGTGACCGAAGTTATACGACGCAGGAAATTAACAAATAAATGGACACATGAC
The DNA here is from genome assembly GCA_947425015.1 of Pterostichus niger. NCBI lineage: Eukaryota > Metazoa > Arthropoda > Insecta > Coleoptera > Carabidae > Pterostichus > Pterostichus niger. The sequence goes on from OX380338.1 coordinate 12,747,384, forward strand.
ACACACACAATCATATATTAAACAAACGAACTTGGTGCAACCAAATAAAGAAAATAAAACACACTAAAACAAAACTAATGATACAAAAATTAAATTGTGTAAGGTCCAGAATCAAACGTAACAACCGCGGGACTTCGACTGACTTCATCTCCACATTCCTCCTTAGCAAGGGTATCTTCCCCCTCGGCCTCGCTGCTCTAGTTCCCCCTTCGAGCACCAACACTTGGTGGCAGGTACCCATGCTGGGCGACCCGCAGGGCGACGTAGCAAAAGCGTTACAGTACATTATTGAATATACCATAAATATAACAAATGCCACCTTCTTGTAGAGCCTAAGTGCACCACTTTGGTGATAAAATATTTGTAATTTCCATGAACAATTTTAAAGAACTGAATAGAGATGATCATAAATTATTATGAGTTAGAATTCAACGTTATAGACAATTGTTTGGATAATCTCATATTTTAATATTTATATTTTGCATATTATATTGGGAGTTTTTGAAGGTGAAGGACGCGTTTGTTTTGTGGAGCCGATAATTAATTCGATACCGAACATTATCGCTCTAGTTTCAAGAAACAAATAAAGGAACAGTGTGTATTAGGTGACGGTGAAACACGTAAAAGTGTAGTGAAGACTAGGGAACATAATAATAATTATCTAAAAGCGATAAACGCTAGTTTTAAAGGTTAAAAATCAGGTGTCGGTATCAGCGTAAGACACGAGCGTCTGAGCGCTGCTTGGTAAACAGTGTTCCCAACGCTAAATCTTTTGCGCGGTTGAATCAATGTTGCCAAACTAGGCAAAAATTAATAATCAAAGCGGTACTTCTAAATTCAAGTGGGAAATTCATATTTATATATATATATATATATATATATATATATATATATATATATATATATATATATATATATATATATATATATAATCTTTTTACGTCTCTTGGTACCCTTACGGGTGTCGAGACGAATTCATTCGCTATATTTATTTTATTCTATTTATCAGCTCTTTCCAATCTTTTCTATTCTTCGCAAGTTTATTTCCTTCTTGCCAGCTACTGTTGTTCCTGTTTAGTATTTCTTCAATGTTCTTCTCCCAGGTCTTCTGTGGTCTTCCTCTCCTATTTTTCTTTACTGTTCGTGCATTCCACACTGCTTTCGCTTGTCTTTCTTCCGGCATTCTTATTATATGACCAAACCATGCTAGTTGTTTCTTCTCTATGGTGTTTTGAATGCTTTCTGTTTGTAGTCTTTTTCTAATTTCCTCATTTCTTATTCTGTCCATTCTTGTGACTCCTTCTGTTTTTCTTAGATATTTCATTTCAGCCGCCTGTAATTTACTTTTCATTCTTTGGTTCGTTATCCAAGTTTCACTCCCATATATTAATGTTGGCCAAACCTGTCTCACCATAACTACTTCTAACCCATCTAAGCCAGGTGCTTTGCCGACTGCCATTGCTCTGACTGCAGCCTCAATCTCATCCCAGCTAAATTCCCTGTCTCGGTTCCTACCTTGTTCTACGTGCACCTCCGCTCCGTCCCCTCTAGGAAAGAATGCCCGCAGAAGTATGTCCGCACTGTCGTTCCACGTTTCCGCAACTCTGTCTCCTTCCTTCAGTCTCGGTATGTCCACGTTTCGTCTTGTCCCCCTGCAAATGCGGTAAACCGCACCCCAAGGGTCGGCGTTTCCATGCTCCTGTACAAAGTCCTGCCAGTGCTTGTCCTTCTCCGCGTTCATCGTGCGTCTATACGTCCCGACACTCTCCCTGTACTCCGCATGTCTCGTCTGTAAGGACTCCAGTTGGTCGCGTCGAGCTATCTGAAAAAACCTCCGCTTCCTCCTGGTGACCTTCCTCAGTCTCGTCAGTTCGTCTGTCCACCATTTAACCTGTCTTTGTCTCCCTCGTTTCGCGCGCTTCAGTATCCGGTCGTTTACGTCAGTAACCCACCCTGTCAGTCGCTCCGTCATGTCATCTACCGTCAACTCTGCGTACTCTGTCTCGCCTATGTCCACCCGGTCACAGAGTGCCTCTCCATAAAATTCCCAGTCGACTTCCTTCACAGACCACCTAGGGAAACTAGCTGCCACGTTTTGACCCCCACCAGCACATGCCCTGCTGATGACGATCCGCATCGCGTTATGGTCGGAGTTACCCCAGCCGGGCAAAACCTCCCATTCCCAATGCAACCTATCTACTGCCCTATTACCCAACGTAACATCTATATCACTCATACCGCCGTGTCCACAAAAAGTGTAGAAACGGCTTAGCTCATTCATCACCACTAAATCCCTGCCCCCTACTAGGTCCTCGATCCGATGCCCACGTTGGACTCTCTCGCCATATCGGATCTTCCCTTTACTAAACCATAAAGGCGATACCGCATTAGCGTCCATGCCCACCACTAGTGGGCAGTTGTCCGCCGTATCCAACACCCTCTCCAGGTACCCCATGTCATGCTCGATGTCGCCACCAAATCTACAGTACAACGAACAAACGTATAGCCTGCCCGCTGTACTCTCCAAGCATACGCACACTCCAGTTTCAGTGACCAGCTCGGGTATTGCCATGACGTCGAGAGCGTCATCGTTAACGACGATCGCCGCCTTGGCTTCCCCTCACAAGCGCTGGCGTAAACGCGCATTGCCGATGGCAAGCCACAGACTCTGCCTCCCCATACATACGGCTCCTGTAACAGAGCTACACCCACATTCTCGCTGACTAGCCCTTGGCCGACATCGAACATGACTCCCCTACCCCTGCCACAATTCAGCTGAATAATGCGCATGCCCGCCATTAGTCAGCCGTTATCCGCCTTCTAGCCCTCCTAGCGGCCTCCTCGTAAGCTGGGCAGCTTCTCGAGAACACCGAGTGTCCCGATGGCTTCCCAGCCTCCTTGCAGACCCTACATGCCGTATCCCCCTTACAGTCCTTTATTAAATGCCCCATTTCCCCACATCTCCTGCATGCATTCACCTTGAACTTACACTCCCGCGCCATGTGGCCCATCCCATAACATTTAAAGCACCGCTGCACGGTATCAACCTCTTTCACCCTACAGGCCGCGAAGCCCAGGTGAACCCTCCCATATCCCCGGTCTATCATCGCCTCCTTTGCCTTAAAAGACACCTCCATGATTATTATCCCATTGTTCCTGCTTATGCTCCTAACTCTTTCCTTGAACTCTGCCTCTCCGAGTACGTCCCTCAAATTGTTCCCATAAAACTCCGCTCTTACCTCCGCGTCGGTCAGATATTCGGGCACGTCGAATATCATGACCTTCGGTCCCACTTTCTTTGGGTCATCTAGCTTAAGCCCCACCACCTTAAACTTCTTACACCCCTTGATCTTCCAGAGTTTCTCCTCGTTTGTCGTAACTATCGTCACCCCGTCCCTTACCCGCCGCACAGCGCTTACTTTTACACTACCCTCCTCCTTCCGGCATTCCTTTATCACCTTCTCCTTGACTACATCCGCCGTTATTTTTCCCCCTCCGCCCTAACCACTACCGCGTAGCTGGCAGCCGGCTGCCGCTTACCCTGCTCCGCAGGCTTGCCCCCCTTCACCGAAGCCCCCTGAGAGGTGGTTTTAGCCACCTCCTCCCTGCTTTGCCTCGCCACCCTCTCATATCCTTCTATGATGCTCCTAAACCTATCTTGCTCCTGCAGCTTACCCTTATTCCTCTCTCCCTCCACCAACACTTCGAGGAACACTGTCTCCATCTCCCTCAACGTCTGAGCTAAGCTCCGGCCTTAGCTCCGTCCCTACCACCGACTCCACGTTGCTGCCCACACCGGAAGGGGTATCCCCTACTGTGGCCTGAGGGGTCCTAACCCCGTCTAACACCACCCCCGCTTCCTTGGTACCCATAGAAGATGGGCACCTTATTAACCCAACCCCAAACTCCCACAATACCTTCAGGGACCCTCGGAAGGTGCCCCAAAGAAAATCCCACTTTCGTGGAAGCTCTGGGAGCCGAGAAAATGGCACCTAAAAATTTCTCCTCGGGAAACCCTTCTCTGGATTCCCCGGCACCTAATTCACCCGGAAAAACCCCTAGATCGGCGCCGCCACTCGGAAAATCCCAGATTTTCCGAGCAGAACCCCAGAAAAACTCACTTCCAAAAATCACCCCCTCTAAATCTAATTTTCGCAACATGGCACACAAGCGTTACTCACCGGTTTGCCCCAAAACCGCCGTGCAACCAAAAACCCTGGGAATTTCCCGGTCGGTGAAAACACCTTCCGCTACCGTCCCGGAAAAGCCCGCTATGGCCCGAGAACCCCTAAAAAAAAACACTAAGAAAACTACGCACTCACTCTTGTCACTTTCACGCAGTCACTAAGTCACAACACTACAAGGCTTCGCCCCACAGAGACTTCGCCCCACCGAGCGTACTCCCCAAATCACAAAAAACTGTCAAGTAGCAACTACAGAGCTCGAAATAAACACGTCCGTTCTCTATCGCAGCATGCACAAGATTCCTAGACGACGTACAGAACACATTAAATAATGTAACAGTCAGTAATATCCAACAAACATATATGTTCGGTTTAATAAAAAATAAACTCACTCACAAAGCCGCCGAATTATTAGCGGAAAATAAATTCACAATTTGGATTGAATTAAAAACGTACCTAACAAATAATTTCTGCGACAAAAGCACGGCAGAAACTATCTTACTAGAAATATTACAAATTAGAAATAAAATTAGTTCAGATAAAACTTTAGAGCTTATCTCACAAAAATTTGCACAATATAAATCCAAAATTCTTTTAACAGAATATAACCAACTGCAGAAAAATGCAATAATTAGAGAAAATCCAAAATTAATAGTAACATATCTTATTTCACTATTATCAATTACTATACGAGGATCTTTTATCGTAAAACAACCTAAATCTCTAGAAGAATGCGAAATCCTCTTACGAAATGAATTGAATTTTGTACATCAATCACCAATGTTAACTGAAAAACCAAATTTTTCATTTAATATACCCCCAAAAACATTTCCTGGTCGACAATTTCCGTCAAAACCCATATCATTTAACACAATTCGCACCAAGACAAAATTTTAAAAAAAATTACGAAACAAAACGTAATTTTCAACCACGACCCATGACACAACAGACTAGCATAACATAACCTATGTCAACGCAAACAATTAAACAAAATTATAATCTTGACGAAACTGATGACACAGAAATACCAGAACAATTTGACTACGAACACGAAAACGAAATTGAAGTAGATGAAGATTCTTTTTTAGAGATAAACGACGAAGACAAACCAAACACGTAATGTCAAGCATGACCTATCACTTACCGTCGCTAAAAATTCAAAATTATATTATTCTCTTTGATACAGGCTCTAGTATAAATTTAATAACCCCAGAATTAGTCAAAATAAAAAATATGAAAACGTATTACGAAAAATGCACTTTTAAAACCGTAAACGGAAAACTACAACAAGCGAATATGTTATAATAAAATTAAATAAAATTCCAGTAAAATGTTATATCCATAATTTTCACAAAGAATATAACCTACTCCTAGGCATAGAACCATTTAAAGATTTAAATATACAAATTGACTTTGTAAAAAATACCGTTAAAATACATGGAAAAGAAAGAAAATTAGATAATTATTTAGACACACTAAAACAAAACAATAATATCCAAATCAGAAATGAACACTTAAATAATTTAGAAAAACAAAAATTAGATTCAGTCATAAGAGAATATAAAGATTTATTGCCAAAAAAAAAAACGAAAAATTATCTAACACTAACATTTGTACACATAAAATTATAGTTAGCGAAGAAACTTCCATACACACGAAAAATTATAGGCTTCCACAAATCTACGAACAAGATATCGAAGAACACATTCAAAATTTATTAAAAGAAAATGTAATACAACCCTCACATTCCCCTTGGAACTCACCCATTTGGATTGTTCAGAAAAAATTAGACGCGTCTGGTAAACGCAAAACAAGGTTAGTCATTGACTATCGTAAATGAACCACAAAAACAAAAGACGATCGATTCCCAATCCCTAACATTGACACACTATTAGATCACATAGGATGCTCAAAATACTTCACAACACTCGATTACACTCTGGTTTCTATCAAATCGGAAGGAATAAAGACGACATCGAAAAAACCACATTCTCTACTACATCCGGACACTATGAATTCGTTCGCATGCCATTCGGGTTAAAAAATGCTCCTGCAACATTCCAGAGAATGATCAACATCGCATTAGGGGACTTAGTAAATAAAATATGTTTAGTCTATCTCGACGACATAATTATTTTTGAAAAAACACTGGAAGAACACTTACAAAACATAAAATTAGTATCTGAAAAACTCAGAAAAGCAAACCTTAAAATACAAATCGACAAGTCCGAATTTTTACAAAACCAAACTAAATATCTCGGTTATATCATTACACAAGACGGTATTAAAACAGACCCATCCAAAGTAGAGAAAATAAAGAAATTAAACATCCATAAAACGAAAAAAGAAATAAAATCATGTCTTGGTACCATTGGTTGGTATCGTAAATTCATCCCGGATTTTGCAAAATTGACAAAACCTTTCACTCGTTGCTTACGAAATGGACAAATGATTGATATTTATAACGAACAATATAGAAGCTGTTTTAATAAATGTAAAGACATTCTAACTACTTCACCGATATTACAATTCCCTAATTTCAATAAAGAATTTATTCTCACAACCGACGCCTCAGACTTTGCGGTAATACACTTCAAAAAAACGAAAATAATAAAGAAATGCCAATAGCATATTTTTCAAAAACTCTTAATAACTCTGAACAAAATTACAGTACTATTGAAAAAGAACTACTTGCAATAATCCTATTCATTAAAAACTTCCGACCTTATTTATACGGGAGAAAATTCCTTATCAAAACCGATCACCGACCACTTGTATGGCTTTTTAACATGAAAAATCGCAACCAGAAACTCATGCGCTGGAAAATATAATTAAACGAGTACAACTTCGAAATAGAATACTTAGAAGGTAAAATGAATATTATCGCAGACAACTTATCACGACAAAGAAACGATACACAAATTATTAACCACGTAGGATACGTAACAAATACAAAAATTTTTGCACAATGTATATCAAGGGATTTAAAAATGTCGCAAGGATTAGCTCAAGACGTAAACAATTTATTTCAGAGCAGAGAATATTGTAAAACACAAAATGATAATAATAAGAATCTAATCATACAACATATTAATAATAAAATAATATTTCACTTCATCACAAAAGAACAGTATAAAGACAAACCCTCCATTAGAAACCTAGACAAACCCCTTAAAGAAATTAAAAAGTATATGATACTAAACGAGTTATATGAAATTAACATTCCCAAATTAGGATGCGGAAGAGACGAATTAAAATGGGAAGATGTTTCAAGTAAAATATTAAAAATTTTCGAAGACACAAACATTCAAATTAATTCATATACATTACCGGAAACAAACATTAACGATTCAATAAGTAATAATGATAGCGACAATAAGACAGTACACTCAGATCCCGAAAATTTAGTAAACGGACTAAAATTCATAAACGATAGAATTAACATTGCAAATAACCAACTCATATTAGAAACACATGATGGAAATACAGAAATTAAAACACAACGACTATTTAAACACAATAAGATGAGAATACACTGTAAATTCAACAAAATCACACTAGAACAAGAAATAATAAAATTCCTAAAAGAATACATCATACCAAAAATACGTTATTACGCAATAATCGAAAAAGGTTTAGATCTAACACTCTCGAATATCATAAAAAACACTTTTGAATATAACACTATAAACATAATCTCATGTAATAAAATGGTAACAGACGTAGAAAATGAAGACGAACAAATCGAAATCATTCATGACTTCCACAACGGCCTAACAAACCATCGTGGAATAATGGCAACATTAAACGCGTTAAAAGACAAATACTTTTGGCCCAACATGATAAAAAATATCACTGAATATATTAACAACTGTGAACACTGCAAATTAAATAAATATAATAGAAAACCAACACAAGCAGCCGATAATCTTACACCAACCCCCTCTAAACCTTTCGACATAATAAACATGGACCTACTATGCCTAGATAGAAATTATTTCCTAACCATTTACGATCAGTTCTCAAAACAAGGACAAATATATTATCTTGAAGACAAATCCTCAAGAAGCGTATTAAACCAATTAATAAAATATTTCCAAACATACACTATACCAAACAAAATTATAATGGATTCCGGTTCAGAATTCAAAGGAAGCCTCATACAAAACTTACTCAAAACACACAACATAGAAAGTCACATTACTTGCGTAAACAACCCCAAGAGCAACGCAATCGAAAGATTACATTCCGCACTCATAGAGCACTTGCGATTGATAGAAAATAACAAGAAATTCAAAAATAAAACACTATTAGAAAAATTAGAATTAGTCATATTAGCCTATAATAACACAAAACACTCTATTACAAAGTTAACCCCTAACGAAATATTATTTGGAAAAAACAACGAAATACCGCTCAAAATTATTCCTCTTATAAACGAAGAATTAATTCAACAATATAAAGACGAACAAACTGAGTTGTTCGAAATTATTAAAACAAAAATTGAAACAGAGAAGCAAAAACGTTATAAAAAAAAACGATAACCCTTAGAGATACCAAAAGAAATGTTTGCTAAAGAAAAGCCTAGATTATTAAAGAAATTCAAAAAAACATTATTTAAGAAAATTAAAATAGAAGAATATGACCCAATATTAGGAAAAGTAAAAACTAAAGATCAACTAGGTATGAAAAATATTCGGATAAATAGACTAAAACAATAAAATGTTTCAGATGCGTAACCCAATTGATAGATATCTCACAAGATAACGGATTCCACATGGCCGATTTAGGACAATGTAAATTAAAAACTTCAGAACAAATTATATATTTTAATTATAATATTACCCCTATATATCAAGAATTCATAAAAGTATCGAAATTAAAATCTATTCTATTAGAACAAATCTCTGATCAAAAGACATTATTCCAAGATTATATGAATATAATAACTTATATTCATAATGATTTAGAAAATATAAAAATTTAAAATGTTCCACAAATTAGTTTTTTGATGGATCATAAGAAATACAACGGCAACTTTCTATGTTCCACTTGTTTCTTTTTGCTCTGTTTCTTTCTCTTCTTTCTACTTTGTTCCTTACTGATGCTGTCACCATATAGTGATCTGAGTCCACGCATGCTCCTCTATAAGTTCTGACATCAGTTATTGATGATTGCCTTCTTTTTGTGATTAGTACGTGGTCTATTTACGTTTGAGTCTTGTTGTACGGTGTTGTCCAGGTTGTTTTATGTATTTTTGGATGATTGAAGTTTGTTGAGCTAATTACCATGTTTGTACTTGTTGCTAAGTTGCATAGTCTTTTTCCATTGTTATTTGTCTTTTCATGAATCGTGTGTTTTCCCGCGATATGTTTAATGTATTTTTCTTTCCCTATTTGGGCGTTAAAGTTTCCGATCACAATGATCGTATCTTCCTTTGCTATTTTTTCTATTTCCTCCTCAACTTGTTCATAAAACACTTCTTTTTCTTCCTCCGACGTAGTCTCAGTGGGGGCGTATACGTTTAGTATTGAAATCTTAAAGGGTGCCATCTCTAATCTTATGTAAGCCATTCGTTCACTTATCGCTCTGTAATCTATTATTTTATCCCTCCATTCTTTCATGATTATGAAGGCCACTCCGTGCATCCCTTGCTTCTTGCCGCCTGAGTATAACATGGTGTATTTTTCTTGTCGTATCTCCCCTACGCCTTCCCATCTTGTCTCTTGTATTGCCGCAATGTGTCTCCTATACCTGCCTAGTTCTGCTGCTATTTCTTGCATCTTCCCAGCCTTTAGCATCGTTCTTACATACCAAGTGCTTAATTTTAGTTTGTTGCTATTTTTTTGTTCCTATTATTTTTCTTTTGTGTTTTTCGATTGTTTTCCGGTCCCATTACACTGTCATATCTTTTTTCATGCTTGTCGTTTCCATTTTTGTTTTATGTCGTTTGTCCTTAACCGTTTTTTGGAGCTGTGATTAGTATCTCCTTCTGTACTAGTATCTCTTCATTTTTGCTCCATTCGTACCATGCTCCATCTACTTTTATTTTTTGGAATCCAACTTTTACATCGCGCCCTTTATTCATCTCTTCTCTTGCTCTTGCTATTATACTTTTCTGTATTTGTAATTCTCCAGTCGTTAGTTCGTTGTCTATATAAGTTTTTGTACCCGTGAGTTTATTCTTGCTTCTCATTATCTTCATTTTATTCTCCCATGTATCTATCTTCGCTACAATCACTTGTTTGCCCTCCTTCCTTCCTTTCCTGTACGTTTCTGTTACCTTAACTTGTACCTCTAGTTTTTCTTTAACGAAACTTTCCACTGCCTCGTTTAACGCTGTTAGTTGTATTCCTTTTATTACTATATTATTACGCTTTCCTTCTTTGGCTCTCTTTTCCTCTATTAGTTCCATTCTCGATACTTTACGTGTCAGCTCTGCTATTTCTACTTTCATCTTCTTTTCGTTTAGTTTTAGATTGTGCACTTATTCTTTCAGGATATTTATTGTACTTTCAAAGTCCTTACGTATTTCCTGCATCTCTTCCCGCTGTTCCATTCTACCCTCTTGTGTTTCTCTTCTATGTTCTTTGTTGTCCTCCTTCATCATTTTCATCTCCTCTCTTATTGCTCTCAGCATAAGTAGTATTTCGTTATCTGTTTCTCTTTCTTCTACCTTTCTCTTGGGCGCGGGCGATCTAACTGTTTTCCTGCTTTTATTGAATCCAGTTGCTCCTGCTTCGTTACTTGCGCTGAAGCATAGAGGTTATATCACAAACAAGCCAGAGAGCAGAAAGCGACCACGCCCAAGCAGGGCAGTCAAGCAACCAGGCGCACGCGGATTAAAAGAAGGGTGCCGTAAGCCGCGGGCAATAAAATTCACAAAACCGTATACGGAAGAAAAGATAGAGACTTAAGAGATTAATAAATAAGTATAGTAGTAGGTTAAATAGTGAACTAGCTTTTAAAGTATATGATTAAGAAGTGATATTTTAAGTTTAGTTTAAGTTTTCTAAATTAAGATTAGGGCGAATAATAACTCCGTAGTAAATATAAGTAAGTTAAACGTATATATTAAATGGCAGATAAAATGAAGAATATAGAAAGCGAGAAACACGAAGAAGAGAAAGGACAGTACCGGGATATTAACACGTTGACTGCCACGGCAATTTTCAGAATTCCGGTCTAAAAAGCCAATTTCATTTAATCATTTTATATTATTAAAAACTCTAATTATATTACATAGTAATCATCAAAAAGCATCGAAAATGTAATTTTTTTAAAAAACAAGGTCTTACGAATTATCTCGTAGTTGGCTTAGCAAAGAACGCAATCTACGAGTTATCTCGTAGTTGGCAGTCAACGAGTTAAAGAATACGAAGGGACCAGAGGCAGAAATAACAATAATAATAATAATAATAATATCAATAATTAAATATAAATTAACTAACTTTTATCTGTCAAACTGAAACAATGTAACAGTTTGAATGGCATTCTTTGAATTGTAAATTTTATGTTTAATAAGTAAATTATTAATAATTTTGAACTCATTAGACGCAGTTTTGCATTCTGAGCATTTTTTACACTTATGTTATAAAATTAATAGGCCAGAAATTACCAGCAAATGAACAATTTGCCATTGTATGTTCCATGATCCATAAAAAAGTAGACACTCGGTATAAGATAAGAAGGTTACACGTAAATTCTTTTAATATTTGCTATCACTAAGTCATATTTAAAGATGAAATTATTTTCTTATGGTTAATTTACAGCAAAGCAGACTTTGATATTACAACTAAGAATTGCACATATTTTATGAAAATTAATCGCCCCAAGGCAGTCGAACGTACAGTTTTGCATTGTGTACTTGCTACATAAATATTTATTAATTTATTATTAGTACTATTATTATTATTATTACGATTATACTTTCCACTAGAACGCATAATTCAGATTTTTAATTTAAATATTTGTTTGATATTTTCAGGAAATAGACAATTTGCTGGTATCGCCTCACGATAATATCACAACAAAGAATAGCGATAGTTTGTACTATTTGGCAAATAGTTATTTTTTATAATTTGTAAAGTAGATCAGCGGAAATAATATATTAGTAGGTGGCTCAGTGGTATCGAATCAAACTGTGGATCTTGAGAACCCTGGTTCGATCCCCACAGCCGACAAACAATTTTCACCAAAATTAAATCTACCCCTGTGGCTCCCCTCCCCCAACGTCTGTTGGGGCCGTGATTTTCCGGCTGGGAACCGCATTTCACGCGAAGATCTGCTGCGGCAGAGTACCACACACAATAATGGATAAAAGGCGTGATGATATTTATATTTATTTTTATAGTTTTATATCAAGCATTCTTATTAATGGACATGTTTTAGATGAAAAAATGTATGACATATTAAAAAACTAAACGAAGTTGAATTATATGCCGCATTAGTATATATATATATATATATATATATATATATATGTAGAAGAAGAAATAGAGCACGCCACTGACCGCGAGTGCGGGCCGGTGAGTGCTCGCACAAGGGCAAGCAAGGCAGTGAAGAGGTACACGTCGTAGGAAAAGGATATACGTTCTGTTGCTGTTGTGATTGTTTATGTTTAAAACCAAAGTGAAACTGTTTTGTTACATATTAAAAGTATATTACCTTTGCTTGATTAATATATACTATTTTGAAGTTATTAATAAACCTGTAACTGTGTTTTCTTATGATAATAAAACTCGTGCATTTAACATCAACTATCTGGTTTAAATATTATTAAAACCTACAAATTGGGGGCTCAACCGGGATTGTATCATAGAAAACTAAAACACAGTGTTTTAAATACGAGTGATAGTGAATTTACGAAGTGTATTAATTGGCAAAAACAGAATTTACAAGCTTCAAGTAGGCGGTGCGACGCGCGGGGATTACAGACAGTTGCAGCCGGCAAGTAGTTCTATTGCGTCTCACGCGGTTGTGGCTTGTGTATCACTACGCGTCAGTGGCGTATCGGTTGACTCTCGCGGAGTTTTGAAAAGTGAACTAAACAATGTTGACATTAGCTGATATTGCCGCGATAGACTATAATATAACAAACGGTAAAACTAAGCCGCTGAAAGTTTTATATACGATTATTTTTGCTGATGAACAGTTGCGACTCAACAGAACGAAGTTGAAGAAATTTATGGGATTTCTTTTTGTGGAAGGATCCAGCGAATATGAAACTAAAATAGAAGAAATCAAGACGAAAATTAAGTTACCAGATTTAATATCAGTATGCCATATCCTCGACCTGACATATTCAGGTACTGAAGACGAAATTAGGAAGCGAATAGTGTCATTTTTATGTCATTTCGAAAACATCCAAGACGAGGCAGATGAAGAGCAAGAAGAAGAGGAGAATGACGATGAAGAGATCGTTGAAGAAATCGAAGTTGTTAAAGAAGATGAAGACGAAGAAAGTATTCAACGCAATAAAGAGAATAAGACGAGAAGAAGTAATCTGCAAATGGAAAGGGATGCAAAGCCGAAAAATGACTCATTCTCACTTTCCTTTCGAGATCTAGAGGGATCGATTAGACGATTTGATGGCAAAGACGGATATCCGGTAAGAAGATGGCTCGAGGAGTTTGAAGAAATGGCAGAACTAACAAATTGGTCTGATCTTCAAAAATTATTATTCGCAAAGAAGTCATTAGATGGGCTCGCTAAAACGCTAGTACAGTCAGAAAGAGGAATAACAACGTGGGCAAAGTTAAAACACATTTTGTTGAAAGAATTTGAAGAAGAAGTAAGTTGCGCTGATATTCATAGAACCCTTATGAATAGATTTAAGAAGAAAGAAGAAACCGTACAGGAATACGCATTTGTTATGCGAGAAATCGCTAGCCGCGGTAAGGTAGACGTCGAAAATACTATACAGTATATAATAGATGGAATTTTCGATGAGGCAGTAAATAAAGTAGTATTGTATGGCGCGAAAACTTTCGAGGAATTTAAAGATAAACTGAAGCTGTACGATACGATTAGAAAACGTAGTACTAAGGATGTAAAATTTGAAAGGAGGAATTTTGGAACGAAGGAGAAACATAACAATCTTAATAAGTCAGCTGATGGTAAAGAAATTAAATCAAGTGTACGTTGCTTTGGTTGCGGAGAAAAAGGGCACAAATCGAACGAATGTCCAGCTAAAGGAAAGGGTGTGAAGTGCTTCAAATGCAATGAGTTCGGGCACATCGCAAAGAAATGTACAACTAAGAAAACCATCGAGAGCGAAACTGCAAATGTTATTAACATTAAATCTATCCCATCTCCTAATCAAATACCAATAAAAATAGACGGTGAAAAGTTACTTGTTTTGGTAGATACGGGCGCAGACGTCAGTGTAATGAAAGAAGATACTTATTTAAAAATTGGTGCACCAGAGTTATGCGATGAAAAAATTCAATTAAATGGAATTGGCGGAAGCAATGTTCCGACGCAAGGATCTTTCGATACAACTGTACGAATTAATGAGGATTACTACGCTTTAAAATTTCATGTAGTTCCTTCTAACTCGATTAATCATCAAGGAATCATTGGAAATAATATTCTAGACGAAGCCGATATTAGCGTCACGAAAGAGGAAGTGAAGATTAGGAAGAAAAATGAAGATGCCTCTTTAATGAACATAATCTGTAATAATGAGCTGTTAGACGTCATTGATCTAAGTCATTTGAAACAGGGAACAAGAAAAGAAATACAAACCATGATCCGGAATTACAAACCTAATCCAACGAAGACTACATCAGTTGTTACGAAAATAATTATGAAGTCTGAAGAACCTGTGCGTCAAGCACCAAGAAGATTATCTCCTCTAGAGATGAAAGAAGTAGATAGTCAGATACGGGAGTTACTGAGAAAGGACATAATTTGTGACAGTAATTCGGAGTACAGTTCACCAATTGTATTAGTGAAAAAGAAAACGGGAAAATTAAGAATGTGTATCGATTACCGCAAGCTGAATGATATGGCTGTGCGAGATCGATATCCACTACCGCTAATAGAGGACCAACTAGACAAGCTGCAAGGAGCAAAACTATTTAGCACTATCGACTTAAAAAATGGATTCTATCACGTGCCGGTCTCACATGAAAGTCAAAAGTATACAGCTTTTGTAACCCCCCATGGTCACTATGAATTCAAGAAGACTCCATTTGGTTTTTGCAATTCTCCGGCATCTTTTCAAAGGTTTATAAACTGCGTCTTCCACGATTTAATTATACAAAATATTGTCGCTGTGTATATGGACGATGTTGTAGTGATAGCAGAAAATGAAGAGCAAGCCATAGCGAGACTAGAGTTAGTACTTGATACCGCAAGAGATTATGGCTTAGAAATAAACTGGTCAAAATGCCAATTTTGTGCACAAAGATTACCTATTTAGGATATGTAGTCGAAAATGGTGAAATAAAGCCAAGTGATGAGAAAACAAAAGCAGTTGAAAATTATCCAGAGCCTAAGGATATTACGCAAGTCCAACGTTTTTTAGGCTTGACAGGCTACTTCAGAAAATTTGTAAAAGATTATAGTACTATTGCCAAACCTCTTAGCGATCTATTAAGAAAAAATGCGAAATATGAATTCTCAGCTAATCAGAAGAAAGCTTTTCAGATGCTGAAGGCTACATTAGCGCAACAACCGACTTTGAAAATTTTCAAACAAGGTGTCGAAACTGAATTACATACAGACGCATCGAAATTTGGTTTAGGTGCAATATTGCTGCAAAGAGATGAAGATGACAATCAGTTACATCCAGTATTTTACTTCAGTAAGAAAACATCACCGCAAGAACAAAATTATTCAAGTTATGAGCTAGAGGTATTAGCGATAGTAACTGCTTTGAAAAAATTCAAGATTTACTTACAAGGCATTCAATTCAAAATAATAACTGACTGCGCTGCATTTAAACAAACTATGAAGAAGAAGGACTTATGTGCAAGGATAGCAAGATGGGCTTTACAGTTAGAAGATTTTGATTACCAAATAGAACACAGACCTAGTGAAAAAATGAGACACGTAGATGCATTATCGAGAAATTCAGTCATGACTTTTAGTACAGACGGACTCATAGCGCGCGTAAGAAGAGCTCAAGAACAAGATCAAGATCTAAACGGGATAAGGGAAAAATTAAAGTCAACTAAAGATCCAATTTATCAGGAAAGAAATGGATTACTTTATAAATATCAAGATGGAACTAATTTATTAGTTATTCCTAAATCATTAGAGATTGAAGCGATTAAAAAGGTACACGAATTCGGACACTTTGGCGTCACGAAAACTAAGGAGATGCTACAGAAAGACTACTTTGTTCCAAAATTAGAAAGGAAGATAAAATATGTAATTGACAACTGTGTGCCGTGTATACTGGCTAATGCGAAAGTTGGAAAGAAGGAAGGTTATTTAAATTCCATAGATAAGAATGAATGCCCACTGCATACGTTTCATTTGGATCATTTAGGGCCACTTCCCTCCAGTCATAAAGATTATAAATATTTGTTTGTGATAACTGATGGTTTCAGTAAATACACTTGGATATTTCCGACGAAAACGACAAATACTTTAGAAGTCACTCAGAAGCTACGAATTATCCAGCAAACATTTGGAAACCCGAAACGATTCATAACAGACAGAGGTACAGCTTTCACATCACAGGACTTCAAGCAGTATTGTGAAACAGAAGGAATTACGCATTTATGCACAACTACCGGAGTACCCAGAGGAAATGGTCAGGTTGAAAGAACCAATAAGATAATAATCAATGTATTGACCAAGTTAGCAATTGACGACCCAAGAATGTGGTATAAATTCGTGGGTAAAGTACAAGAAGTACTTAATGCCACATACCACCGAAGTATTGACATGACCCCGTTCGAACTAATGATAGGCACTCAGATGAATACCAAAGATGATATGAAGTTGAATGAAGTTATAGAAGAAGAAGTTCGAAGACAGTATATTGAAGGAAGAGAAGAGTTAAGAAGACATGCCAAGGAACAAATAAAAAAAGTACAGAAGAAAACAAAGACGGCTACAATAAAAAAAGGAAGGAAGCGCAAAAATACAAGATGGGCGACCTCGTTGCCATAAAGCGTACACAATTTGGGGCTGGGCTAAAATTGTTTACTAAGTTTTTAGGTCCGTACCAGGTGACCGGGGTACAGGCCCATGACCGATACCAGTTACGTCGGGCAGAAGACGGCGATGGACCGAACCGAACGACCGCCAGCGCCGACAACATGAAGCTGTGGCGTAGCCATGGTGATGATTTCTTCGAGGATGACGACCCTGACTACCCAACTGAGGAGGATGACTACATCGCTCCACCTCCAGACGAACCTTCTGCTGTTTCATCCGAGGCGGACGAACTACAGGACGGCCGAGCTGTAGAAGAAGAAATAGAGCACGCCACTGACCGCGAGTGCGGGCCGGTGAGTGCTCGCACAAGGGCAAGCAAGGCAGTGAAGAGGTACACGTCGTAGGAAAAGGATATACGTTCTGTTGCTGTTGTGATTGTTTATGTTTAAAACCAAAGTGAAACTGTTTTGTTACATATTAAAAGTATATTACCTTTGCTTGATTAATATATACTATTTTGAAGTTATTAATAAACCTGTAACTGTGTTTTCTTATGATAATAAAACTCGTGCATTTAACATCAACTATCTGGTTTAAATATTATTAAAACCTACATATATATATACCGGGTGTAACATGAAAACCTGGCCATAGGCGTTTAACATGGGAAATCAGATTTCCTTGCGCAAAAGTGGCCAATTAATTTTAGATAAAAATGCTTCAAATCAAAGTTGTAGAGCTTGAAATTATGGATCTAAATCAGTTTTCAGATTTTATTTTACACGTTTTGGAAGCGAAATAATTGCATTCATATTTTATAAGAATTTCTACTTTATAGTGATAGCCATGGAATTGAGACAAAATGATAAACAAATGTATGACGTTTTAACTGTCAGAAAAGTTTAGTTTTAAATGGATTTGTGATTTATTTAAGTGACAAAGGTGATTGTTGTTATATCATTATTGAAAATGGATAATTTTATTTTATAATTTTTTAATATTTATTATAATAAATAATAGAATTTTTACACAAATAATTATTTTATTTATTTAGAAATAATATTAAATTATAAAAGATGTTCGAAAAGTCCTCCGTTTTGTGCTAAGCAGTAGCCTAATCTATTGTAGAAACATTTTTAACATTGCACAACTGTCTAATATTTATTTTGTTGCATTCTCCTACAACAGCGTTTTTAAGTTGGATGGCATTGTATCTTTTTTTATAAACGCAAGACTTTAAGTGTCCCCATAAAAAAGTCACAGGGATTTAAATCTGGAGACCGTGCTGGCCAGTTTACTGGCCTTCCATGCCCTATCCAACATTATGGAAACGTATCATTCAGATAATTTACAACTTCTCTTGTATTATGGGCAGGACAGCCGTCGTGCTGGAACCACACATACTCATTATTTGCGTGGGCTATTTCCGGTCCCACTATTTCTCGTAACAATTCTAAATAATTGTTTCCATTTAATCGATTAATAAAAAAAGGACCAATAATTTTATTGCCTAAAATTCCTGCCCATACATTTACTGATTGTCGATATTGTGTTCTGGATTCAATAACAATGTGCGGATTTCTCTGAGACAAGTGTCGAAAATTATTTTTATTTAGTTCGCCATTCAGCGTAAATGTACACTCATCTGTAAATAATATGTTTTTTAAAAACCTCCTATCATGGTTGGGCTTTTCCATAATTATTTCGCAAAATGTTGCGCGTCGTTCGCAATCGTGTCCAAAAATATCTTGGTTGTTTTGTACTTTATAAGAATAGTATTTGTATTTGAAACTAATATTTAGTTCTTTTGAAATTTCTCGTACACCGAGATTTGGTTCCATTTCTATTAATGCTGGTACATTGTATTCGTTATTATTATTTCTATCTCCATGCACACGTCCCTGTTCCTGTTCCACTTGATTATTAAATGTACCGGTCTTCTCAAATTTGGTAATAAAGTTCTGAATTGTTGTTTTACTTGGAATGTGATGGTGCGGCAAAATAATACTGATTAAATCACGTATTCTTCGAAAACTTTCACTAGAATAATTCCACTTAATAATTTGTAACTTTTCTTCATGTGAATAGTTATCCATTTTCAATAATGATATAACAACAATCACCTTTGTCATTTAAATAAATCACAAATCCATTTAAAACTAAACTTTTCTGACAGCCAAATAATACTGATTAAATCACGTATTCTTCGAAAACTTTCACTAGAATAATTCCACTTAATAATTTGTAACTTTTCTTCATGTGAATAGTTATCCATTTTCAATAATGATATAACAACAATCACCTTTGTCACTTAAATAAATCACAAATCCATTTAAAACTAAACTTTTCTGACAGTTAAAACGTCATACATTTGTTTATCATTTTGTCTCAATTCCATGGCTATCACTATAAAGTAGAAATTCTTATAAAATATGAATGCAATTATTTCGCTTCCAAAACGTGTAAAATAAAATCTGAAAACTGATTTAGATCCATAATTTCAAGCTCTACAACTTTGATTTGAAGCATTTTTATCTAAAATTAATTGGCCACTTTTGCGCAAGGAAATCTGATTTCCCATGTTAAACGCCTATGGCCAGGTTTTCATGTTACACCCTGTATATATATATATATATATATATATATATATATATATATATATATATATATATATATATATATATATATATATATATATAAATAATATATATATGTATATACTCGTAAACTATTTGAACAGTTACTTTTCATAGTCAAGTAATACTCGTACTCTAGTCTTATATTATTTTAGTTGACTTGAAAATAGTCGCAAACGTTGGCCAAAACGTTGTCTGACTTTTTAAAAATCATATAATAATAAAAATAAAGACATCATCACGCCTTTTACTCATTACTGATTGTGGCACTTTTCTATAGCAGATCTCGGTAAATGATATATTGCTTCGTGTAAAGTGCGGTTACCAGTCGTCAAATCACGGCCCCCGTAAGATGTTAGTGGTGTGGGAGCCACAGGGGTAGTTAACGTGGTGAAAATTGTTTGTAGACAGTGGGAATCAAACCCGGGGTTCCCAAATTCACAAGCTGACTCGATTCCTCTGAGCTATTTGTCGTGGACCAATGGCTGGGTAATGTAACAATGATATTAAAATCACAAGAATTTCAAATAATAATAACAATAGTTAGATATTAATATATAATACAACACATGTATTTAAAACTATCGAATATATTGTGTTGCCACGGATCGTATTATTAACATAATAATAATAATATGTTGAATTGATCAATACAATATATTCTGATAATTTTAAACACCCATGTTGTATTCGTTATGATTATATAATGAATGAAAAAATAAACAAAAATCATTCGATCACGAAATAACATGAACATTACAATTGAAATACAATTTTGGCGTTAGCAATGATTTTACTTTGTTGAATAATAACCGCAATTATAATTTTGTAACTATGACGACGATGCCTTTTGGTACATTTGTGGCTGCAAGTTTTTATATTTTTTAGTGATTTCGATCATTATCGGTTTTAATTTTACATTTTTTGACCAGGGAAATATGCACCACGTCGTCAAGGGTATATTAGTTTATCTAAATGTAGTAACCCTTCTTTTAAAATTCATTTCAATTTTGATTATTTTCTCTATTGATATTGAAAGATCATTAAGATTTTTTCTCCATCTCTCAAATATTTCTGGATTTTTTTCAGAAGTATCAGAAGCATCTTCACCATAATCAAAATTTTATAGTTTGATTATTTCATTAGTTCGTTTGTTTCTATAATTATTATTGTTATTATTATACAAAATTTTAGCAATGGAAGTTTCAAGATTAGCCCGAGAAAATATTGCCTTTCAAGCTGCAGCCTCTTAAACTTTGCCATGTCAACTGACTGTCGCTGGGTTGAGCTCGACGTGTCCTCCAATCATAACATTTACACTAGATACGATTATCAAGGTCCATAATCAGTGCAAACTGAAAACAAACAAATATAAAACATAACGTTTGTTAAATTTATTAGTAGATTAATTCATATCTTGTGAATATATAACAATTAAATTCATACTGCTATATTCCATAGTTTATATTCGAAACAAAACTAAATGAAAATAATTTATTAATAATTTAGTAGCTTATTTAAAAATTTTAATTTTAGTAATGAATAAAAGAACAATTTGTCAAGTATAACATTAATTTTCACTTTTACAATTTATTAAACGTCGACTTTTCTCTAAATATATGCTAGTAGTTTCATTATATCAAGATAAACACGGTGCCTTACGAAAATTACACTACAGGAGCTTAACATGAGAAACGACATCAATTCATCCATTTGTGTAAGTTTCAATTCCGCTTATTTAAGTTAGCAGAATTAAGTGAGGTGTTACTTTTACTGATATTTAATCATTGTAAGAATCTATTCTATTTATTCTATTATATATATATATATATATATATATATATATATATATATATATATATATATATATATAGCTTTATTTTGGTGTAATTTTTAGACCAAACATGTTTGAATGAGTGTAATTTTGAGACACCATTTTGCACGTCGAAGCCTGGCCCGAAATGCAATTTTAAAACAGGAATAATTTTCTTATCTGTGAACTATTGAATAATTAAATTACGAATCTTTACATTTCAAGGTGCTCTTTAAGAAATTATAATACAATTTTAGAATTATTTCTTATAGTTCTTTAGTTATAATAGTGTAATATTTTAAGTAATTGTGAAACCTCAATTTGGTTCGGAATTCCATATAAAATGGCGCTAGTATCCCAGAACTACTTTCGTATGCTACTAACGATAGATGGTTGATCTTGTCCCAATAGTGCGCTTTGACGCATGTATTATTCATATCACAGTGTGAGGAATGAGGCAGTGCTTCGGGCGCACAAATTTGAATAACAATATACATTAGTGCATCAGTTAAAAAAAATATAATAAAGTGAAACTATTATCTGGCACTAACTTAGTTGACTTACATATATACGTAAAATTATTAACAAAAAAATTATATGTATAGTCTGGATGTCTCGCCGTGTTGGGAACATAAATCTCAAGTCTAAAGAGTTCCTTTAGACAGTAAATAACAGGAGATTTTCTTTAAACTGTTTATTTACACTATGTACATTGAAATATGGTTATGATTTGACAGTATGTTGTTTGTACTGATTTGAGTAACACACTCTCTTTAAAAACTTAAACTACTTAACAAGAAATCTTGGTACGTCTCAAAGCCGTCCCTTATTGGCTGTTACCACTAAGCGTGAAGGGATGAAAACCAACTAGTAGGAGACCGAACATAAGTAGTGGGAGACCGAACATACTCCCCCCATTGAAAGAACTTACTTTCAAAAACAATAAACTAATTAAATGTAAAACATAATTTACGACCGAATACATTGAACACAATATAGATGAACAATACAGACAAAGCTACATGCAAACAAAATAAAACAAAAATAACATGCAAATTCGTAAATATCTAAACTGCAATAAAGACCTGTAAATGTTTCAAGCTCTACAATGCACTTGTCCCGACCTTTACAGCACTGGTAACGGACATATTTTGGTAATAGCACGTTTTATCACTCCGCGCACTGTTTTAACCGACACCGTTCTTGTCAGTCCGTCTGCACCTGGGTGGCATGTTTGGATTCGTCCAAGAATCCAATTCTGTGGCGGAACGTTGTCTTCTCTAAGAAGTACCAGTGTATCTGGAATTGGTTGTTGAGTGACCTTGTTCCATTTCGTTCGAGTCTGAAGTTCTTGGAGATATTCCTTTGACCATCTTGCCCAGAAATGCTGTCTAAGCCTTTCTAATAGTTGATACCTAGACAGTCGATTTTCTGCAATTTGCATCAAGTTGGGTTCAGGTGGTGCGTTTAGAGCATCTCCAATGAGGAAATGCCCTGGTGTTAATGCACTGAAATCTTTAGGGTCATTGGACAAAGGACTTAGGGGTCTGGAATTTAAACAGGCTTCAATCATTGTTAAAACTGTATACATTTCCTCATAATTGAGAAGACTGTTGCTCAAAATTGTCTTTAAATGCCTTTTAGTTGACTTTACGGCTGCTTCTGCCAGCCCATTCATATGTGGTGCTCTAGGTGGGATAAATTTCCACTTAATTTGATCACGTGTTAACACATTTACTACATCCGATTGAAATTGTTGGGATTGAAATAAATTATTAAGCTCGCGATTTGCCCCAACAAAATTCGTTCCGTTATCTGAATATAACATTGATACTTGACCACGGCGTGCCATGAATCTTTTAAGTGCATTTAAAAATGTTGAAGATGTACAATCACAGACTAGTTCTAAATGCACTGCCTTAGTTGCAAAGCATACAAACACCGCAATATAACTCTTTAACCGTTTTGTAGTACGCCCATGACCGTTTTTAATTAAAATTGGTCCCGCGTAATCTACTGCGGTATAGGTAAAAGGTCGAGACGGCTTAATTCGTACATCAGGTAATTCTCCCATTAATTGTGTAAGTGATGTCGGCTTTAATTTAAAACAATTAACACATTTAAAAAGTATATGTCTAACAATACTACGGCATGCAATGATCCAATATTTTTGTCGTAAAACTGCTATGGTAGCTTGACATCCAGCGTGAAGTTGCTGGAGGTGATAATAATGTATGAGTAAATGTGTTATGTGATGATCTTTTGGCAAGAGTAGTTGATGCTTTTGATCTGCACTCATTGATGCATATCGAAGACGACCACCTACCCGTAATAAACTATGTTTGTCTAAAAAAGGATGTAGTGTTCTGATTTTACTTGTGTTTGTAATGTTACCGTGTTTTTTAATGGAATGAATATCCTAAGCGAATGATTGTGATTGCGTTAGTTTGATAATGGTATCATGCGAATTTTTAATTTCGTCAACTGATAATTCTCCTATATATTTGTTGTTAATATTACCTCTACGTATGTTGTGAATAAAACGTAATATGTATGCAGTTATTCTGAGCGTTCGTGGCCATGATGAGTATTTTGTCAATGGTTGAAACTCTCTCGTATCTATGTTCGAGGTTGTTAAACAACAAGTTGATTTTACTTCCGGTAATTCAGACGGGTGTTCACAAGGTGGGATATGTGTAGCTAATTGAACGTTATTGCTCATTAATATTTCTGGTCCGTGCCACCACAATTTGTTGTCACTGAGCTGTTGCGGGGTAGTACCACGAGATAGAACATCGGCAGGATTTTGATCGCTACTAATGTGTCGCCATTCGTTTGGTAATGTCAATGACTGAATTTCTGCGACGCGATGTGCGACGAAGGTTTTTAAATTGTTTGATTGCATGTTAAGCCAAGATAAAACAATTGTGGAATCCGTCCAATAAATAAATTGATTAATTGTTAGATGTAAATTTTGCTTTAATTTATTAATTAATTGAGCTACTAACACTGCCGCCAATAACTCCAATCGAGGTATAGTAATTGTTTTTAGCGGAGCCACTCGACCCTTTGCACATAATAAATGAGATGTAATTTGCTCATTGTTGTAAACCGTACGCAGGTATACGCACGCACCATATGAATTTTGACTACTATCGCAAAAACCGTGAAGTTCGATTTTCTTGTATGCTGCATGAGATATAGTCTTTCGTGGAATTATTAATTGATTTAAATAAATGAAGTTAGATAAAAACTCTCTCCATTTTAATTTTATTTTTAACGATAAATCATCGTCCCAATTTACTTTCTGGGCCCAAACTTCCTGCAAAATAATTTTGGCTACAATTGTAATTGGACTTACCAGTCCAAGTGGATCAAATAAGCAAGCTATGACACTTAAAATACCTCTTTTGGACTGTTTATTCGAAAAATCTTTGTCATTCACTGAATATCTAATGCAATCTGATAATTCATCCCAAATGACACCTAATGTTTTATTTTGATGTTGCATATCTAATGAAATGGGTTCTTGTAATTTATCTTCATTATGTGGTAATAATTGTGTACTATTAGATGCAAATTTGCGTAATTCAAATCCTCCTTCGTCGAGTATTGTCGTAAGCTCTTCGCGGATTTTTAGTGCGGAATCGATTGAATCAGCGCCAGTAATCACATCATCGACGTAGAAATCGCGTAAAATAATTTTATGTGTATCCGGAAAACGATCTGCATTGAACAATGCCAGTTCATGTAAACATTTAATGGCGAGATAGGGTGATGAAGTTAGACCATACGTGACCGTTTTTAAACGATACGTTTCAATTGGACTATGTGGTTGGTCACGCCATAAAATTAATTGATAGTTTTGATCGTTAGAATGAATCATTATCTGTCGGTACATTTTTGCAATGTCGCCACTAATGACATACTGATGCATGCGGAAACGAGTTAGTATGTAAAATAGATTTTGTTGCAAGGCAGGGCCAACTAATAGATTATCATTTAAACTTTTACCGTTACTGGTTTGACAAGAACCGTCAAAAACAACACGCAGTTTTGTAGTAGTGCTGTCTTTAAATACCGCGTGATGTGCTAAGTAATAAGAATGATAATTTGATAGGTTTTGTAGCTCTTCTGATGGCACATGTTCTAAATGACCTAATGCTTTGTATTCGTTAATAAACGTTTTATAATCCGTTTCTAAATCTTGATCTTTCTTAAATTTGTGTTCTAAGGATATAAACCGTTTCATAGCAGTTTGTTTACTTAAACCTAAATCTGGAGGAGTTCGACGAAAAGGTAATTTAACACAAAACCGCCCGCTGGGTTCTCGAGTAACATGGGTTTTGAAGTGCTCTTCACAGGCCTGTTCGTCTCTTGTTAATGGCTTGGGATAGTTAAAACCATCGATTTCCCAAAATTTCGCCATCTGTTTATCAAGACAGTCTACAGCTACATTACAAACAGTATTATTTCTTTCATCACCCCGACCGAACTTGCCGCCTACAATAAAACCTAGTTGAGTTTCTTGTAAATATAAATGGTTTATGGTCGTTTTAAATTTTTTGTTGCAAAGCAATTCCCAAAATACTTCAGCCCCTAATAAGATATCTATCTCGCCTGGTATGTTAAATTGTGGATCGGCTAACTGAATGGTAGATGGAATGTTTAGCGCAAATGAAGAAAATTTACTAAGTGGCAATTGCGACGTAATTTTCTCTAGTACTAGACAGTCTAAAGTAAAAGAACATGAATTGATTCGTGATTGAATAGTAATCTTGGTTTTATGAATGATTTTATTTACTGATTGACTAATACCCGTTACTGCAAGATTAATAGATTGTAAATTCAATTTTAATTTATTGCAAAGCGCACTGGTAATGAAGTTACTTTGCGAGCCGCTGTCTAGCAATGCGCGACATGTGTGTGTCTTATTGTTTATGTCAACAATATTTATTAATGCTGTGGACAATATAACATTGTTTGTAACGGAATTATCACAAAAAGCATTTACTGGAGCCTTCTCAACAATCTCTGTTTCTACCGTTTCGATTGGATGTAACAACGAATTATGTTTACTGTTGCATGATCTACAACTACCTGAATTACATTTCTCTGCCGTATGGCCGGCGCGTAAACAATTCTGACAAAGATTATGTTTCTTAACTTGCGTTAAACGTTGATTAATTGACAAGGATAGAAAATTTTTACAATGATAAATCTTATGTTGTTGATTGCATATTATACATTTAAAAATCTGTTGATTTGTGGTAACGTGCGAAGTAGTGTAATTATGTGGTGTTTTGTGCGCTTTAATAAATTTCTGATTAGTTTGTTTTTCTGATCCTTTGTTATGTGTTGTATTAATTTCAATTGATTCTAACATCTGACATCTTTGTGTTAAAAATTTTGTCAATTCTTTAACTGTGGGTGGAATATTTAGTAACGTAGTTTCCCACGCCATTGTTGTATGGTAATCGAACTTTGTTGTGATTAAGTGCACCAAGATATCGTCCCAGTGTTGAACTGGACGTTCAATTGCCTCCAGGGATTTTACATTTGAAGTAAAACCGTGTAATAGCTGACGTAAAGACTTTGCCTCCTTATTAATGCTAGGTAATGAAAATAGTGCGCGAATGTGATGTTGTGTAATCAGTCGTTTATTTTCGTACCTTGATTTTAACAAGTCCCATGCCGTATGGTAATTATTGTCTGATAGTGTTAAATGTTCAATAGTTTGGAGTGGTACGGTTTGTAAACTACTCTTTAAATAATGAAATTTCTGAATATTGGTCAAATTTTCGTTTCCGTCAATAAGCGAATTAAATGTGTCGCGAAATGTTACCCACTCTGTAAATGATCCTGTGAAGCAGGGTAAATTAATGTTTGGAAGTTTTACTTGATGTACCGAATCAATTGAATTAGTAGAATTTCTTGCATTAGTAATTGATTGTACTTGTGTGCGTTTAAGAAATGCTTTTGCAGCACTGGTAATTTCATAAAAATTGTTTTCGAACTCGTCGAGTTCTTGCTCGGTAACTTCGGTTGCATTCAAAAGTTCAAGCTGCATTTGTACATTTTCAAATTCAGTTCTACATTCTTCTACAGTTGCTAAGCGATTCGCGAGTTCATGCATTTTATCCTTGTTATTATTAAAAAATGTAGTAAATCTAGTAACCCGTGCTCTTATTTGTTGGCGTTGAGCTTTGAGAAGTTTAATCTTTTCAGCTACGTCTGTCATGATTGAAAGATTGAATGTATACACTTTTAACAATGCAATGTGGATGACTGGAGGATAAAGGATAAAGATTTAGTGCACTAACCTTTACTTGATGAGTCTGTCGTTCTAAATCCCCATGGAATGCGAAGTTAACTTGGATGTCGGTAACTTCGTTGTGATACTGTTGTACGTTGTACCTTGGACTGGAATATGCGGTTGGATTGACTGCGCCGCTGGTGATGGTGCCCACGATATGTGACGTGGTGTGATCAGCAATATGTGACACTGATCGCGAATCCGGCTCGAAGGACCAAATTTATGTCTCGCCGTGTTGGGAACATAAATCTCAAGTCTAAAGAGTTCCTTTAGACAGTAAATAACAGGAGATTTTCTTTAAACTGTTTATTTACACTATGTACATTGAAATATGGTTATGATTTGACAGTATGTTGTTTGTACTGATTTGAGTAACACACTCTCTTTAAAAACTTAAACTACTTAACAAGAAATCTTGGTACGTCTCAAAGCCGTCCCTGATTGGCTGTTACCACTAAGCGTGAAGGGATGAAAACCAAGTAGTGGGAGACCGAACATAAGTAGTGGGAGACCGAACACTGGACATGATTGGAAAATTCTTTTAGTCAGATGAAATAACGATCGCACTGCACATGCAATAATTCATATAGTTACTTTTTTTCAGTGAAGTTGGACTCGATCTAAAATGCACAATGTGAACAATAAAATTAAAAAGCGAAATAAAAATATTTTTGTAAAAATTACAGTAACTTTCTATAAATGAAGCGGTCGTATTTTTCTGCGAAAACAGCAAATATGTAACAGCATTAAATAAATGTTGCTACTCTTTTCAACAGTCACTAACGTTTTCTCAACTATCAAATATTTTAATTAATTGTTTATTGTTCAATTTCCCAATTTCTTGAAGAAGTTAAATTTCTTTTTCTTATTTCTCGTTTCAAAATAAGATTTAGTAAATATAATTATACTAACCTCACACAGACATTTATTCTAAACAACTGTTTCATTTACACTTTTAGTCTAAAATTTATAGGGCACAAACTGTCGCTACTATAAATAAATTGCATTGTATTTCTTATGTAACATAAAAAGTCACCATCCGGTATGGTACAAAACAAAAAATAACTATACATCTTTTGATCTATCTATATCTAATAATTTATTTGTCTTAATCATTAAAATATACTTTATTATAAAGTTATTACAGGGACATATACATAAGGAATATCTTCAAGTAATTAAATTCAAAACCTTCGCATATATTAATAATACTATAAAAATGCACAATATTTCTACTGAAGATGAAAGAGATTACCAGTGTCAGATAGATGGTGACCTGGAATTTAGCGATGCATCTCGATATGTTTATATTAACGGTAAGTGATACCGAGTCGAAATGAAGGAATGTGAAATGTTTAATAACACGTATCAAAAAAAAATATTTTATTTGCCTTGCAGACAAGAAAAGCAATCTTAGTGCTCCTCGGATCTACTCTCCAATTGGAGGCAAAATTCAGATAAACGCAGGAGCAAACATAACACTTCACTGTGCTGGCTCCCGGCCTGTCACGTGGGCAAGACCACGGTACGCTCGCTATCAGGTATGTCTTGTCTACATGACACATATTAAATTGAACTGTGCTTTTACTTACCAATGACATTTTTATAGTATCATTTATAAATGCAGCATGCACAGATTATAAAATAAGAAAAGTAAATGTAGTATTTTATTTGAATTTCTAGGCTCGTAATTGTATTTGTTTCTCAGTCGATTATAGCGCCATCTGCGCCGGATAAGAAAAAATGTTTAAGACAAAAGTGTCATATTTTTTGAACGTAGGAACTAAATCTATATTGAAAATTGGGGTGTTCTCATTTAAAATTTTAAAGTTGCCACACACCACTCCCATGGAAGGGGGCGGGGGAGTCGAGAGAATAGCTCTTTTAAAATTGTTACGTTTTTCCTAATTTTTAGCCTTTAAAAGTGTTGAAATTGACCACATTCGCAAAATTTGAATTTCCCGCGTTAACTCGATTGACAGTTACATTGACTAGCGTGGTATGCAAATAACGGATGTTAGTAAAAAAAACAATCGCTCAACTGTCTAAACATCCGATTTAAAAAAACTGTGATAGCCGTGCTAGTATGTAAAAAATCAAGGTGTAATAAAAAAAATAAAAATATATATATATATATATATATATTATCTTTGTAAACGACGAGGTACGTAAATTAAGTATTTTGTGATATTTAGAGATTAGAACACACAGAAATGAAAAGTATTAAACAAATTATTTATTTCCAGAGAGTCGTGTCACTTTGGCTTTGTTATAAACCAAATAAATTTTATTCGACTATTATTCGTTTTTTATTCTTTGGCAACCATCGGATTCCACAAACCTCAACAGGTTATGGGCCCAGGAACTGACACCGATAAAACGCCAAGATAAAGCAACTAGTCAGCAAGTCAAATAAAATTAAAGCCAAAGCGAGTCACTCAACGCCAGTCAAGTCGAACCGGACTTTTAACCAGGGCACGTCAGTCAAGGAAGCAAGTCGAAGTGAAGTTAGACAGGAAAGGCAACGTAATAGTACAGAATTTCAAGTCGATCACGTCAGATTATTGTCTGAGATGGATTTAATTAAATCGCAAATGGAAATGTTATCTGAAAATTCGCAAGGCGTGGTAAATTATGTATCATGGTGATTTAAATTGGATCTAACGCTTAAGTCAAAAGGTTAATTTTTAATAGCAACCGGAGTTACTAAGAAACCGGTCGATGAGAAGGAACTTTCTCATTGGTTACAGAAAGATATAGAGGCGCAAGCCTTAATAGGTCTAAATGTAAATAGCAATAAAGCAATTAAAATTTACAACTGTACAACGTCTTACCAAATGATAACGAAGTTAGATGTATTATACGGTAAGAAGTCGGATCTGTCGATCGAGGGTTTACAGAGAAAATTCTTTGGGTATATTTATGACACTGGCAAGTCTATGGTCGAGAATGCCTTGACCATTCAACAACTGGCAGAGGACTTTTCGGCGTCCGGAGAAGCAGTCAAGGAAGGATGGGTCCTAACCAGGATTTTGGGTATTCTGCCATCAAGAATTCATCACCTTCGAACTGCCTGGGATAATGTCAGCGACAAGGATAAGAACGTAAACACACTCATCGAGCGGATCAGACTAGAAGAAGATCGACAAAATGCAGAGGGACAGCAGGAAGATCATTCTTCACAGAACGTGCTCTTCACTAGGCATCACCGAAAGTCAGGCAAGCCGGCAGCAAGAGGACATTGTACGCTTGAATGTTTCAAGTGCGGCATGAAGGGACATACGAAGAAGGACTGTAGAAATAAACCATGTCAAAAATATTTGGAGTATTGCAAACAAAACTATAGCTGCAATAATTGTAACAAGAAAGGGCTCTTCATGCGTGATAGTCCCGAAGCCAAGGCAGCGAAGGATTACAAGACAGACAAAGGAGGATCGGCGAAATCAAGACGCGCTCTTCTGTCAATAGGATTATCAACAGTCGAGTTGAGCCAAATAAATCTGAGAAAGGATAGCCTTAGATCGTGGTACCAGGATTGCGGTGCAACCCAACACATGACGTCGCATGTCGAGTGGATGATAAACTTCACCAGTTTCGAGAAGAAGACAACAATTATCATAGGCGATTCAACACGGCTGGTAGGAATTGGTGTAGGCGACATCGAGATGGAGGCCTTCAACGGAGAGCAGTGGTATCCCATTGTGCTCAAGGATGTCTTGCTCGTTCCCCAACTGAATTTTAACCTGTTCTCAGTAACTCAGATGCTCGATAAAGGCTATGGACAAACTGCAAACGCACACAAATCTATTTTCTACAGTGCAGACGATCAACAGAATGTAGTTACCGCCGAACGGGACGGTAAGCTTTTCCGAATGAAGTTCCGTCGAGAGGAACCCGACAACTGTCTGCTGACTAAATCAATCAGAGTGTGGCACGAGAAATTCGCTCACCAAAACGTCAGACAAGTCAGAAAGATATTGAAGAAGCAAAACATTGAGTTTATCGACGATTGGGGCGAATATACGTGCGAAGGTTGTGCTTTTGGTAAGCAACACAGGGTTTCTCACCCACAGAACTCGAAGGTTGTCGACGAAGTTTTAGATCTCGTGCATGTTGATCTGTGTGAGATGAATTTGAGGTCAAAGGCAGGTTCCAAATACTTTCTTCTGTTCAAGGACGATTTCTCCCATTTTCGAACAGTCTATTTCCTAAGATCAAAGGATGAAGCTGTTTCTAACTTGAAAGCCTATATCCAGATGACAGAGAACCAGTTTGGGAAGAAAATCAAGAGCCTTAAGTCTGACAATGGAACTGAACTGAAGAACTCTGAGGCCCGAAAGCTCCTAGAGAAGATCGGTATCTTTCACGTGAAATCAAGCGTCTACACACCTCAGCAAAATGGCAGAGTCGAGAGAGAAATGAGGACCGTGGTGGAGGCAGCTAGGTCCGCGTTACACTCTAAAGGGATCGACGAGATTTTTTGGGCTGAGGCAGTAAACTATGCAGTTTTCACGTTAAACCAGACTGGAACTAGCACCGTCAAGGACAAGACCCCAGCAGACCTGTGGTTCGGACGTCGAATTGGAGCAGAGAAGCTGAGATCTTTTGGCTGCAGCTGCTACGTGCTTACGCCAGACCACAAAAGGACCAAGACCGGGAAGAAATCAAAAAAGGGCATGTTCGTCGGATATGATGACGATTCGCCATGCTATCGCATTTATATCGAACAAGACAACGATGTGATTAGTTCAGTGGACGTCATCTTCGACGAGGAAACTGAAGGTCATAGAGGGACGGAGGTCAACACCATGGTAAACCAGGATAGTAACGCAGCGGAGGACCGAGAATTTAGTGAAGCCGATGAGTTATCCGAAACATCGTCTGAGAACACCGACAAACAACCAGGTTACAGATTTAGAGATCGTCGCAAGCTTCAACGACCAGGCAGGTTCGATGACTTCGTACTTGAAGGTGACCAAGGCGACGGAGGAAACTTCGCCATGATTGGAGAAGTCCAGGACATCCCGATATCAGAAGCTCTCAATGATCAGAAATGGAGACAGGCTATGGAGGAGGAATTTGTCTCTCTTACCAAGATACAAACCTGGAAATTGGTGAAAATCCCAGACCAGGTGAAACCCCTGTCATGTCGGTGGGTACTCGAGGCAAAAACAGGACGGACGCTACAAAGCAAGGCTCGTAGCTCGAGGGTACGAGCAAGAGGAAGGAATTGATTATTTCGAGACGTTCAGTCCAGTCGCGCGTCATGTGTCGATACGCCTTGTCCTCAGTCTGGTAGCATCAGACAACATGAAACTAATGACTTTTGACGTAAAGACAGCCTTTTTGTATGGAGACCTGAAAGAGAAAATTTATATGACGCAGCAAGAGGGTTTTGAAGCTGGTACAGGCAGAGTATGCAGATTATTTAAAAGTCTGTATGGGCTAAAACAATCTCCCAAAAATTGGAACGAGAAGTTCTCAAATTTTCTGAAGACGATGGAGTTCGAGAACACAGACGATGACCCCTGCATATATTACAATTCGGACATTAGCATTGTGATTGCCTTGTTCGTGGACGACGGACTGATGGCGGGAAAGAATGAGAAAAACATGCTGGAGGTACTAAAAAGGCTAAACAAAAAGTTCGATATCACTTACGACACCAACGAGAAAAATTGTCTGAGCTACTTGGGCATGCAGATCATGTGCCATGGTCAGGAGATCGTCGTAAACCAGCCGAAGTACACCAAGCAAATTATACGACGCTTCAACCGCGAATCAGCGAATCCTGTCCATACTCCCATAGAGAAAGGTATGATGACGGAGGAGGGAAATCATGTCAACGACAAACCACTGGCACGGACCATTCCATATCGTGAAGCTATTGGAAGTTTATTGTATCTGGCAATGATATCTCGCCCGGACATTGCGTTCGCTGTAAACTACCTCAGCAGATTTAACAGCAAACCAATGAACAGCCACTGGAGAATGGTCAGCAGGGTATTCCAGTATCTGCAAGGAACGATAAACTTTGGAATAGCCTTTAACGGGGATAAGGAGTTGGTAGCCTACACCGACTCGGATTACGGAGGAGACAAGTCCACCGGTCAGTCGACGAGCGGAGTTTTGGTAATGCGTGGAGGTCCCATCGTCTGGACAGCTCAGAAGCAGCGGCTAGTGGCGACTTCGACTGCTGAAGCGGAATACAGGGCGACGGTATCTGCAATTGATGAAATTTGCTGGATTCGACGACTCAGCAAGGAGCTGGAGATGATGAACCTGAATCATCCCACCATACTGTTCATTGATAATCAGTCGGCTATCCACATGCTGAATAACACCAACGAAGGAAAGATAACAAAAGGCAAAAAGCATGTGAACATATCCAGGAAATTTATCCAACAACACATTGGCAAAACCATTGAACCCAAACATGTAAGAAGTTCCAACCAACTTGCAGATATTTTGACAAAACCACTTTGTCGAAGGATCTTGGAGGAGCTACGCGCGAAGGTGGTCAAGGAGGAGTGTTGAAATTGACCACATTCGCAAAATTTGAATTTCCCGCGTTAACTCGATTGACAGTTACATTGACTAGCGTGGTATGCGAATAACGGATGTTAGTAAAAAAACAATCGCTCAACTGTCTAAACATCCGATTTAAAAAAAACTGTGATAGCCGTGCTAGTATGTAAAAAATCAACGTGTACTAAAAATATATATATATATATATATATATATATATATATATATATATTATCTTTGTAAACGACGAGGTACGTAAATTAAGTATTTTGTGATATTTAGAGATTAGAACACACAGAAATGAAATGTATTAAACAAATTATTTATTTCCAGAGAGTCGTGTCACTTTGGCTTTGTTATAAACCAAATAAATTTTATTCGACTATTATTCGCTTTTTATTCTTTGGCAACCATCGGATTCCACAAACCTCAATAAAAAGTTTATTTTTAAAGGGCGCCAAAATCTAAAATTTTATCGATTCGGGACGGATAATAGGGCAAATTTAATGCAAAAAGTTGAACTTTTTGAATTTGAGGTACAAGATAACCTGCGATCACAATTTCGTTATGTGCACATTTGTAAAGTTGATACTTTTTTCGTATTTTTCGTGCTAAACATTCGGTTCTAGCTAAAGCACTTCCGATTATATTGAATTAGCACATCCGTTATTATAAATATCGACTTCAACCTTTTATGAGCCTAAATACGTTGAATACAACTTATTTTCAACCAAATTACATGATCTTGGAAATCACGTTTTATGGGATTTTGCAAATTGTTGCGTTTTTTTTTGCGTAGTATATATATAAATAAAAAATTAACAAAAGACAAAAAAATTAATAAGAAAAAAGAACTAGGTTATAAGGCATCATATATATATATAATTTTATAATTATAAACTTTAATATATATATATATATATATATATATATATATATATATATATATATATATATATATATATATATATATATATATATACATAAATATTCTTGTATACAAATTTTCATTTATTCATATGATTTCAATTAATGTTGATTAATCTTAAATTTAAATTTGTTTATTTACAAAAGTGATGATTGATAGAATTATAGTGTCTTTGTTCCTCTTACACTACCATGTTCATGCAACAAAGGATCACTTTATGCTATTAATATACAATAGCTATTTGTGTATTAATAGCACAAAACAGTACATTGTCCTACGTCGCGCGACAATTTCTCGAAATCGACAATGTACATTTGCGTTCGAAATAAACACAAAAATTTTTCTGCAGTTGCCACTGATACTTAAAAAAAATTGTTTTAGGTTTTTTTACCCAAATTTAGTACTGGTTCACTGTAATTAACAAAATTTAGATTCGCCATTGTCAGCTCTAGAAATGTAACATCACTTTATTGGTTCCAATTTGATTTTAGATAGAACATGTTTCAAATCTTGATGGGCTGTATAACACATCGCTACATTTGATGAAAGTTAGTTATTTTGATACTGGACTGTATCACTGTCATGAGAATGGTTCGTTGAAAGATCATCCATTTAAAACAGACAAGATACAAATATTTGTGAAAGGTGAGTTTTTATATTTTCATTTCACAAATGGTTTCGATTTGTATTCATTTCCATATACTTATTTACAGATGAACATAATCTCTATGTACTACAGAGAAGTATACATAAAGCTTATCCCTATGCCAATGTGACAGTGCCATGTTTACCTACATCACGAGATGTGAATGTATCACTTTCAAAGATGTTTCGTACGAGAGATCCTGACACCTATGAGTACGTATTAATATACTGACAACTATATAAATGTTGGAAACGTAGTGATTTTATAGTCTAGGAAGCATCTGTTGCATCTGTAAGGGCCAATATTTCAATCTCCTAAAAGTTCTTAATAAATGTATCTACCAAACGCCTAAAACATCGCATCATAGTTCAAATTATGAAAATTATATTTAATGTCACGTGTTATTTTTTATTTATTTGACGACTACATTTTTTTCATACATTGTTGAGAGATTGAAATATTGACCTTAAGTGTAGTTAGTTATTTATCCGCAACTCTTATTGAAAAAGTTTGCATCTTCCATACTTATGTGTCGAAAGAGGAAAATAATAATTATCGAAAAACAATCGATAAGTTGATAACTGTATAATCAACAGCCTTTGTCTATTGCTCAAGAAAGATGAAAGGGACATTGGATTACTGGAGGAAAGGTTAAAGTACGTCGGAATTTTATATTGAGATGTGCAATTTGTTGTTAGACAGTGATGCACCACAGTAATAACTGGACAATAAGCAAGAAACATCAAAGATGTACGCTTTAAATTACAGTGGAATGAAAACTGCTATTTTCGAAATAGAACGTGTTCATTATTCTGTAGTCGCTGCAAATTACAAAAGCGTCAAACAAAGTAGTGTCAGTAATAGTCAGAGATGAACAATCAAATTGCTACAATTGAAATTGAAGAAGTTCAGCGGGGATATTAGAGACTGGTGACAAGTTTCAAATCATTCATATAAACTACTGTTTCATGAACAAAGACTAGAGAGTTATTTCAAGTTTAGTTGCAACTGAAGGCAATTATCCCAAAGTTGTAGCAGCTCTTAAATTAGATATGGCAGAGCAGATGAATAAGTTGCAATCTACATCAGAGAATTGTTGGCGCTAATTCTACAAAATACAATATCGGCAAATTCAGTACCTCTTGTTTCATTATACGATAAATTACTTTTACTATAGTACCGCAATATTTGCGGTACACTCGCAATCCTCGGTGAAGTGAGAAGAGGGATGTAATTTAGATCTAACTGAAATAGCAAAAGACCGTTTAGATCAATTACAGCGGTGCATTGGAGCTAAAATAAAAAATGAAGAAAAGGTTTTTTCAAATGTCCAAAAATATTACTTCAAAATATCTTGGTGAAAATTAGAGAAAATGGGGTGATAAATAATACACGGGCTGTAATCGATTGGGACTCACAACGTTCGTATATTCTAAAATATATACTCGAAAAAATGAACCTGATAGACAAGAGAGTATTCATTATTCGCTTTTTGGCGGTTCAACTACTGATGTCTGTGTTCACAATGGCTGGTACCGCAAGCTCTGTTTTTGCCTGTTTTAAGAGCAGTGTATTTGGGTGTTTTAGCTATCTGTAAAAAAACGTGCTCTTAAAACACATAAAAACAAAGCTTGTGGTACCAATTAATGTGTTTACTCTACACATTTCTAATCCGGAGGATACTTATAAATACAATTTTAAAGACTTAGATCAAGATGTTATTTGTGGACGTCTACCACCAGCAAAGCATGGTCCTTGGCAAAAGGGAAAAAGAAGATAACATTAAACTAACAGACGCGCAAGAACGAACAGTATAAAAATTTATTGGGCCGAATTTTCTGGAAAGTTACCTACCGGTAGATATAAAATTCTTAGTTCTGGCCTGTCAGTTATAGAGATCAAACCTGGTCGGACAATAACAGTGAAAGAAAATAAAAGACGAACTACATTTAGCAGTGGTAAATCATTTCTTAAAAACTGTTAAAATTTATGACGAGGGTAATATGAAGTTCATCTGCCATGGGTTGAAAATCATACATCACTTTCGGCCTTAAAAAGATTGGCTAATATAGTAAAGAAGATAAATGCCGAATATTTATATACGGGTGTCCCAAATAACATTACGTTCTTGAATATCTCGAAAAGAATGCATCTTAACAACAAGTGTGCCGAATCAAAACCTTTATAGTTTTGGGGGGGGGGGGACATCGGTCTCTGTCAAGATGGCCTCCCCACACCCCTAGAGGGGCTGGAAAGGGGGTCGACTTAAAAATCTTAAATGGGAACCCATATTTGTTATTGCAGATTCGTAAAGAGCTTAAAAAGTATGTTGGTTTTATTCGGAAACTTTTTTAGTACACCCAACAGGTGGCGCTGTAATCGTAAAAATATGAGTTTGCTAGAAAAAATTAACTAATTAATATTGTGTCATTAACTTGATAAAAAATGACGTCTGTTGTTTCAATAAGTACATAAAATTGTAGAAATATTACTACTCAACACTCAGGGGGTACGGAAGAATAAGATTAATCGTCAAATATTAATTTGTGATAAAATCGATTTATCCATAGTCAGTATATAAAAGGTTTGTTTTCTTCCGTACCCCCTGAGTGTTGAGTAGTAATATTTCTATAATTTTATGTATTTATTGAACCAACATACGTCATTTTTTATCAAGTTAATGACACAATATTAATTAGTTAATTTTTTCTAGCAAAGTCATATTTTTACGATTACAGCGCCACCTGTTGGGTGTACAAAAAAAGTTTCCGAATAAAACTAACATACTTTTTTAAGCTCTTTCCGAATCTGCAATAACAAATAAGGGTTCCCATTTAAGATTTTTAAGTCGACCACCTTTCCAGTCCCTCTAGGGGTGTGGGGGGGGGGCATTTTGACAGAATCCGATGTCCTCCCCAAAACTATGAAGGTTTTGATTCGGCACTCTTGTTGTTAAGATGCATTCTTTTCGAGATATTCAAGAACGTAATATTATTTGGGACACCTGTATATACAGGGCACTACTTACCGCATCGTCCTGTTGTATAACCAAACAGTACCATCAAACTCCGTCCACTCCTTGACCGTTCAGTTAAAGAGAAACAAATTCATTGTTTGAACAATTGCTTAGAAAAAGATATTAACTTATATAGCTAATTCCGTCTATTTAATTACTTTTTAGTTTAAAGCAAAATGGCATAATTACGGATATTTCATCCAGCCCATTCTTATTAGCTGTTTTAAAATACCATCTGAATTTTAACCTAAAACAATGTGAAGAGAAACAATTATCGTTTGTTGAGAATTAACTAAAAATCTCATAGAAAGCCTTTATGTCGATAACTGCATAAACAGCCTGAATGTTAAGCAGATCTATATTAAATATTGGACAATTTGAGCTTCAAGTGTGCAAGTATACAACTTTCAGCCTAATCCTAAAGATAGTATTGCCATTGTCTTGGAATTAATATGAAATCCTCAACATGATACTTTAAAAATTTAGTTTAGAAGTATAAAATCGTAAAATTTTAGAATAAATCACAAAAAAAGAACGATTTACTGCATAGGAGTAACAAAATATGGCCGATGATATTATTTCCACAAGTTTAGGATTTGAAAATAAATTGGGATCAGGAAAAGAACGATGATATGAAATACCAATTCTTAAATTGAATGATCGAATTGACACGTTTAGCAAAAATATAAATACCCAGACGGTTAATAGCAATAAATAATACAAATAACTGAACACTACATTTTTTCTGTGACGCAAGTCAACTGTTACATATATGAAATCAGAAACGGAGACTGGTGTTCAAATACAGCTGGCACTAACTAAAACAAAAGTGTTGCCCAATAATAAAGGTGAAAAGAAAATGTCAATTCCGAGATCAGAGTTGTTGACAGCAACAATTTGTTAATGGTTCAATAATAATGAATCTAAATAAATATATGCAAAAAACACATTTTTTTAACGATGGTACTACCGTGGACTCCTAACATGTATTCGTGGCAAATAGGGTAATAAATCTTCCTGATTTACCTTCTCATAGATACAGCGACAAAAAGTTGTAGAATAAAAATGGTGGAAGGATCCAAGTTGGATAAATTTTTTTATAATTTGTGGTCTAACTTTGATATTACAAATAAATATATCATCAAGCCTTTTACTCAAGACTGGGTGTGGCACAATGTATTTTTTTATAACTTGTGATAAAAGGGTCATTTGAAAACTTCGCGGAATGACCCACCGATGGCAGCACTAGTTCCGGTTCGAGTATCTTATCTAAATACGCCATCTTTTGTAGAAACGTGTGCAATATTATTTCGATTAGTGAAGAATAACTGAAGATATAGCAAATTATTGTATTGTAGACGAGGGTGTGTTGGAAAATGGCAAAAATAGAATAGGGTGCAACAATTAAATGTTTGGTGAAGAAGAATATGGAAATGCATACCGATATGAAAAATACTTTAGGGGACTCTGCTCCGTCGTTTTCAACTGTTTGAAAGTGGAGTACTGAGTTTAAACGTGGACGTGAAAGCTTAGAAGATGACCCGCGTAATGGATGACCAAAATCTGTCACTATACCTGAAAAATTGGGAAAATGCACGACATGGTATTAGAGGATCGTCGATTAAAGATATCTGAAATTGCACTAGCTTTAGACATATCAGGTAAACGAGTATTTCACATTTTAACGGAGGAATTATACAAGATGGGTGCCACGACTGTTGACACCTGATCAAAATCGAATCAGAATACAAATGTCTCAGCAAGGTTTAGCCCGATTTCAAAGAAATCCAGCTGATTTTATGCGTCGATTCGTGACCAACGATGAAACATGGATACATTACTACACTACAAACAAAACAACAGTGAAACAGTGGCAATATCACAATTCTCCACCTCCATAGGAAGCCATGTCTGTGAGATCGACTGGAAAGATCATGACGTAATTTTTCTGGGATGCTAAAGGTATCCTGTTGATTGACTATCTTCCAACGGGTACAAATATTGCGGAAGGATACTTTGCTAACCTTTTGGACCAACTGAAGGAAAATATACCTGAGAAAAGGGCGGGATTATCAAAGAAGAAAATCATCTTTGACCAAGACAATGCTCGTTCACATACGTCCGTCGTTGCAATAGCGAAAATTAATTAATTGGGGTACGATTTGCCGCCTCATTCGCCTTATTCACCTGATTTGGCTCCACCTGACTTCCATCTCTTCCCAAAGCTGAAAAAAATCCTTGGTGAACAGCGATATGCATCAAATGAAGAGGTTACAATATCAGTTGTGGCATATTTTGCAGGCCTGGAGGAATCTGACTTTCATGATAGCATAAAGACTTTGGAATATCGTTGGACAAAATGCGTTAGTGTCAAGAGAGACTATAATGAAAAATAAGAACAATTTAAAAGAGGTGAACTCATATTTTGTACTTCATTCAGTGAACTTTTGAAATGATCCTCGTAGTTCAGTCGGTTTAGAATGAAGTTATTGAAGCAAGCAATAGCATTAAGATTATAATTTGAAAAAATTAATCAAGAACTATTGGATATTACGTATATAAACTATTTGTTCAGATTATATCAATATTGAGTGAAAACGAATACTGTTGTTTTTAATATGTTAAAATTGCTAATAATAATTGTTGTTAATAAATTACGATTTCTCGAGAACTGTACGGTGAGTATCGTTCAAATTGGTTGTAGTTGATGGCAAATTTTATAAACAACAATGCTAAAACACAGTTTAAATATTACGCAATCCTTAAATGTATACTTGTCAAGACCTGGATTTTTCTTTTCTTTAAAGTTGGAGGTTGAGTTGTTGTCGATTATCTATAGACTCATATTAGCTCTATTATCATCATCATCTGTGGCGCTACAGCCCAAATCGGGCCTGGGCCTACCGGACACACCGAGCCGCAGTTTTTACACTGCCGTACTGCCGGTTTTCGTAGTCAAATGCTACATTATTTAAGACGTATAAGTGACTAGCTTATTCGCGATTCAAATTAAGATTTATGTATATGCAACTTGCATTGCAGTGACGTCATGTCGGGGATAAATTATTATTGTCTGGTGTTTTCATATGGCAGTAGCTGTCATTCACTTAGTAAATCTTGTTTAACTTGATTATTGTTATTTAACAAGTTGTTTTGAATTTAATTATTAATAATACATATTACAGGTAAGTGTAATAATCTAATTTGTACTTGATATATATATATATATAACTTTGATAAGTTTATTAAGCATGTAAATTTAATTCTAGGTTATCATGAGATTACAGTTTCAGCAATATTTTGAATATTTACGTGCACAACACAATTCGAGATGTGTTGCAAAAGGACATTGTAACACACTTGTTACAAATAGGTAAAACAAAAGTAGTGGTGTGGGTTCAGGCCGAATTAAATACTACGCGAACGAACAACATATCACAAGTACTTTATTAATTATATATATGTATGAAAACACACAAACACAAAATAATAACATAAACAGTTAAGAAGCTAAACGATATATCAACAAACGAGTCTCGACCGGTCGGTCGTTGCCATCGTACTGCCTGCGCTTTCACCCACGCGGCTACGGCCGGATGCCCGCTACCCCTAGCGGCCGGAAAGCCACTAGCGCCCTCTTCAAGGGTTGCGCGGGTGTTTGAAGTCTTACAACATTAAATTATCAATGCAGGGCACATTATTTCATGTGGTGTGATAAAAAAACTGAAAAGAGCATACACATATATGCTCTATGTGTGCAAACATCTGCCTTGAACGCAAGTCCACATGAAGTACAAGGAGTATTAGTTATACAAAATGATCAACCAAGTACAAATATATCCGTGCAAAAAATGGCTTGTTCATGTAAAGTTGGGCAAAGTGGAAGATGTATACATGCATCTGCCGTTCTTATATACTGCACTAGGTGTATTTTTTTTATTTTTAATTCTATATCAATAAATAAAACTTATCAGGAGCTACAGATTGTGATTGAGATTTCGCAAGAACTCCTAGAAATTTTGTGTTCTCGTTTCTTAAAAATATTATTTCAGAAATTGTAATATTTTATTTACTTATGGTTAAAAAAGCTGTGTAATAAACAGCCTTATTACTTAAGTACTATTTTATATTTATTATGACAGTTCTTTTTATTGTCATTAATTTTAGAGTATCTTGAGAACAGGTACAAAAAATTTCGTATTCTCGAAATCAAAATTCACAACCTCTATCAATAACTAACGATTTATATTTAAGGGATTTCGCAACTCAGTGCCTAATGTTAACGTGACAATTAAAACAAAAACAACATAGTTTCTTCTGATTAAATTGATTAGACTTGCAGAATCCCTTCGTTTAGATTACACGTTATTTTCTTGCTTGGGTTTGTTTTCATTTTAGGAATGATGTGTCTGAACTAAATTTAATTTCCCAAACTGATGTGAAATGTGTTTGAGCATGTAAAAAACGATCAGTAATTGAAAACTATAATACTTTACCATTATTGGAAACTCAGTGTTATAAAAATATTCGTACAAAAATTAATTTTGAAATGGATAGTTTTAAAATGGAAAAATTTCATGAAATTTTAGAAAGAGCTAACCCAAACAGTGCATTATCGAAACATAAGTACAATTTACTTTTATTATATACATATATTTGAATTTTGTAGAATTGGTAGAAATGTTATTATTATGCAAACAAATATGTCCTTCTTCAACAAAAAGTACCCCTGGATTTCAATATTTTGAAGAAATTTTAAATCATAGTGCGCAGTCTACTATTATATTACATATTTCGTCAGTTTCAGTTGAATTAAAGGAATGTGTAAAAGTGTATTTTCAGAATTTTCAGCTACATCTATTTTCTCGCCATGTTTTGGAAATGTGTGATATACTATATTATCTTTATTTTTAACTGATTTGCAACCAAATACACAACAATTCACATTGCTCTTACTAACTTTTGGTTGTTTTTCCATTTTTTATGCCAAACTTTTTAATAACAAAGCAGTAAAATTTTATAACAATAACCTTTACATGTCTACTCACGCAAATAGAGTGTAATGACAGTAATTGTATCCCCGACGTGACGTCACAATTTTTAGTTAAAAATTTTGCCGCATGGTGCGTATCGCTATGCTATATTTTACGACAAAT
This sequence comes from Pterostichus niger, assembly GCA_947425015.1. Classification (NCBI taxonomy): domain Eukaryota; kingdom Metazoa; phylum Arthropoda; class Insecta; order Coleoptera; family Carabidae; genus Pterostichus; species Pterostichus niger. Next base: position 12,791,726 of record OX380338.1, read on the forward strand.
CACACATTGTCGACAGGCGGATTCGAACTGACGAACCTTGTTTCGGGTGACGTCACAGTATGTTAAGAGATGTGCCTTAACACGCTCGGCCACCGCGCCTGTATTAGCTCTATTATACTTTTTCAATTTTTATTCAGAAAGGTGTAGTTTGCTGGTGAGTCTCCAGTTGTTCTTCTGATTAAAATTTATACATTTTCTACCTTAAACAGTTCTATTAAATTTCTGCTTTTTTTGTTAGTTTATGTCTCCACAGATTGCGTGGAAGATTATATATATTTGTGTATTGGAAAAGAATATCTTCAGATTGATTTAAATTTCCTATGTCGGAATTTAAATCGCCTGCGATTATTATTAGCTTGAAATGAAAGTAACTGCTGATAATACCTTGTATATTTCCTTGACATTTACGTTGGAACTGTGCGAAAAATAAGTGAAGCCCAGTGGCAGAGCCAAGAGGGAGGGTATGGCCTCCCTTGCAACTTTGTGTAATTTTTTTTTTATTCTTATATAATATATACGCTGAGTTGCATGATATTATTTCTCGGGACATTAGCAACTAACGGTTCCCTAGGTTATAAAAAATCGTTGCATGAACGTCATGTAATTTTTTAGTAAAATTGCATATGTTTATAACCATATTGGTTAATAATGTAGGTCACTCATATTTCTGAAAAAAATTGTTGCAAGTAACGACTTTCTAGATCCGCCACTGATGGAGCGTAAGCATTATATATTCAGTTTTGGTTTTTATTTTTAGAAAAATCCAATGATACTCAGATAAGATTACTTTAATATGGCGTAAGATAGATTTATTCGTAAAAATTTGTTCTTAAATTGCTCTTCCTGATATATGTTCCTTAGCGGGTTTGTGTTACGATATGTTGTAATTCGATAACATTTCATGGAAATACCAGTTTAACCAGATTTCAGACAGGCAGATAATGTTGTGGCTTAGTAGAATTTTTTTTCTTGTTTATTTAATCTGAATATTCTGAACCATTATGCATTCCAAAACACTATTTTTGTTTTGCATTCGTTTGTTTTGGGAAGTTTCTTGAATAAGAATTTCATCTTGTTATTCTCTTGATGTGGTAGTCAGTTTTACATTTTTTCGTTGAAACTTTTATATATCTGATTGTACTGCTTTTTTTTTGACTGCACAACTTGCTGAATGAGCAAATCAGAAGATATAATCTTCTGATTTGCTCAGTTAATCTTGAATGTAAGTCTTGGATAAATATAGATTTTCGACATGATATTTGAATTGGAGATTGTTGAACTGCTTCCTGTTCTTCTTCTTCTTAGAGGTCAGAGGCTTGATATTCAGTTCAGTTGATTATTAATTTATTATAAATTAATTTTACCGCATAACAGTATTTGTTCGCGGAGGAATGTAGTCTGATTTTGTTACACTGTAATTTTATTGAATAACAAAATTAATATTCTGTGTATAAGAGTGAATGGATGGATGCAATTGAAGGTTTGTTGCATGATTGAAGATTGCAAGTGTCTGGATGAGAATATTAGACGAAGCCTGATTCCTGATAAATCTAATGTGTGGATTTGCTGTACCTGTTTCAAGGGTTCGTGCCACCCCATTTAATGGGATATAGCATTTGAATGTAATATTCTGCTTAAATTACGGATTCTGTTTTTTCTCCTGTCCTAGATCTTTTTCACTGAGAATGAGGCTTCTATTGATCATTTTCGAAACTTCATATTGTATTCTCTGTAAAGCGATCAAATGACCTCTGCATAACTGTCAACTGCGTTTGGTGTCACCAGAACGATGGCCGTTTTAAAATATTTGATACATTTTAATAAATAAATAAGGATGTATTTAATTATTAGATATGTATAAAACAATATTTATTTGTAGTATATATTATAATTATTGAAATGAAGACAATTTCTTAATTTGACATTGAAAGATGACAACTAAAGTTCACTTAAATTAATATTAAATTAGCTAAATATATCTCTCTGGCATGCGCACAAGTGCAGTGGAATGCAATGTGTATGTGTTGAGAAACAGAGTTTTTCTTTAATGAACATCGCACACTTATATATTTTTGTAAAAAATATATCCATAGAGATAAAAATAAAATAGAGTTGTAGTTATATTTTAAAACTGATAAATGTCATAAAATATATTTTAACAGGTTATGGGCCCAGGTGGCAATTAAAAAAATGGCGTCTTCTATGTACCAGATAGAGAAATTAGGAAAAGACAATTATCAGTCATGGAAAATCCATATGAAGATGATATTAATTAATCAAGAATTATGGTCGTATATTGATGGAAGCATAAATAGGCCAGTTGATAACAAGAAAGAAGACCAAGATAAATGGGATAAAAAAGACAATAAGGCATTAGCAACAATATTATTGGAAACTCTACCAACAGAACTGTTTTACGTTAAAAATTGTAGAACTTCTAAAGAAGCATGGGATAAATTAAAGGAAATTTATCAGCCAAGGGGTACAGTTAGTAAAATAAGTCTTACAAAGAAGTTACTTCAAATGAAAATGGATACTAACTGTAGTATGCAGCAACATTTAAACAATTTTATAGAAACTGCAGATAAATTAAAAGAGTTAAATGTTACCATAGCTGAAGAGTTTAAATCATTATTACTATTAAATAGTCTAAAACCTGAATATTAAATGTTTGTAGTAACAATGGAAAACCGAGATAATTTACCTGACGTAGATATATTTAAAACAAAATTATTGGAAGAAGAACTGTGACAAACAGAAAAACATTTTGAGTCTCCTCAATTGGTGGAAGATCCAACAGCTCTCTTCTCGAAGAAAGAAAGAAAGAAACAAATACAATAAAAAAAATCATTTCCATTTGCTTGTCATTATTGTAATAAAAAAGGTCACAAAGCCAAAGATTTTTGGAAGAAACAGAAAATGGTTGTAAAAAATGCATTAATAACAGATAATGCATTGGTAGAAGATTCACTAGCAATGAATTTCCGTGATATATGGAAGAATTTTGAAAGAAACGATTGGAGTATTGACAGCGGGGCAACATCACACATGTGTAGTTAGCGAAAAATGTTTAAGATTTTTCAATATGTTGAAAATCAAAATGTACGTCTAGCGAGCAAGAGAACAGCAAAAATATTTGGTAAAGGTACTCTACAACTGCAAGTAGAAGTAGATTCCAAATGCAAATTAGTATCATTGAAAGACGTACTATTTGTACCTGAGCTACAAGGTAACTTACTGTCAGTAAGTAAAGCAACGAAAAATTCATTCAAAGTACATTTTGAAAATGATATTTGTACGATCAGAACAAAAGAAAATGATTTACATGTTAAAGCAGTAAAGAAAAATGGGCTGTACATTTTGAAATAATTTAAAGAAATAACTACTACAAGTTATGAAAATATTTCCTGTCTGAAATTAGATGAAATAACAAAATGGCACAATCGGTTTGGACATTTAAATATACATCATCTGAAAATGTTACAAGAGAAGAAAATGGTGCATGGATTATATGAACCGTTAAATGTCAAAGAACTAAATTGCGAAGTTTGTTTCAAAGGAAAACAAACAAGAACAATATTTCCAAACAGTTCTGAAACAAGATGCGAAGAACTATTAGAATTGGTACATTCAGTTATATGTGGACCAATCCAAGTCGAGTCATTGGGTGGTGCAAGATTTTTCTGCACTTTCATTGATGATAAGTCAAGATACACAAAAGTATATATTTTAAAGAAAAAATCTGATATATTTGAAGCTTTCAAAAATTATAAGAACATAGGAAAAAACTTCACTGGAAGAAAAATTAAAACTTTACGTAGTGACAATGGCCTTGAATATTGTAACAATAATTTCAACATATTTTTACAAGAACATGGAATTTCAAGACAATTCACTGTACAGTATACACCACAGCAAAATGGAATTGCAGAGAGAATGAATAGGACTCTTTGTTAAATGGTAACATGTATATTACTACAAACTAAACTCCCAACGACTTTATGGGCCGAAATATTGTCAACTGCTGTGCATATCAGAAATAAATGTCCAACAAAAGTCACGGGAGATAAGACACCTCAAGAAGTATGGAGCGGCAAGAAACCAAATGTCAAATATTTTCGAGTCATCGCCAGCAAAGTTTACGCTCTGGACAAAACGAAGAAAGGTAAATTTGGCATCAAATCAAATGAGTACATTCTTGTAGGATACTCGGAAGAATCAAAAGCGTATCGACTATGGAAATGTGGAACGAAGAATATAATTAAAGCTCGAGATGTAAAAATAATTGAGCCTGAAAGTAGTATTGTAAATGAGTCAAATATAGACAAAATAGAAAATTACAATGAAAATCTAGATCATCTTTTTAATTTTAATGATAATATAGAATGTCAGATATATACTCAAGAAAGAAATGAACTTCAAAGTGAAGATAAATTCATTGAAGAAATTCATAATGAAAATGAAGAATCAAGTAATACTTATGATTTAAGAAGTAAGAAGAATAAAAATTCAAAGGCTAGATGTAAAAAAGAGGAAACTATTTTTTCTGAAGAATATAGTAATAAAATACAAGAAATAATTACTGGAGAAGCAATTTCCAGACAAGATTCTGAAGAATGGAAGAAAACTATTCATTCTGAATATCAGTTGTTTCTTGATAATGAAACATGGGAATTAGAAAATTTACCAAAAGGAAAGAAAGCGATTGGTTGTAAGTGGGTTTTTGCAACAAAACTGAAAGCAGATGGTTCAGTACAACGGAAAAAAGCAAGATTAGTTGCAAAAGGATATGCGCAACAATTTGGTAAAGATTTTAGAGAACAACGCACACTTATATATTTTTGTAAAAAATATATCCATAGAGATAAAAATAAAATAGAGTTGTAGTTATTTTTTTAAACTGACAAATGTTATAAAATATATTATATTATTTTGTAATAATTTTGATGATTAATAAAGGAATATTGAACAGAAATATATTATAACAGTATGTGTGCCAGCTTTTTATGTGATATGATTTCTAAATAAATTCATTTATTGCAGATGGAGTGAATTACAAATGACCATTCCTGTTATCTATGCTTATGATCCCCGGGAAGGATTCATCGTCCAAATGCCTGGCTTTCAGTTTGGCGTTGCAATTGTAACGTGTACATTTGTAACCGAATCTGCAAAAAGCACACTAAATATAACATATTATATTGAAGGTAATATTTAGTTTATTTAAGTTTTTGCATGCTAGCGATAGTGAATATATGACTTAATGAAACAAGTTTTACTAACACCAAAAATATCCAAATAATAAATAGTAAAAATACCACAAATCTATTCGCAACTGAAGGTTTAAGTACTAAACTAAATTGAAGTGATTTCAGTAGTAAATAACTAACAACTAAACTACAGGTTAGTCTATACAACAAAAGGTCAAGAGCGCACGCGCTCAACCTCGAGCCAAGTCGCTAACGAAGTAAATCAGTGTTGCAAACTATACAATTTCAATTAATTAAGATGTCAGAAAAAAGGGGAGGAACCAACTTCAATAACACACATGCAACAAATACACTTACAGCTACCTCACCAAAATCAGTCACAACATACTCAGATAATAACGGCTAAGACGCACTGTGCTCATGTCAAACCATCAAGAGCAAGAGAACAACTAAGCGTACTAGACAAGAAGAGACTATCAGCTCTCCATCAAAAGATAAAAAACTATAATCCAGTAAATATGGAGTCACAAACACAGAAAACAGATTCCCGAAGACGAAAACGCAGAACATAAATCACCATTCAAAACCTAACCAACTATACAATTATGCTTGACTACATTATAATGTCCCTCAGCGAGAATATATATATATATATATATATATATATATATATATATATATATATATATATATATATATATATATATATATAATAGTCCGGTCCTGGTGAATAATGATAAACCACACATCAAAACAGTACTCCGAAATTTATCCCAAATTAGGAAGTATCGAGATCACTGTTTAGAAGGCATATACTAAACAGACAAATAAAATAAGGAGTAGCTACACGAACTGTAAAAATATCAAGGTTAGTGTAATAAAACACCAAAACAAGTGCTGAGAGGAATCTAACCTCTGAGAGGACAGCTCGGGTGACGTTTCTACCGCGGAGCTTGCCGTATTCAGCCCAAAACGACATTAGAGAAAACACAACAAAGGATGCCAGTTACAGGAAATGAGAGCAATAGCTCAACTAATGATGAGAAAAAAAAAAGGAAAAAAGAAGAAGATTACAGTAATATTCTCCAAGCAACAACAAAAATCGTAAGAACCCCAACTAAGCATAAGGTGGAGAAATTACGAGACATGGAAGAAATAAAAGATATCTTTAAAATAATGATGCAAGAGACGGCGGAATTGAGAACCCAGCAAAAGCAGTACGGAGAGGAACTGAAGGTAATAAAAGAGGAAAACCAAGAACTGAAGGGAAAAATAAACCAGATGCAGATGAAACTAGAAAGAATAGAGAAGTCGAAAAGGAAAAACAATATAGTAATTAAAGGTGAAACCTTTTTAAGGTACGAATCCCGCCAAAAAAGTGGAAGAATTCATAGAGAGCAAATTGGGAGTTAAAGTGAAAGTTAACGAGACAAGGAAAATAACCACTAGATCAGACAATCATTTAATTGTAATAAAGCTGTCAACTTGGACGAAAAAAAAAAAGAAATAATGGCACAAAAAGGCAAACTAAAACGATCCGACATATACATAGAAGACGATTCCACAAAGGAAGAAAGGGAGATACAAAAGAAGATAATAATAACTGCACAGAACGAAAGAGAGAAAGGTATAATAGTTAAAATTGGATACAGAAAACTAATTAAAGGAAAAGAAGTATGGGATTGGGATAACAGGGAGGATAAACTTGTCAAGTCAAAAAACCAATAACTGGAACCCCACAAATTCAAGAACATGATACAACCCAAACAACGAAAACGGCAACGAAAACTGGTAGCAAAGAGAATAAAGAAACAAAAACAATCAAGATAGCAACCTGGAATGTTAGAGGGACATATAGCACAGGAGCACTAAAACAAGTTGCCCTGGGATTAAAAAAATATGGAATTGCTATTGCAGCTTTACAAGAAACAAAACAAAAGGATAACAAAATCATACAGACAGATAAATATGTGTTTTTTAACAGTGGAGGGGAAAGTAAAAAAGGGGTAGGATTTCTTGTCGACAAAAAGTGGGTAAGAACAGTAAAGGAATTTAAACCTATCTCAGAAAGAATGTGTTTTATAAGAATAAGAATTAGGTACAGAAAGCTAAGCATTATAAATATACATGCACCCACTGAGGACCTAGAAGAGAAAACAGAATTTTATGAAAATCTGGAATCGCAATACCAGAATATACCAAGGTATGACATCAAAATAGTAGTAGGGGATGCAAATGTAAAAATTGGAAAAGAACAAAGATAACGTCCAACAATAGGAAAGGAAAGTAAGCATGACGTCACAAACCAGAATGGAGAAAGACTAATAGAATTTGCAGAACAAAACAACATGATAGTAAAAAGCAAATATTTTACACATAAAGACATATACAAGGGTACATGGATATCACCTGATAGAAGCACGATTAATCAGGTAGACCATGTACTAACGTTTGAAGCTTTAGAGGAGCAGAAGCAAACACGGACCACATACTAGTAAAATTCAACATAAAAGAAAAAAGACCAAAACCAAATAAAATTAAAAGAACACAGCTTGAATTCAACTTAGATAAACTGAAAGAGGAACAAACGGTTCATCAATATGTAGCAAAATTGGAAAGGTGTAAGAACGAAATCATACCAGAAAAGACGATAGAAGAAAGGTGGCAGGCACTACAAGATAAAATAAAGAGCGCAGCGAGTGAGGTCTTAGGACCAAGAGTAAAGAATCAAACGAAGAGTAGCTGGTTTGATGAAGAATGCGAACGAGCCATAAAAGAAGGAAGACAGGCAAAAATAAAGTATATAGAAACTAGACAGGAACCCGATAATTTAAACTACCAGGAGAAGAGGAGAATATATAAAAGAATATATAGAAGCAAAAAGCGACAGAAATTAAAAAAGCAAATGAATGCAATGGAAGAGAATTACAATAAAAAGAACACAAGGAACTTCTTTCAAAATGTAAAAAAGAAAAAAAAAGGCTTCGGACAAAGAACTCTCTACTGTCGTGATAAAGATGGAAATCTAGTAGGAGAAGACGAAGCCAGGATAAAAAGGTGAGCAAATTAGTTCGAGGAACTACTCAATACAAATGAAACAGACACCACCACAAACCCATACATACATGAGAACAAGGAGGAAGAAAAGGTAAAGGAACCAGAACTAGAAGAAATAACCAAAATATTGAACAATATGAAAAATAATAAGAGCCCAGGAGACAATGGACTACCAGTGAAACTGTTCAAACATGGCGGAGTAAAACTATGGCAGGATATTCTTTTTTGATGTGAAACATCTATAGGCTCACTTGTAAACCGAATTGTTGGCGTGGCGACGCTTGCCGTGGCGACGGGTCGCCACGCTATAACAATCAAATATATTCTTTAGAGCCTAGTTGTTAAAGCCTAGAATGGCATGAAATCGGTCTTTAGCTATTAATTGAAATTATGTTCTAACTTGTTACGTACATGCCCAGCGACTTTAATCGTCAGTCTACGAACGTAGACTTTGTTTTCAAATGTTTGTAGCCGTTTTCCATCTGCTACTGTCAGAGTCCAGGTTTCTGCAGAGTAGGTTACAACCGGACGTATGATTGTTTTATATATTGTTAATTTTGTTGCTCTACTTATGTTTTTTGATCTCAGTACATCTATTAGAGCAAAGTAACACCTATTTCCCAGAAGTATTCTTTTTAAAATTTCCTCACTTATGTTATTCCTGCAGTTCACCGAGGAGCCAAGAAATGTAAAGTCATTGACAACTTCAAAAGATTCATCGTCAATATTTATTCTACCTGTGTTTATAGGTTGACGTGAAAGCACCATAACTTTGGTCTTATTTGGATTTACGTTTAGACCGAATCTGTTCGCTGCCACCTTTATCTTGGTGTATATATCTTTCATTTCTGCTTCTCTCTTACTTAAAATTAGCAGATCATCAGCGTATGCTATTGTTATGTTTGACTTCACAAATATTGTGTTCTTTGTATTTACTTCGGCCTGTCTTAGTGTCATTTCTAAAGCGATATTGAAGAGAAGAGGTGCCATCGCGTCGCCTTGTTTAAGTCCAATGTTTGTTCTGAACGGAGTTGAGAGTTTTCCTTGGGTTTTAACCATGACTTCCTGCTCCTCAGTTGTTTTTCTAGCTAAGTTTACTAGTTTATTGTCGAGGCCAAGTTCTCTCATAGCCTTCCATAGCTCTGTTCTATTTATGCTGTCATATGCAGTTTTGAAGTCTATAAACATACAACGTAGTGTAATGTCATATTCCCAGCATTTTTCGAAAGTTTGTCGGAGGTAGAAAATATTGTCTGTTGTGCTTCTTTCTTGTCGGAACCCTGCTTGGTAGTCTCCTAGTAGTTCTTCTGAGACTAGTTTACATCTTTGGTATAGTATGTATGAGAATATTTTATACGTGGTATTCAGCAGGGATATACCCCGATAATTCTCGCATTCGGTGATATCTCCCTTTTTATGGATTGGATTTATCACTACCATTTTCCATTCCGTTGGTATCGTTTCAGTTTCCCAGACATTTTTAATTACTTGGTGTAGTCTTCCTATGAACTCTTCCGTTTGTACTTTGAATAGTTCTCCTACGATCGTGTCGTATCCAGCAGCCTTATCGTTCTTTAATGCCCTGATTGCGTCTTCGACTTCTTCCCTACTTGGTGGCGGGACGTTCGTTTCTCTTAGGTGTATCCATGTTTCTAATTCTTGTTCATCTTGTGTGCTTGGCTGTGGAGCATTAGAGTTGAGTAGAGTTGAAAAGTGTTCTTTCCATCTATCTACGATGCTGTTTTTGTCGTTCAGTAGGATTCCGTCGTGGTTTCTAATTATTGAGGTTGTTGCTTTGAAGGCTTTTCTGGAACTATTTACGGACCTGTAGAATTCTCTAACTTGCTTTTTGTTGTATTCTGTTTCTATTTGTGCCAGGGTACTCTGTTGTTGTTCTCTCTTTTTTCCCCTTATTATTTTAAATGCTTCTTTTCTTTTCTTTTTGTATTCTTCTGTGTTTGCTCTGGTATTTCTCTGTACTACCTTTGCTCTGGCACTATTTTTGTCTCGTATTGCTTGTGCACATTCCTCATCGTACCACGTGTTTTTATACCGACTCTTCCGAAATCCAATATGGGTACTAGCATTGTTTATAATGATATCTGATATCTGTTTCCAGTTTTCTTGTGTTACCATATTTTCTATCGGATATATCGCTAATAATTCTTTGTTTATATCTTCAACATAGTTTGATTTGACGGTTTCATCTTTCAATTTATCGATATCGTACTTCTTGGTTGTGCAGACTCCATCGTTGTCTTTAGTTTTCTGGGTCTCTAGTAATCTCTGTCTTATCTTGGTTTTTACTAGATAGTGATCTGAGTCAATATTCGCTCCTCTGAAACTTCTTACGTCAAGTATATTTGAAGCTTATCGACTACTTATCAGCACATGGTCTATTTGGTTTTCGGTGTTGCCATCTGGCGACTTCCATGTTGCTAAATGTATTCTCTTATGTGGAAATTGTGTGCTCCTAATAACCAGGTCTCTGGAGATTGCAAAGTCAATCAATCGCTCTCCGTTCTCGTTGCATGTGTCATGGATACTATGTGCACCAATGACCGGTCTGAACACGGTCTCTTTGCCCACCTTGGCGTTGAAGTCTCCTATTATGATGAGAATATCGTGGCGTGGTATTTTTTCTATCGTATTTTCTAACTTTGTGTAGAAATCGTTTTTCTCTGCTTCTTCTTTGTCTTCTGTCGGGGCATAAACATTTACAATAGTGACGTTGTTAAATTTCCCTCTGTATCTTAACGTACAGAGTCTCTCATTCACTAACTTGCAGTCCATGATTAACTTTTGTGCACTTTTTCTTACAATAAACCCTGTTCCAAAATTTCCATTTTTTGATTTCGTGTGGAAAAATGTGGCATCTTTTTGTTAAAGAATGGAAACAATCGTCGAAGAATACCAAGCAGGGTTTAGGAGAAACCGATCTGCCGTGGACCAGATATTTGTTTTAAAAGAACTGCAAGCCGTACATTACGAAAAAGGACTTGACATGTATATACTATTAGTCGACTTTAAGCAAGCATACGACACAGTGGTCAGAAATGAATTAATGAACTACGAATCCCAAAAAAGTTAATAAAGATGATCAAAATTATCTTACAGCACACTAAAAGTAGAGTCAGAGTGATAGACTTGTCAACAACGCTATTTAACCTAGCCCTAGAGTCGATAATGAGAAGAGCAAGACTAAACAGGACAACTTTACTATACGATAGCACATTCGACGCAGTTATTTTGTCAGAGACTTGGCTCAGTGAAAACATCTACGATTCGGAAATGTTCGACTGTCGATTTGCGGTGTTTCGCTGCGACCGTGATCGTGAGGCAACAGGAAAGAGCCGCGGCGGCGGAGTTCTCATTGCGGTCAACAAACAACTACAGCCTCGTCCACACAACATGGTTTGCAGTGCGAATATCGAACTCATTTGTGTTAAGTGCATTGCTTATAATATTCCGATTTATTTACTTGCTGTTTATGTTCCACCCGCAACTTCATCTCATGATTACGAACTATTATTTGATTCGTTATTATCTCAACAATTTATTCATTCTTCACCTGTAATTATTATTGGAGATGTAAATTTACCTCATTGGATTCAATACGAGCGGGATAAATTTATTTGTAATAACAATGTATCTAATTTTGTTAATTATCTACACTTATCAAACATGGCCCAATATAATAACATCACTAATGACAACGGTAGAATTCTCGATGTAGCCGTTTCAAATTATCTCTGCACAGTTCATCAATCTATAGATGCCCTTGTTCCAGTGGACTTACACCATCCACCCCTAATTATTTCTCACCATTTATCCAAGAATTCCAACATTAAGTATTGCACGTCTAAATCAGAATATTACTACCAGTTTAAAAAATGTAATTTTGAGCTACTTTACAACATGTTACTCAATGTAGATTGGTCACCTGTAACAAATTCCAGCGAAATCAATGTTGCTATGAATAATTTCTATGATATTTTATATAATATATTGGACATTTGCACTCCAAAAGTCTGGCGACGTCGTAATTCTAAACAATATCCTCAGTGGTTTAACGCTGCTTTAATTAATCTCATCAAAACGAAAGAGCACTACAGGAAACTTTATAGAAATTTCAATTTAAGCTGTTACTTACAAAAATTTAAAGAATATAGAAGTAAAGCTAAATTACTCTCGGAGAAACTTTATTCAGAGCATATAACTCGAGTCGAAAACGACTTATCAGCCAACCCTAATAATTTCTGGTCTTTTGTAAACAGCAAACGAAACACAAATTCAGTGCCATTATCAGTCAAAGATGGTGACTACACTTTCACCGGTGGGAGAAATATTGCTGAAGCCTTTGCTAACTTTTTTAAAAGTGTTTACCAGCCCAATGTCTCCAATAATATGCGTAATATTGCATCCAATCTATTATGTGATTCCACCTTTGTCAATATTGAATACATAAATAATGACATGATTGAGAATGCTATAAAATCATAAAACGATACCAAATCTACTGGACCAGATAAGATACCAATTTTCATTATCAAAGGATGCTCTGAATCTTTCATCTATCCTCTCAATCATTTATTTAATCTCTCACTAAAAAATGGTGTATTCCCCGATAAATGGAAAGAAGCTACAATTTCTCCAATTTTCAAATCAGGCGACAGATGCAATCTACGTAACTATAGACCAATTTCGTGCATAAATTCTTTCTCTAAAATTTTTGAATACGTCCTGTTCAAAAGCTTGCAAATTCAAACCAACAATATTATCTGCCAACAACAACATGGCTTCATGCCAAGACGATCAACTATCACTAACTTAATTGATTTCTCACATTTCACAAACTATGCCCTACAAAATACACAACAAATCGATGTTATCTTCACCGATTTTTCCAAGGCGTTTGATACTGTATCTCACGATCTACTAATTTTTAAACTAAAACAACTAGGTTTCAGTACGTTGTTATTAGCACTTTTAAACTCCTACTTGTCAAAAAGAAGTCAATTTGTTTGTATAAATGGATTTTGTTCAAATTTGTTCACACCTACCTCAGGCGTACCGCAGGGGTCCGTTGTAGGACCCTTGTTATTTTTGCTATTTGTAAACGACATAGTCAATGTAGTCCAACATTCAAAATGTTTACTGTTTGCCGACGATTTCAAAATCTTTATGCGAATCTCAGATACTGGCGATTGTCTTACGCTGCAGAGCGATCTAAATAATATATATCAATGGTCTATTAATAATAAGTTATATTTCAACATTGACAAATGTCAAGTCATGAGCATCGCTAAGAAATTTGATATAATATTATTTGAATACGTAATGAACAATCTTAATTTAAAAAGAGTTACAGTAGTCAAGGATTTGGGAATTTATTTTGATTCCAAATTTTTATTTAACATCCATGTCAATACAATAATAACCGAATCATCTAAAAATATGGGTTTTTTATTTAGAACTACTTACAATTTTCGTAATGTTCAAACAATTACGCGCTTGTTTACTTCGATTGTCAGGACTAGACTTGAATATGGCTGTGTCATATGGAACCCCTTTTATATGACTCAGTCAAATTCTATTGAAAATGTTCAGAAGAGATTTTGCAAAATATTGTATTTTCGTACCAACCGAGCATGGCCGACAATAGACTATGAATTATTACTCGCTACATTTCTCCTAACCACATTGCGTACTCGTCGCGCTTGTTTCAAATATTATTTTTATACAAATTAGTAAACAACATGATCGACGATTCATACCTTCTTTCCGAATTAAATTTCTATGCCCGGCCTCGTAATATTCGCAACACATACGTTTTCCAATGCGGCTTTGCACGTACTAACTATAATTTTAATGGGATCATAAACTCTATGTGTCGGTCATTCAATGAACATTGTTCAGAGCTCGACTTTTGTGAAAAATTCTCTGTATTTAAGATTAAGCTGAAAAACTGTTTAGGGATTTATTAAATAATTAACTATTGTATTTATGTTATGTTATGTTACGTCATGTATCCACATGACTTGATTTATTTACTTTTGTTCTGAGGTTATTATTAATGATACTTATTTTATTCTATTTTTTCTCATTGTAAACATGCTCATTTTTTTTTTTTTTTGTATTGTTTTTCTCAATTTCTATGTGTATGTATTATTATTCTGTAATTGGGTTTTTAACCTGTTGAATAATAAATAAATAAATAAATAAAATAAAAAAAGATAGAAGACATCAATGTCTTGCTTTCGCGGACGACATTGCGATAGCCACAAGAACAAAAAATGAGCTGGAAGCAGTTACTAAAAAGCTAATCCCTGAAGCAGGACGACTAGGACTAAAGCCAAACATGGAGAAAACAAAATATATGAAGATGAGTGTAAAACCATGTAACCCAAACGAAGAATAAAAAATAACCATTGAACAAGGAAACGAATATAGTTTCGAGAAAGTAGATAGTTTCACCTATCTAGGAACCAGAATCGCGTCCAAAATTTAAATTAAAGAAGAAATCAAAGAAAGACTGGCAAAGGGTAATAAAGCAATAGATATGCTACACAGACTGCTGAAAAGTCGAAATGTATTAAAAGAATCAAAGATAAAAAACATATAAAACAATTATAAGGCCCGCGGTTCTATACGCGAGTCAAACATGGACTTTAACAAAACAAGAGGAGCAAACACTACAAATATGAAAACGAAAACTGCTAAAACGAATTTATGGAGGAATACAAGAGAACGAACAATGGAGAAGACGAACAAACAAAGAAGTGGAAGAGGCCTTCAGCGAACCTAATATCATAACAAAAATAACAATGCAAAGGATAAGATGGATAGGGTACGTCCAGGGACTACCAGAGAGAAGACTACCGAAAAACATCATAAGTAGGAAACAAGATGGCAAGAAGAAAAAAGGTAGACCGAAAAAAGATGACTGGAAGATGTAAAGAAGGATTTGGAATAAAAAAGTGGCAATTTAAAGCAAACAACAGTCAAGACTGGAGAGAAGTAGTGAAGCAAGCCCAGGGCCTCCAAGGCCTGTCGAGGTGATCTATATATTTGTATATATATATATATATATATATATATATATAGGGTGTTGACCGCGACCCCGGAACTTAGGACTTTAACATGTTATATCATACTTTCTTAATTTCCTTTTTCCCTAATTATTTTAGGTTAAAAAGCTTCAAATAAGAGTTGTAGAGCATAAAATTCTACATCAGAAATCAATAAACAGAATTAATTTTACATGCCCTATAACGGCAGAAATTAATATGAAAATATTAAAAATTAGCTCAAAAATCGGGTTTTGGAAATGAATCAAAATTGTAATTAGTAATTCTTTATTTACTTAGTTATCATAAATTCATATAAATTGTCATTTACATAGAAGGTGAAAATTAAATAATTTTTAAAGCGTTAGCCATATCATCCCTTGGGCCATTTATTTTTATTTAGATTAGTTTAGGTGGTGTTAGTATATGGTTTTTAAATATATCCTAAAGGTATGAAAGTTCGACAAATCATATTACCCCTAAGTGCATGCCTCAGAACATTTTGAATTTATTTAGCAACTGGTAAAGGGGGCTGTGAGATTTCTCTGTTCATCTTAGCTTTATTAAAAAATAAAAACACAGACAACAATTTATTAAATTTCTTTGAGGTGAGCTGAGACGAACTGAGATTCTGACCAAATATAATACAGCTATTGTCAATTTTCATCCGTCTGGTCCGTTTCTATGGCAACAATAAACATTAATTAGGTCGTTAAATTCAATGTTAAGTTACCCAAGTTAACTGAAATAGTAAAATTTGTTTGTGAAAATGGACAAAAAAGATTTGGCTGGTAAAACTGCTACAGTTTTTCCTAGTTCACCAAATGATTATTTTTTGTGAAATACATCCCTACCTGTGTGTTTATACCCAAAATTTTAGTTAAAATTCAACTCAAGCTAAAAATATATGAACTACTACACTACGGCTCGAGGAGTCTGGATCCTGTACTGTAATTGGGATTAAGTTCCTGTTGTACTAAGTAGCATAAATAAATAAACTTTCCGACTGGTAAATTCGAAGCCGGGACTACAAGTCTACGCTCTCATGCGTTCGAACACTGCAGTTACTTTTTATACAAAATAAAACTAATTATCATTTTGATTAATTTAAATTAGTACCTAATCATATTTCTCCATTAATAAATTATATTATTGTTTTAAAAGTATATTTGGTCAATTAATACGCTAGAAATATAATGACAGACTCATTAGCTATAGTAAGAGCTCTGTTATAATATGGTTATTACTGAAACCAAGTTATAACCAAGCTTACCACCTATTATTTTTTACATCAAATGAATTAATCTATGGCCCGTATTTAATTTGTATTTATTTATCTTTAGGCATTAGTGAAGAGGAACCATTTATATCTGGTCCTGATGAAGATTTCGTGTTTGTCGGCCAGAAATTAGAGTTGTGCTGCACTGCGCACGTGTACCACAACGTCCCTGACGACGCGCTGCACTGGACTCTTCCGAAACACTTCATTTCTAGTGTAAGTTGTGCTATTACAAATAATCTAAATCACTCACCTATCACGTAAGTCCTTATAATGATTATGCATTATTGTTTGTCTGATCTACAAAATGGTTGATAGTGAAAGTGAAGCTGAATTTAATGGCACGCCGAAAAATATAGCAGTAGCGGTTAATTTGGCGACTAAATCTTCGAAGTCGAAACTGCTATATGAAAATACATATAATTATTTCAACGAATGGCGTCGGAATAAAAAAATTATGGTAGTTTCAAACACAAGCAACAAATGGTTGCGATCTTCTTTGATCTTGCCAAAGCTTACGACACAGCGTGGAGATACAACATCATGAAGACTCTAAAAGTAGAAGAAAATATAAAGTATTTCATTTAAAAAAAAACAAAAACTACTTAACTACTCGTAAATTTAGAGTAAAATTTAATAACACCTTCTCGGACAAAAGAACCATAGCAAATAGTATCCCCCAGGAATCAGTAATAAGTATAACCCTCTTCTTGGTCGCAATAAATAAAAAAATAAAATGCACCACAATACCGGCTCGATCACTACTATTTGCAGATGATTTTGTAATTTATTGCAGAGGAAAAAACATGGAATACATCAAAAGCAACCTACAAAGCACACTGAGTAATCTTGAAACATGGGAAAATAAAACTGGTTGAAAATTCTCAATCAGTAAAACATCAACAATACATTTCTCTAGAACCCAATACAAACTAGCCTCACCCCGGTTAACACAACATGCAACAAACATTACCTATGATCCCTTTACAAAATTCTTCGGATTAAAACTAGATGAAAAACGAAACTAAAAAGCACAAATAAATATACTAAAGAAAGATACACATCACAGGTTGCTACACCCTCGAAGGGCATTCCCGCGCTAGGTACGGTTGAACCGTGGCTAGCTAACAGAGGTGAAGGGAGTGGGTGGACGGTAGATCTCCAAACAAGATAAACAAAAAAATAAAAAAGAATGGGCGCCAGTTGACCTACAGAGCCTAAAGTCGATCAACACACCTACATGAATAGGGCGCGACAAAAAAGACAAGAGCTCAATATCAGAATCTAAGTATATTTATACTAAAAGCGAATAACAATACGATACATGTGAAACAAAATTTACAAATGACTAATGAATTTACATTAAGTTTGACTAGCTCCCAATAATCTGATCGCGAGCGCTTAAAGATAGTATGAGAATGAGCCAAATGGGAGAGTAGGGGTTGGCGTTTCGCGACGGTATCGTCGAGGACTACAGTAAGACCAAAATTCTGACATCAGTAGCGCGGCAACGGTGCATAACGGTCGAGATGGTACCAACGAGACAATTCGTGCGCAAACATGAAAGAATGCGAGTCCTAGACTACAAAGGTGTACTACGCTCTACCCCAATATTTTCTCTTTAGCAAGAGAAAACTAAATTAAATTATAACGCGCAGTGGGAACAGACTTTCCAAGGGGAGACAACTTGGCTGGAGGTGGATTTCGTGTGTGTCCCCACCATTCAGATCCGAATGGCCGGTCGGCGATATTTGGTTCCCTACGTCCAAAATCTGACAGCAATCTCAGAAGATTAGTGGCGCTACGTTCCGTCAAAATTCAAGATGTCGCTTTCAGCTGGTAACTGAACACTGATGGAGCGGCGAAGGTTGGTGACTACAAAATCGCATCGCGTTCTCACGAAAACGTGAGGTAAAATTACAGTTGGAATTAAATATAAATCTCAAATAAAAGCCTAAAAGAATGTTTACGGTTAGGTTCATGTCAGAATGGATGAATGGAAAGGTAATACCGAATACTTAGTCACAATAATTGTGGTCTCAAAAAATCCCAATTAATGGAAGTAATCTCAAACAAAACTGTATCAAATACAAGGCAAAAACTAGCAGAGAACACAACTTTCCGACAGGATGTCTACTGTCTCAATGACCGTTAGATAAAATCACTACATGTAAATTCGCTTATTCCATTACGTAGTCAAATTTTATTTACATTTCAAAACAAGAACCTTGACTCGCTATTTAAGGGGTTACACCACTGTAAAATTTTCAAATTATAATTTTTTTTGCTTAAAATATACTTTGAACCTCATACGACGAAAAAAGTTTTATGCGTGAAAATTCTGTTTGCGCTGTAGAACATCTCTGGTACGACTACCTGCGTTAAGTAAATACCTGCTCTGATGGTATAGCATAATGTCTTACCTAATGATTTGTAACTTCTCAAATACAATAACTTATGGTGTTAGAAAGTATGCATGTTTAGTTTAAAGAATTTGAAAGCGCCCATGCAGGGTGGCGATTCAAGTAACATTAATAAATTCCCTGACTTTTCCCTGATTAAGTAAAAAAATTCCCTGACTTCTAGAATATTGACTTATTTATGAATTTATGGTTACATTTCATATATTATATCATATATTGTAATATAATTGTTTTTTTTTATTAAATTTATAGTAAAAGCAAAATCAATTTGTGTTTCTAAACAGGCAAAGACACAACCTTAAATATTGCATACAGAAAAAACATAGCACGGTAGAAACGTTAGACAAAACAAAACAGTTTTCAATTAGTAAACATTCTTCGGTTATATTTTCATAGATGGCGGTTCTCACTCTTAAGAAGCAATAAAGGGTATTTGTTGCCAATAAAGGTATACTATCTATCTAATAAAGGGTATTCTGCCAATAAAATCTAAAAATAACTAAATACATTTTGAAATAAAAGTTTGTAGTTATTTTTCTAAAATTAAATTAAAAAATGTAAAGAACAAAAAACTTTTTTCCCTGACATGGAATAAAAATCCCTGACTTTTCCAGAAATATAAAATTCCCTGACTTTTCCCGGTTTTCCCGGTTTTCCAGGTTAGTCGCCACCCTGCCATGCACATTCGAGAGGGATAATCATATAACTTTTGCATCGAAACCTATGCTAAGCGCATCAAGAACGTCGAACTGTCTTTGACAGATGAGGCAAAAGAAAGGTGCGCTCTAGCATGAAATCGTCGAGGAAAGAAGTTGACGAGGGGCATTTGAACTTGGAAGGGCAGTTTTATGGTCCTGGGATTGCAGATTAATGGAAAAAAATTTAAACAATAATTATTTCCAATTTTTCATGTATAATTCATTTCAAAACTTTAAATGCATTTGTCTCGAAACATAATTTTTCAAAACGGTATGTAGCAGAACTGCAACAGTTTTCAATATTTTTATTTAAAATATAAATAATATCTTTAAAATAACATTTTGAAGTAAACTACGTATGGGATTTTCGATAAGATAATAATTGTAACATTTTTTATATACAAATGAGTCAATCTTATTTTGGTCGAAAATTGTGTATTAACTTCAAGTACTCGCCAATCACACAAAAATTCATATTTTTTAAATCCCGTACGTATTTTAGTAGCTACAGTCATGTAGATTACGACGATATTTTTTATTTTGTTCCAAATTAACTTTACATCACCTACACTGCATGCCGTAGAGTGCCTCAATTCCTCAAATGACTTGGGAGAATGGCTTCAACGCCACCATTTTGAAATATTTTTGAATGATAAATATTTTTTATATTTTTTAATATACGCCTAATAACATACTTCAATAGTATATTATACAATCTTTCCTTGTATAAAAAAAAATAAATTCAAAAACGCATTTTCGGTTACAGTGATGTAACCCCTTAAAAATCTCGTCCGCGACATTCGGACAATATGCTTTGGAGGCGGAAGTGTAGGAAGAGAATACAAAACAAAAATTGATAAAATTAATAAGGCTAAATATAATAAAGATACTATCGCAAAAGTTTTAGGAGAGCACTTCGATTAATCATAGGTGCCTTCAGAACAAGCCCCATAAAAAGTATAATAATGGAAAGCGAAGAATACCCTATAGAGATCAGAAGAATACAATTAACCCTCTCATACATAACAAATCTTGCAAATAACCCACAACGTCGCAATTACTCTACTTTCTTAAAACCTGAACACAATAGCATTAAAAAAATGTGAGCCGTCATGGGACGCCTGGCAGATGTGAAACATCGTGTGTGTACAAGTAATATGCATAAAAGATAATATTATTACAGGATTTAAATATAGCCTAATGAAAAAATGAAGTATTACGAATTTCTTACAGAAAATTCTACTTACTGATGACTTGGTAGTATGCCATAGTGTAGTTTCACTTTCTTTGCACAAGGTTGATCACTTTGATCTTCTGAGTTATCACTATCACACATATTTTATTGTCAAAAATTGAAATAAAAAATTTAATAAAACGCAGGTTATGTGTACCGTAGTAAACAACAACGTCGAACTGAGTGAGAAGCCACACCGTACACTCTACTACATATAAAATATATACCGGGTGGTGCTCGGTGAGTGCGAACATAGGAATTTAACATGGGATATTAGTTTTATGCAATTTCCTGCTCTCCTGTACATTTTACGGAAAAAACTGTAGAGGGAAGATTTGTTCAGAATTAAAAGTTACCCATGAAACTGTTTTTACATGTTTTATTAAGTTTTTGGTTTAGCCGTAACATTAAAAATAAATTTCGAAATTTCTGTTACTTTGTAGCAATAGCCATGACTTTTCTTTTATTTTTATGACAAATGCGTTAAATGTCAATTTTTGATGTTTATTAAAGTTAATCTTATAATTTAAATTAAATCTTTGTGTAAGCTATAAAATGAATGTTTATTCAAACGAAGAACGTGTCTTCATTATTAAAAATTATTATGGAGGAAATAGTTATAGGAGGGTGCGGGATTTATTTTCAATTAAATATGAAGATAAACCAATTCCAAGTGTATCAACAATTTCAAAACTGGTTACAAAATTTGAGAGTACAGCTAGTGTAGCTGTGACCGATGGTAATGAAGGCAATAATAATAATAACAGAATACGTCATAACGAAGTGAATGAAGAATTGGTATTGGCTATGATATCTCAAAATTCAAGGTACAGCATAAGACATATTGCTTCTGAATGTGGTTTGCATCATTCAACAGTTCTGAGAATTTTAAAAACACATGGATATAAATCTTACAAATTTCAAACACATCAAGAACTTCTTTTGGCTGATTTTGAAACTAGAAGTACATTTTGTGAAATTATGCAAGAAAAGGCAAATCGGGACCAGCACTTTATTTCGTCGATTTGTTTTACAGATGAATGTACATTTACTTTAAATAATGAACCAAATGTTCAGAATACTCGTATGTGGACCACAGAAAATCATCATTTAACTGTGTGTACAGGTACCCAATATCCTGAGAAAATTAATATTTGGGTTGGAATTTTTAAGAACAGGATTATACCATTTGAAATTATGGGAAATTTAAATTCTGATATGTATTTAGAACTTCTGCAAAATCATATAGGTCCTGCATTGGATGAGGCAGCTGCAGTAGATGAGGATATTTGGTTCCAGCAGGATGGGTGCCCGGCTCATTATGGAATAAATGTGGTGGAATAAATTGGCCTGCAAGATCTCCGGACCTAGCTCCTTGCGATTTTTTTTTGTGGGGGCATCTTAAAAGTAAAATTTACTCTAAACACTACGAAAATTTAGATTTACTAAGACAAGCTATATTCGAAGAATGTGATAATATTACTGACAGGCAATTAGCCAATGTTAGAACTTCGTTTTACAATAGACTTGGTTATTGTCTTGCTGAAAATGGTGGCTTGTTTGAACATTTATTGTAATTTCTTTATTTTTTTATGTAGGTATATTAAATAATATTGTTACAATTATTACTTATTATTTCACATTAAATTATTGTAATTTAAAATTTTAAAAAAAAATTGAATTGTTGATAAACTTGAAACTGATTTATTATTAAATATGAAAATAAAACTTTGTTCAAAGAATAAAAAATGTGATTTTTTTGATTTAATTTAAATTATAAGATTAACTTTAATAAACATCAAAAATTGACATTTAACGCATTTGTCATAAAAATAAAAGAAAAGTCATGGCTATTGCTACAAAGTAACAGATAATTTCGAAATTTATTTTTAATGTTACGGCTAAACCAAAAACTTAATAAAACATGTAAAAACAGTTTCATGGGTAACTTTTAATTCTGAACAAATCTTCCCTCTACAGTTTTTTCCGTAAAATGTACAGGAGAGCAGGAAATTGCATAAAACTAATATCCCATGTTAAATTCCTATGTTCGCACTCACCGAGCACCACCCGGTATATATATATATATATATATATATATATATATATATATATATATATATATATATATATATATGTATACCTCAGTATAGCGTGGCGACCCGTCGCCACACCGTACACTCTACTACACATAAAATATATATATATATATATAGCGTCGCCACGCCAACAATTCGGTTTACAAGTGAGCCTATAGATGTTTCATATCAAAACTTCAACTTTACGATGACAAATGAGAACGTAATTGTCATCTTTTCATAGCAATCGTAGAAAAAGATTTTTTTGGGAAGATTATAGTTTTATAAATGATTGGGAAGATTTTTGGAAAGATAAATAAATAAATAAAATAAATATATCATCACGCCTTTTACCCATCACTGGGTGTGGCACTCTGCCTAAGCAGATCTCGGTAAGTGATATATTTTTTTTCGCGTGAAGTGCGGTTACCAGCCGTCAAATCACGGCCTCCAAAGATATTAGTGGAGGAGGAGCCACAGGGATAGATTTTTTAAATTGGTGAAAATTGTCTGTCGGCTGTGGGGATCGAACCAAGGTTCTCAAGATCCACAGGCCGACTCGATACCACTGAGCCATCTACCCACAAGATAAGTCTTATAAATGATTTGTGGAACTTTTCGGGAAGAAAATAATTTTAAAGGCTTCTTTACGAAACTGGCATTCTTCGAAATGATTGATTGCGTGAACATCTTAAAAATAAATAAATTAAATATTTGGTAGTAAATCTTCGCCAAACATTCATACTAATTTCTTTTAATAAAAACTATATTCTAATACAAACAAATAATGCATCTACCTTTTGGCTGGCGTGTACTAAGCCCTATCCATTCCTCTCTGAAAAGTTCCAGGCTCGTACCACTATAAATTCACTTCACATCCAGTATACACTAACACTTACACTATATTGCCCTTATATTTCACTAAAAAATCACTGATTTTACAATATTTTTACTTGAGACACAAATAAAACACGACATTTTAAACAAAATTCGTTCGTAGACTGACGATTAAAGTCGCTAGGCATGTACGTAACAAGTTAGAACATAATTTCAATTAATAGCTAAAGACCGATTTCATGCCATTCTAGGCTTTAACAACTAGGCTCTAAAGAATATATTTGATTGTTATAGCGTGGCGACCCGTCGCCACGGCAAGCGTCGCCACGCCAACAATTCGGTTTACAAGTGAGCCTATAGATGTTTCACATCAATAAAAAAAACAAACTAATTTCTCCAACACATCTCTAAAACACTAACCGACCTAGACATATCTGCACCATGAACACAGATCCGAACATATACAAATTGGCATTCAGTTGCATCAGAAATGAAACCCAAGAATACTAACTGATATGCCCTATCCCATCTTCAGTTTCCCTCGCTCCACCCTCACGTACTTTTGGGTTACAGGTACCTCCGTAGGTGGGTACGGTGCTGAGTCTTACAACTACGTGGCGCTCTTTATTTTTGTTTTGATTTGTTGTTCACTTTGTGGAAACACCCCTATCTCCAGTGCCAGCTAGCCGCCTTCATCACTGGAGCTTAAAATATCATCACAACCTGTCCTAAAATAGATTATAAACTAGAGTTGACTAAATACACAAAATAAAACAAACATCCGAATCCATAGATATCGGCATTCAGTTGCATCATAAATGAAAACCAAGGATTCGAACTAATATACATTAATGCATCTAAACCTGATACAGGTGTAGGGGCAACAATAGTCCAGAACGAAAATACTATAGAAGTGAAATTATTATGGTGGGACAGCATTTACACAGCCGAAGCATATACCATCCTCAAATGCCTGGAAAATACTCAAACCTATAACTCACGACCAGGGCCGCAACTACACATTTTTCCAGGAGGGGCAAGACCTAATTTTGCCGCTCCCCATGCCCCACACAACTCCAGTAATTTGCAAATAACTTTTAGTCCTATTTAAAAATATTTGGGATCTTATATACCATTATGATGGAATTGAAGTTAATAAGTACGGTTTATTTGTAAATGAGAACGAAACAATTCATGTAAAAAAAAATATTATACCACAGGAAAATATTATACATAACACTATTATATAAATTTGACTTTTCTTGATTTTTTGGCTGCAAAAGTTTTGATTATTTCGTCAAATGAGATTGATGACGCTATTTGATGTTCAATTGATATGGGACTTAAATTGGTGAATCTCTGTTGTTTCATTGTGCTTCTTAAATAATTTTTTCTACGATTACTATGAAAAGTTGACAATTACGCTCTCATTTATCATCGTAAAGTTGACGTTTTCTGTGGAACAATCGAAAAATATCTTTTTTGCGCGTCTCCGATGACAACGCGCGAAAAAAACGTTAAATGCGCGCGTTTCCAATGGCAACGCGCGAAAAAGATATTAAATGCGCGCTTATTTCAATAGTTACCAGGGATACAAATAAAACAGAAACTTGTCATATAGACAGGTAACATAACGAATTTATTTTCAGTACGGATGCGTTTTTTAATAATTTTAAGATGCAATCGTGGAAAAAATTATGTATGTATCACGAGCGTAAAGTGTCTTTGTTCCTATTACACTATTGCAGCTCTCGTATTCGACTCGTGTTCGAGTAACAAAGAATCACTTTACGCTCTTAATACACAAATAACTATTTATCAATTTTAGTTTGCTGAAGCTCATTTCACCTGAAACAACAGAAACTGGAAGAGTAAGGAATAATTGCATAGCTGTTGTTATATTTGGGTAGCCCTCTTGGAGGTGTCGCTCATAAATAATTTTTAAAGTGGATTTAAATTTCAATTGCATTTTTCTCGATTTTTTTAAATATATAAGTATAATTTGTTTACATGGTTAAATTCAGAAAAAAATATGCTATCGAATAGTCCTTTAATATGTATGTATCATGCTATTTCAGAAAGTAGAATTTTGTGCCATAACTTGAAAACCATTGGTTTAAAAAAATATTTTACTACATAGCCTAGTGTACCCCTCAGATATGAACATACTTCCCAAATAACATGTTTTTATATGACTAATAATAAATAAAATAATCGCGATGTCCCATAAAAAAACAACCTGTATATTAATTGTTAAACGTTCAATGTTTAATGATAAATGATATTCTTAATTCTTAACCCTGTAGGTTATAAAATTGCCGAACGCAGTGTCTAGTGCATGGTGTATACTAGACTATCTATCGTCTAGGGATGCGGAGAGACGAAGGCGGTCATAGGGAAAGAAGACGGACTACGCGTATACAGTAAACTGTACTGCCCACAGATAGTCAGTATACTGACTGACACACACATGCGATTTTGAAACACAGGCCATGTACTGTGCCAAGTAGTTACTTAAGAACTTTTTGTTACATATTACAGATTACAGGTTTGAAATTAGTTTAAAATATTTGAACTGTGTTCATAATTTTGCCGCCGCCCGGGGCAGATGATAACCTTATTACTATACTATATATAAACAAAAAAGTGTTTATTTTGTCTTTTCTGGCGTCATTTATTTATATTCTTCTGGAATAAAAGATCACATTTCTTTAAAGCACTCAATGCATTAATGAACAAATGGCACTCAGTGTCTAAAACTATTTAATTTCGAAACCATAGTAACAATATAAATATCAACTTTGTATATCGATTGTAAAAAAATATATTTTTTCCGAAATCGTCAAGAAAATGCCTACTTTCCTGACGCATTTTAGTATGGAAAGTAACTGTTTACCTGACTCAAATAAATAAACTAAATAACTAAAAAATTTAATAAGATTTTTATTTATTTTTATCAATAATATTAATACTAAATATACAATTGTTTAAATTACTAAAATTTATGTATGACACTGGCGAATTTGAAGCTAAATTTATTGTTGCAATGAAATTACTTGGAGATTCAGTAAATAAAATAAGCAAGTAGCACATTTGCTGACAAATTATTTTGCTTTTTCCAATTCATGAAAATTTCATACTCTTTATCATATCGGTCTTTGGACTTGCTCGGTAATAAATTTTCACCAGCCGCAGTTGCTTGATTTAAGATTTCAGGAGGAGTACTTGAAAATACCGCCTCATACTCATTTTCCTCTATATTTTCCAACATTATAAAGAAATCTTCTCTGTCAACAATATTACTTTTGACACAAATATGTTCAATAGATTTTTCACATAAGATATTGTTTTCAACAACTTTTGTTATCACCTTGGATATGTAGTTTGCAGCCAATATGATTCTTACAAAAAAATTAAACATTTTGAAATATTTATTATTAATTATATTGATAAAATATAAATATCAACGATTTCAGAAAAAATAGTATACATAATACGTCACGAAAGTGATTTACTTGACTCAGCGACACCCGCTTCGTCATGTAAAGCATCACTTTCCTGACTTATTATGTAATATACTATTTATTTATTCGAGACATCAACCTAATAATAGCCTTCTGTGTAAATCCAAAAGTATTGTAGATCCATAAATTTGTAAATGATGAACAAAATCACAACGAAACTTATGATTTTTGGAATATTTCCTACTTACCAACAATATTGTTGTGATTTTGTTTATTATTTACAGAGTTACGAATCAATAATCTGTTAGATTTATCGCAGAATTCCATCAATCTTTATTTGTTTTGCGGTTACTGAAGCGTATAGACAGAATAGGGCTTTACTGCAAACAACGCACTCTGTATAATTTATTTGCACTTCACATGACATACACATTTTTAGTGTCACTGGTATCAATTTAACATATTAATAATATATCTTTAAGATTAAAAAGTATTTTACGTAACGTTACAATAAGGAATAAATATTATTTAATTATTTAGCCGAAAATTTATTAATAACAATTTAAAAATTACGATTGAAATCAGTGACACTAAAAATGTTTATTTCTTGTAAAGGGTAATTAATTTTGTGAATTAAAAATTCTTTTTGATTCGAGATCATTTAGTATCTTACCATTTAATTTTTATCCTGAAGTTGTGAAACAGCCTAGATATACTAGATTTTAATTATTATTACATATTATTGAGGATTTCGTTCTAATATCTCTTCTATGTATAAAAAATTACCCTCCAAAATATCCTATCTATTTACCAAAATCATAAACTATATGATAGTAAAGGAAACTCAGACACGTTTCAACATAATAGCGAGCAAATCTCATATTAGAAATATAAGTTAAATCATTCTCTATATCTGTCTAGTAGAATAAAATACAGATATTTTAATAACGATATAATAACCAATAACATATAATAAAAAAATACTTTGTAACATTATTCTCTATGAATCAATATTTAAATTTTTAATTCCTACATATAAAATAAATACAAATTAAATATTGATTTATTTAATATTTAATTAAAAAAATCTTTATTAATTTTTTGTCGCACTACAATAACATGTACGTGTGCATTCAAGAAGTTACAAGAGCAAGTGAACAATCTTATCTTATGAGACGTGCTATTTATCCTATTTCTAACATGATGGAAAACTACTGGGTGTTTGGCTGATGCAGCAAGTCACAACTTACAATGTTTGTGAAATTCTTTCAAAGCCTTACATAATTTACACACTTAACATTAAACTTCAGCTGGAATTAAATTACCAGAGATAGAATTGTTCGGCACGTATTTAAATGTATAGAGATTTCTAAGGATATTTGCGAGCGACCCACCACATGATAAAATTCACACATATTCATATTCAAATTCAATTCAAATGTAAAAATTTTCCCACACTTAAATTTTTGTCGGGTAATCAATTGATTACTCAATTCCTGCGTGAAAATACAAACGTTTCATCCTCACTGCAATTACGAGTATCTTCTCTTAAGTCGGCCACATCTGAGAAGCAGAACTATAAACAACTACCTCGTTTTTGAGTAATTTTTCTCTAAAATAATCTGGGAAACAAAAGATTGTGTAAAAGTGTTAATCAGTTACGTTGCACATTTTTATGACACCTGTATGTCATTGTTGTTTATAACAATTATGTATTATAATTATTGTATTTATATATTAAAACAGACAGTAAAATATTTACTTTTATGGATATAAAATTTATATCATATATTTTAGTGGTGGATCATGGATAGATTTACAGAGATGTTGGTTCATACAATAATTATAACATAATTTATTTTTTAATGTGACGTATATACGTACATATACAAACGTAACAAACAATTTAGACAAATCAATATTCTTGTTCTGCATAAACTATTTGAACAAAATTGCCATTGTGGTATTCTCATTAGTTATTAATTGCTCTTATTGATCAAATATGTAATTTTACACAGAAAGAATACACAGAATATTTACTATCTGCAAATACAAGAAAGTGCGAATTACAGTCGGACATTGTTCGAGTGTTTCTTATACGGAGAAATATTCCATCCTTTTCTTATTCACTTGCATTTATGTATATATTTTCTGAAAATAATCATTTTTTAATTTACAGAAAGTAATTGAAGAAATAAAACAAATCAAACATAAAGAAGGAAAAATATTAATGAATAGACTAATATTACATGATGCGAAGGAAGCAGATGAAGGCCGCTACTTCTGCCATTTGACGTCCCACAACGCCACAGCGAACAAATTCATCAGTGTTTATGGTAATGTTGACCATCGGCACACACTTTTTATTTGGGATGTGGGTGCTCGACTTAATACGTATTTGATGTCAAAGGTGACAGATAACATAACTTATTTTCAAGATTTTAGTGTAGTTGCACAGTTAATGAGTGTTCCACTTTTCATTTAAGAATTTCTGATATATATATTTTTTCTAAATCTGAACTAAACCAGAAACTAATTTTATTTTAATTAATGAACCCTAACCCATTTTTTTGCAGTTTCCAATTCTTGCAAATAACTGTGGCATCAATCATTCTCAGAAGTTTCAATTTTCTCGAAATAAAATTTTAACACGAATTGTTTTCGTAATGAAGGCGTAAAAATGAAAAAAAAAATATTAATTTGAGGCTCACCTTGCGAAATTTTCGGTGACATCTTGAAATCACTTAAATAAATAAAATGCGTATCACAATGTAGTACCAGTCGCTACTAAGAGTGGATGTGACAATGCGCTTGGATGAGTCTCGACGAGTGCGCATCCTTATTTACTATTGGGCCCGGTTAAAGGTTCTGCACGAGAAAATAAGTTTTACGAATTTCTATTACATGAAATTCTGAGTTTTATCGACAAATATCAGAAAAATACAGTATAATTTATCGTTAAATAATCGTAATTTCGTGTAGTAGAAATACGTAGAAATTATTTTCACTAAGATAGGTTACATGGTATGCTTTATTTTTGCTATGAATCACTAGACATCAACATGTATGAAGACGAAAGTAGTAATATTTCATAAACTTCATTAAATCAAACAATTCATATAGAACATCGGATGTCGTACATGGATGACTAATTAATTATTTACTAAAAACACTAATAGTAATAAAACAACTTGAAAATGTAGCACATGTGCCGCTAAAATAAATCTTTAAATGTCGTGTTCTGTAGCACTATTTTTTCATACGTAATTGTCTTAATGCATAATTAACATAAACAAATTAAGTTGTTTAATTAAAATAATTGATAAATCAAGGTATTCACGAGGTGTTAACATTACACATATCGTTAAACAGTTTAATTAATATTTCAACAAAACTTTGTTGTTAATATGAATGAAACTTATTATGTATTGTATAAAATTTTAAATTATTGTAAAATAGAAAAGATACCATTCAGTTTAAAAAATAGAGTTTATTTTCTCTAAAATATTTGGCCTTTTTGCATATTTTATTTTTTAAGTACTAAATAGATTTCTGACTTCTGTACTGGTGTGTAGCAATCAAACAGTTGATTTTAATTAGCTTTGTATTTAATTCTTTTTATAATTATTCAAAATATAAGTAGATATTACAGAAGTAGAGGTAAGGAAAACTTAGTTATACATTCCTAAATATTTTCACAGTTGGTGGTGGACTGAATCGGCAAATATGAGCGCACACCGAAGTTTTTTTTAATTAAAAAAATTAATCAGCTGCGGAATTATGAATGAAATTTCTTTTCAAATAAATATGAGCAACAAAAATACTGTAAATAGTTATTTTTGTATTAAGTGCGCGCAATGAGTGTTTTTTTGTTGCACGTGAATATGTCACTTTTAATCGAGACCGCAGGTCGAGACTAAAAAAAGGCATTCGAACGCGTCAAAAAACAAGAATTTCGCCCACGAAATACAAACAACATTTTTTCTACAGCTGTTTAAAATGAATAATACAATAACTATTGATTTATTCAAATAAATTGAAGAAAAACAATCAAAAATAATAAAAATAATAGAAACGCGAGCTAGGTTCTCATTTTGCTCACTAGGGTATAAAACAGTGCGGAAATACGCGTTGTCATGGTAATGTAAATGATGAAAAAATTACGTACTTCGTGTATTGATTTTAGTGAAAAAAAGTGAAAATTCTTTTGACAGTTGTCGAAAACAATAGTTATTTGTGTATTAAGAGCGTAAAGTGATTCTTTGTTACTCGAGCACGGTAATTGCAGCGCGAGCCGAAGGCGAGAGCTGCAATAGTGTAAGAGGAACAAAGACACTTTACGCTCGTGATACACACATAATTTTTTATAAGATTGCATCTTAAAATTATTTAAAAACGTATACGTACTGAAAATAAATTCATTCTGTCAACTGTCAATATGACAAGTTTCAGTTTTGTTTGTATCCCTGGTAACTATTGAAATAAGCTCACATTTAATATCTTTTTCGCGCGTTGCCATTGGAAACGCGCGCATTTAACGTCTTTTTCGCGCGTTGTCATTGGAGACGCGCAAAAAAGATATTCTTCGATTGTTCCACAGAAAACGTCAATTTTACGATGACAAATGAGAGCGTAATTGTCAACTTTTCATAGCAATCGTAGAATAAAACATTTTTTGGATCTCCAGAACTATTAGAGCCATATTACTAGGAAATTATACTATTATTAATTAAATGTTGATGCATGGAACTGAATTTCAAACAAAAACTGTAGATACCAAACTAGAGAATTAAAATATATTTCATCTGCCCAATTTTGATATAAACTTACATTTTTTTAATAATTTTATAGTCCAAAGTAGAAAAGATCCATCCAGCTAGTTGGATTTAATTGAAATAAATTAACCCATTTTTCACTTTAAAAACTACAGTCCGTATTTTCGCCTCTAACAAAATAGTTCTACTTCGTTCACAATTTTAAGTACTTTTACCAAATATCGTTACCTTAAGACTTCATATTCTCACTTACTTAACTTTGCAAACAATAATAAAAAATAAACCGTAGATCTAAATGTTTTGGTGTCGCTTAGGGCCAAACACAAGTAAAATTGCATAATAAGTACAGATGATGTTATAACATTTATAAACCTTAATAAAACAGTACTAAATGAACTTTTATCATTTTTCTTTTACTAGTACTAATTTTTAAGTAAATTCTTTACGTTTTTGGTACAAATTTGCCATTTATTGATATGATTGATGATCCCGTTTTTATTTGGCTACATTTTTAATGTTTTTGGCTGACAATTTTACATTTTGGTGCGACATTTATGTTTATTTCTGGCCCTAAAATATGACTTATCTTTAAATGTAAGTTATGAAATAGGTTAGTGGGCCGCGATCAAAATAATTTGAAAATGCTGCCTTTGAACACGGCGTGCTGTTGTCATACTATCGACAACCAGCCACCGAGACAGCATATAACCTTTGCAGTTCAGTCTGCTTGATAAAAGAAAGGAGATAGGTTTCACAAATATTTTGTCAATAAATAGTTTGAAGAATATTCAAAATAAAGAAACCTATTTTTTTTTAGTTAATTTAGTTTAAAATATTATCTTACGGAGTCATAATATATCTCTTAATTAATATTATATAAAGTCAATGAACTTGACTTTCATTATAAATCATTTTGTTCAGTTTTGTTTGAAGTTCGTATGATTGTGAAAGTCTGCAAAATGTATATAAGTATAGTATATAAGTTTAAACTTGCTTAATTCTGGTTGTTTAACGTTCATATGATTTGAACATTATTACAGACACATGGATCGGCTAAACTTGTTTCATATTTATATTTGAAAGCTCCAGACGGATTAGTTGCGTTAATAATAGTATGTTAAATTCTTGATACATCTTTTGATATTATTACAAATATACATATAAAATGATAAGTTTCAAGTGGTTGCGGTACTGAGTACCCGGGCAGCAACTAAACTAATTTTTATGCTTGTTTTTATTTCTGAAGCTTTTGTAAAATTCATATTTGATTTTCTATTATTTATGATATTTAGAAAATTAATAAATATAATCATATTGTATTTTTATTATAAATATCAGCACAAACTAAATGAATTAGACTATTTATTTCAATCATTTAAGTTGGCACTGGAAACAGTTAGTAATTTAATTTTTATCTCAAGATTCTTTGAATAAACATGATTGTTATATAATTTCACAAGAAACTAACAGGTTTTAATTTTATTAATTTATGGTAAATGCAAAAATGCAGTGATGTCCTAATCGAATGCATCCGACTAGACAGTATTTAAAAAAATTTTAAAAATTTTTTAGATTGGAATGAAAAAATCCAGGATATATAATTATTAGTGAAGGTGTAGTAATTGTTGTTTTGGTACATTTTATTCTAAACCCAATCCAATTCTATCAACAAGACATATTTGTAGCGAAACTTAAATAGTAAGGCAGTCTGTGTGGCGAATTTTGAAAAAAATATAAATTTTGATGTGGATCCAGGAAGAAGATTGGATTATTGTAACTGGTTCATTCTACAATATAAAGAAATTATAATTTTAACATATTATTTCGTGACGAAACAATATTTACAAATAACGTTATGTTCAATAGAACTAATTTGGGCAATTTAAAATTAAAAAATATTTCTGTAAGGAAATATAAAAAAAAAATTATTTCATTGTTGGTTGGATGTTCTAGGAACCAAAATAACTGGATCAATATTCTTTGATGGAATACTAACGAGTGAACGTTATTTTCAATTTTTGGAAAACAAAGTAGACACATTTTTAGAATCAGTTCCTTTAAATGTTTAAAATAAAATTATATTTCAACAAGATGGCACATCGCCGCATAATGTAGGACTTGTTGCTAATTATTTTAAATAATCATTATGTAAAAACACCACCAAAATCAATTGAAAATTTAATGCACAGAGTAAATCAAGCCATTCGTAGCATTACACCGTAAATACACAGAATGTTATGCGAGGAACAATAAAAAAGTTAATCTTTGTATTCAAGAAAATGCCGGACATTTTGAAAATGTATTTTTTTAATTTATATGTTTGCATAAAGAGTCAAGTGAATTTCGTTTGTTTCTTTTGCGCTGATTTATAATTAAATATAAATAAATATAAATAAATATATCATCACGCCTTTTACCCATTACTGGGTGTGGCACTCTGCCTAAGCAGATCTCGGTAAGTGATATATTTTGTCGCGTGAAGTGCGGTTACCAGTCGTCAAATCACGGCCCTCAAATATATTAGTGGAGAGGGAGCCACAGAGGTAGAATTTTAAATTGGTGAAAATTGTTTGTCGGCTGTGGGGATCGAACCAGGGTTCTCAAGATCCACAGGCCGACTCGATACCACTGAGCCATCTACCCCATAATAATAATAATAATAATTAAAAATAATAATAATAATGGTTTATCACTCCCAGTGGAGTTGCACCGCTTCAATCGAAGCTTTCTAGATCCTTTTTTGGAGGGGATCACTCTCCATTTCTGTCTTAGATGTTCTTGGCTATGTTGTTCCATTGTTTCCTGTCTTCTGTCCTTCTTCTCCAATTTCCAAAACCTGCTTCCTTCAAATCATCTTCTACCTCTTGTAACCACGTTGATCTTGGTCTTCCTCTTCTTCTTTTGCCGCTGGGGGACCACATTAACATTTCTTTAAATGGGTCCTGCTCACTAGCCCTCGAGACATGTCCTAGCCATTTTATTCTTTGCTGCTTTATTTTTTTAACTATATCTACTCCTTGTAGTTCTATTTCTATCTCCTGGTTTGTCCTCATCCTGTATTCTGTCTCTGTTACCTTTATTGGCCCTAGTATTTTTCTTATTATCTTTCTTTCAGCTATTCTCAGTTTCTCTTCATCTTTCTTTGTCATTGACATTGTTTCGGCAGCGTATAATGTTATTGGTCTTATTATGGTCTTGTATATTCTCAGCTTTGTTGTCTTTGTTATACATTTACTTCCTAGTAGCTTTTTGTTTGCATAGAAGGCTTTGTTTGTTTCTATTATTTTTTTTCTTATTTCCATCTGTCTCTCGCCTTTGTTTGCCAGCATTACTCCTAGATATTTAAACGCTGTAAGAAATAGATTGCGTGTATTCGGCTATTTGAGCTCATTAAAATTACTACTATGGCTTTTCCTCCACTAACACCTTTGAGAGACATGGTTTTACGGCTGGTAACCGCACTTCACGTATATAAATATATCACTTACAGAGATCTCAGAGTCCACACTTAGTAATGGGTAAAAGGCGTGATGATATATTTATTTTTATTTTATCTGGCAAACTTCAAACAATAGTTATTTACGTAACCAGATATGAAAATGTTATGAGAAGAGCGAAGCGAGTTTTGCAAATTCCGCTAAAATATTTTTTTAAATACATAACATCTATGACAGCTCAATATATTTCAAAGTCAATTTACCAAAGCGTTGCCGTGAAGATAAATGAATAAAATTTTTAAATTTAAAGCTTATGTTATCATTGAAAATGAGTTCTGAATCCGAGACAGACCATCCTTCTGATAACGAAGAATCTGCAAATTTGGCCGTGAACTGTTTAATGCCAGAAAAATTATTAAATGTATATAAATCCTAAAATAATAATAAATGGTTTATTCCGTTATTTGCAAACATTTTTGAGAAAGTTCAAACTTTTATTACCTAAATAGTTATGTAAAGAATTATTTACACTCTTGAACTCTTGAATGACAGTTATGAAACTATTGACATTTCATAACATAAAAAATTTATCTAAAACAGAACTTTATATAACGGAATTAGGTAAAATACTTGTTTTCTTCTTACTAATTTTTTGCCCGACATACACGCATGCACACAATACAAAGACGCGAAGATTCTAATTTATCTTTCCACTATTTTTCAAATCAAAATACACGTTTAATTACATCGTGATAAATATTTGAATTAAAAATACATACATCTATTCTGAATATTGTATCATTTTAAAATATATATGCAGATTGCAGAGTGATTGAAAAAGTCTTTATAAATGGGTAACTTTTTAATTTTTACTCCGATTAGATAAAGAACTTTTTTACTGGATTTCTCTGCATGATGTTCTAAAAATGGCTTTCTAATGTTTATTTTCTGTACATAGGCGACTCGAAAACAAAATATTTGGAGAGTCAAGTACCTTTAAATTTAATTATAGGAAACAATTTTATTTAGAAAAATACTTAGACCAGTACAGCACTCAAATATGAAACGTATACGAGTGATCGGCAATTTGTTAGTAAATAATGCTCAATAAGATTGTTAAAATTGTTTATTTTTTAAATATATAATTAAAATAAGACAACAAATTAAAATCATAAAAATCACAATTTTTTTCTGAGTACTATGATTAAATGATATAATTTTCACATGTTCCCGGCTTCTTGAACACTTTTCCATAAATTTTCTCAATCTTTAAACTGCAATTTGTAACGTAAAAGGCGGAATATTACTACACCCTTCACATATTTTTGCCTTAGTTCTACTCTATCTCTCGCTCTTCTTTAATAGACCTGATTTAAAGTAACCTCACAAACAAAAATCCATTGGTGTTTAATCTGGTAGGCGGAAAAAACATTATATTCAAATCATTATTTGTTTCCCTCCCTATCCATTTGATTCAAATAACTGATTATTCATAATTCCACACCAAACATATATTTTGTTTGTAGTAAATACAGCTTCATCAATGTAAAATAGGTTCTTATAAAATTTTCTATCTTCCTCTGTACGTTGTAAAATCCAATCACAAAAATTTAATCTTTATGTTTGTCTCTGTTCAAAATGGTGTAAATAAAACTAGACCGAGAAGCAACGGATGTTTATCATGTCAATGTCGGTCTTGTAGAGACCCACCCGTATTTCCAATAAACTTTAAACCTGATTTTATTCATTTATGAAATATTAAAATCAAATCTGATGCTAAGTTATTTAATCTCTATAACATTGATTTGAGGTATTTTGGGTCTAAACTAATTTGGAAACTTTTGCGCAAGTCCATTTTACATTTAATAATACAAAACACGTACAAACAGTTTATGAGACGGATGTCACCATGTACATTACAGTAATTAGCATCATCTCAAATCAGTGGGTATCAACCATGTGTCGACGGGTCACGATGGAGGGATAAAATATTCTAAATATTACTTGTTTGGCTTAATTTGATATTATTTACTTTATATCAGAGGATATCAACTATGGGTCAGCGGGTTTCAGCGTTCTTTAACGTCGGTCAGCGATCAGAACTAATCAGCGTTTTATTCTTTCCCAGGAACAGCAACAAACAAAAATATACAACATGTCAAGGTCGCAGGATGAATTCAATCAATATGCAATAAAATTAATACTTCTAAATTATTTTTAACATACAAACTTACAATTTACCTTTAATTACAAAGAAAAAAACATTTAGTATAATGCGATTAACTAATAAATAAATATGATTTTGCTTTCGATTGCGGGTTCGTATTGGTTTCAAATTTTGACTCGTTTTAGTTTAGTAGCACAAATGTTTGCCAGATATCTTTTATTTGCATAAAAATCTATTTTTGTCAACATTACTTGTGAAAATGTCACTTCCCTCCCTCGCCCTTCGGCTTGCCCTGCAATTACTGTGTTCGTGTAACAAAGAAACACTTTACGCTCTTAATACATAAATAACTATTTCACATTTAATGTTGAAAAAAATTGTATGTAACACACGTAGGCAAGGGCCATTGCTAAACTCTTTCCTCACAAATATTACAATATATTATTCCATGTTAAATGTCCATGGTTCTATTTACTTTGAACAAATAATATACTTATTTACCTCTACGAAATAAAAACAAATCAAAATTTCGAGTATTCTTGTATTTAATATGAAACTTGTCTTAGAAAGAAATGTGGTGCAAAATACAATGTAACTTGGCTTCTAACTGTTACATGATAAAAGAAGTAGGTATGCATATTTAATAATACACTAATCTCAATATTTGTGAGCATACACTTTCAACTTACATACATTACAAATGGAATTTGTTCGCCTGACTAATCAGGCCTATACCGGTCTTCCGAGTATACATCCATGGAGGAGTCGCCCAACACTCAGTAGAAACATTTCTATTTGTAGATCAATTTGGTGTAAGAAGACCAGTCATACAGAATTTGACATACGACTACGCATACATTGGACAACCCTTAGTTCTACGATGTAAAGTGACTGTTAACCACAATATTGGCTTCCAAATGTCCTGGATAGCACCAAACCATACAGATATTCAAGTAATGGTTCTTATAATAATCATTTTATGATTCCTCTAATGTATTTTATATCGCACAGAACTTGAACATAGAATATATTCGAGATGTCAGGAATACAACTGGTGAAATCATTTTAAAAATTGACAACATAAAGGAGGAAAATCAAGGGAATTACTCATGTAATGTATTTTATTCTACAAATAGAGGAAATTATACAACGAAACATATTTTGGTTAAAAGTAATATTCTAGCTTCATGAAATACTAACTAACATTAATAATAAATAATTGTGGTGATTTTAGAAGGAGAAAAGCCCAGAATTGTAACGAGTAGCCTCAAAGAGCAAGAAGAAATGACCGTAGTACTCAATGACACCGTGAATCTGACATGTTCTGCTGCCGGTGAACCGAAACCCGTGATCACCTGGATGAAGGTACACCAACCAGTCCCGATATATTTAATCTCTAACAGAAATAATTACCTTTACAGAATACCACTAAAGTACAAAGACTTGGTCAGCACATTGACTTCGCTGCTGACAATTCAGAACTCACTATTTACTATGTACAGCGGTCTGACGCTGCACTCTACACTTGCATAGCAGAAAATCCATTTGGACGAGATTCTCGCGCCGCCAGCCTACGTTTGCAGACAGGTAAACTCGCGCGCAATCAAAATATTTATATAATAATATAATATAATAATATATCATCACGCCTTTTACCCATCACTGAGTGTGGCACTCTGCCTAAGCAGATCTCGGTAAGTGATATATTTTTTCGCGTGAAGTGCGGTTACCAGCCGTCAAATCACGGCCTCCAAAGATATTAGTGGAGGAGGAGCCACAGGGGTAGATTTTTTTAAATTGGTGAAACTTGTTTGTCGGCTGTGGGGATCGAACCAGGGTTCTCAAGATCCACAGGCCGACTCGATACCACTGAGCCACCTACCCCATAATTTAATTAAATACATGACCAAACTATATCTAACTTTTTGTTATATCATCAGAATACATTCGTTTTCAAATTATTATTTATATCCCGCGAACTAAGCGTGCAAATGTTAGCAGGCATGCATTGACCTTAACCTTGGTAGTACCGAAACTACTTTTTAAATATTTAATAATTCGGTTTATGCTATCAGTTATCTAATTTCAAGGATTTGCATGTTTATTTTCAGTTTCATTCATTTCCTATTATGGAATAGTAATTTTTTTTATTATTCTGATTATTGTCGCACCAGTTTTACTAGCGAAAAGGACAAATAAATACGAGGTACAGTTTTCAAATTAATTTGAAATTAGTGATACTTAGCTGAATGTTTATTTATTGTACAGAAATTTCGAAAAGTATTAAATGAAGCTGGTTTCATTAAGTTTAAACCTGGAGAATTACAACGTGTAAATCCATATTTAAACATATCCGAGCAAGCTGCGCTGCTGTCATACGATACAAAATTGGAAATTCCAAGAAATTTAATTGCACTAGGTAAGCAATTATATATTAATTTATAACAAACAACTAAAACTAATTTATTTGTAGGATGTAATTTGGGGTCGGGTTATTTTGGACTTGTGGTCGAAGCAACAGTTACAAATTTTTTTGACGGAGAATCAGAAAAAACTGTTGCTGTTAAGATGCTTCACCGGAACTGTAACGTCATTGAATTAAATTCTTTAATATGTGAACTCAAAATAATGAGTCATCTCGAGCAGCACATCAACTTGATCAAACTGTTGGGTGCGTGTACAGACAAAATTGCGGAAGGTAAACAGAAAATCAATTTCATATAAATATTTGAAATATCACAATAACTTTTTCAGGAAATCTGCTTGTTGTAATTGAATATTGTGAACATGGCAACCTCAGCAACTATCTCAGAGCAAATCGTTGTAATTTTGTTAATTTAATAGATCCAGACACGGAACTCATTTGTTTCCCCGAAGATGACAACGAATCCATACAAAGTATTCATATACAGCCCGATTCTTTAAAAAGTTTTAGTTATTCTTAAATTTTGATTAAGACAAATTATGCTAAGCCATGTTTTTTAAATAATGTCAATAAACCTAAATATAATTCTGTAATAATTAACTTATTAAGATGTGATTTAGAAAAACCTTTCATCATCGTATTTGAGTAAGGTTATTTAGCCAAAATTGAAGATTGGCTAAAAAACTCTTTTCAGAATTGATCTGTTTAAGTGTAAATATTAAATATTCATCGTATGCAAGAGTTGTGTGTGTATGTGCATTAGACGCGGCTAGTCGTGAATCGGACGGCGTTAGCACGCTGCAGCTGCTGCGCTGGGCGCTGCAAGTGGCGCGAGGCATGGAGTTCCTCGCCTCCAAACAGATCCTGCACGGAGACCTAGCGGTGAGAAATGTTCTGCTGGACGAGAATTACATAGTGAAGATTAGTGACTTCGGGCTGTCGAAAACTTTAAGCTCTAGTGGTTATTACAAGAAAACATCTCAAGTGAGCAATAGTTGTATAGTGTTATTTGTGTGCAGCTGCAAAGTATTGTATGTGTTCCACAACAGTGTCCGCTGCCGGTCAAGTGGATGGCGATCGAGTCCATCCGAGACAAGACGTTCTCCACGCAGTCCGACGTGTGGGCATTCGGCGTAGTGCTGTGGGAGCTCTTCAGCCTAGCGCGGACCCCGTACGCCGAGCTGGAGGCAGACTTCCGCTTCTACCGGAAGCTGGCGAGTGGCTACCGCTTGGAGCGGCCCGAATATTCCACAAGGGAAATGTAAGAGCAGAGTACATACTGTGTGTGACATTGTATGAGCGGTGTTTATGTGTGCAGCTACCAAGTGATGCGCGAGTGCTGGTGCGAGCAGCCATCAAGCAGACCCACGTTCTATTGTCTTGTCCGTACACTCCAAGACCTGCTACAAAATCCAAATGAGGTAAACAACTTTTAATTACGTTGGTAATACATTTTTTTAAGTTGATTAATTATTTTTGATAATGAAGGACTCCTCATCCACTAATATCTTTAGAGGCCGTGATTTGACGGCTGGTAACCGCACTTCACGCGAAAAAATATATCACTTACCGAGATCTGCTTAGGCAGAGTGCCACACTCAGGAATGGGTAAAAGGCGTGATGATATATTTATTTATTTATTTTATAAGGACTCCATATCAGTTTGTGATAAATTAAATGTAAGGTTGAATAGAAAAAGAACAAACCGAGTTTTATAAAATGATTATTATATACTTTGTGCTATCGATTTCGAATTAATATTCATCGTCAGGCAACAGCGTTAAAAATATATAGTTGATATATTGTTGCCTGACTATGTATATTAATTCGAAATCGATAACGCAAACTATATAATAATATTTTTCTATTTAACCTTACATTTGATTAATTATTTTTTATATATGGCCGTGTGTAAAATTGACTTTAGTTGGATGATTTCAGTTCATAAATCGTTGTTTAATAACAACACTGATCTAGCCAGGACCTCGAAAAAAAGCCAATTCATTGTATATTTATTAAAATTCGAACTATACAATAAATGTTGACATCAATACTTCAATAATATTTTCTTTCCAAATAAACAGCTGAGTTGAGATTAAACTAATTAGCCAGAACTGTAAACGAGTTCAGAATATCAATCAATATTGCGTTTAAATACTTCCGTAGATAACGTATGATGCGGTAGGTAGTTGAGTGGTATCGAGTAGGTCTGTTGATTTAAAAAAATGAGTTTTCACCACATTAACAATTTTAATACTATTTTCATCTACACATATTCGCTCTATTAGTTTTATTTTTAAAGTTTCTTACAAACTAAAATATAATACTGTAGCGAGTATGGCCCTGTTCCGTCTGGAACAGTCGACACGTCTGCTGCACATTCGCAATAGACAAGTCCGAACCTGTTCGCTCTGCGTCATGCTTCTACCGTGTTCCAGTGGCTCTCGTATATTATCGAATATCTTGTTCCAGTATATAAGGGAGAGTTTCGGCCGGCAAGAATTCATTCAGTATTTGATGTGCGAACAGTGCAAGTCGTTGCTAAATACTTTGTTGTGAATATAAATACGTGTTGTATATAAATATATGTCTTAGTAGTTGTACTACATTTTTAAATAAATATTTTGTTAGTGTTTTCATTACTCGTGCTTTATTTAGTAATAAACTTCACCGAACCCGAAATTGTAATAAACGTTACAATACGTACATAAATATAAATAAATATATCATCACGCCTTTTACCCATTACTGGGTGTGGCAGATCTCGGTAAGTGATATATTTTTTCACGTCCTCCAAAGATATTAGTAGAGGGAGAGCCACAGGGGTAGATTTTAATTGGTGAAAATTGATGTAGGCTGTGGGATCGAACCAGGGTTCTCAAGATCCACAGGCCGACTCGATACCACTGAGCCACCTCCCCTATTAAAATATAATATGTAGTTCAATAAATTTAACTTTTCTCTGAGCAAGGTATGAAGCAGATTTAACCATCGGTTGAAAGTGCCCCGAGTGAGGTGATTGAATGTACCCCATACTGACATTGTGAACAATATCATATTTTATACCAACATGTATTATTTTAAGCGTAGAACTGTTTCATAGGATTGATTTTTGATGATGATTAATACTTATACATACCACATATGACTTACTGTAGAATCACAAACATTGCAATTATTTTCTTCCAACATCTTCACTACAACGTGTTTCAAACTATATTGAGAATGATGATGAAGGACAAGTAGTCTCCTATAATACTAACTTACTTACTTACTTAATTCAAACAGTAAATGAGTTACGGCCTGTGGTTGAATATACTTCATTATTGAATCTGCTCTCTTCCCCTTTCCTATACTGTAATTTGGGTAAAGTTTATGTTGTGCAGAGCAGCATAAATAAATAAATAAATAAATTCACTAAGAGTAACTTATGTGACTATTTTGCAGTAATTTGTTAACGTGTTGGTATGTTGCAGCGCTTGTCTGCTGAAATGGAGTGTGCGTCATCTAGCGCCGCAGTCAACATGCTCGCTGCCGGTCAGGCTAACCACACAGTCACGTCGGACTGGATAGCTCTGGACATCCTGCCTCGCACTTCCACTGTTCATCACACCACTACAACACGACTTTAGTTACCAATTCAATTTATATATAGCTGTTAATTCAACAGACCCATAATAATTGTTTCCAGTATATATGAAGTAATCCGGATAATATTACAAGCTATCCAAAACATTACTTTTAAAAATGTGCCAGTATCAGAACTATGTAGAGAAAAATTCAGCCTACAATGTACAGCAATGGTATTCTTTATGCCATAGGATCTGATAAAGAAGATGGTATAGCTGATTTTATAAGCATACTTATGGCTAAAACATATATTTTAATTTAAAATGTAATGATAATTCAATTTGCTTATCTAAAATTATTATTGAAGAGATAAACTATTCAACTAAAGCTAAAACTAGTAAAAAGAAAAGCGTATTATAATATTCCTGTTAAGAATAGGTTTCTGATACGTAGACCAGTCAAACTATGGAATGCCAAGCAATCGAATGACTTCCTAATAATTATTTTATTTATCATTGATTTATTTTCATATTAAAATATATTGACA
The DNA here is from genome assembly GCA_947425015.1 of Pterostichus niger. Taxonomy (NCBI): domain Eukaryota; kingdom Metazoa; phylum Arthropoda; class Insecta; order Coleoptera; family Carabidae; genus Pterostichus; species Pterostichus niger. Next base: position 12,835,997 of record OX380338.1, read on the forward strand.
GGATTGGTTTTAGTTCTATCAACAAAGTAAACATAGAAACCCTAACCTATTGAATGCACAGTTCACACACACAATAATAAAAATAATCGATTTTAGTAAATAATGTTCTGGTTAATAAATTTATTTGTATAATTTTTAGGGTTTATTTAATGGTGTTACTCAAGATTTCTACAATATTAAATATTTTAGAATAGTGCTTCTCAAATTATGGGGTGCGAATAATGAAAACAACTTCAGATTGCTTTAAGAATAAATGGATTTATTTTTAATCTTAATTGAAACTTATTTGATGTTTATGTATAATTATTTTGATTAATTTTTGTTATTTTTATATCTTTGTGAGAGCATTTACACTGATCCTGCTTATAAATGGAAATATTGAAAATAAATCTAAAAATTGCAGTGTCAAAACTATATTGACATATATTAATATTCAAACAGATACATCACATTAAATTGTTCTGCAAGTTCTTTGAAGTGTTTAATTGTTGTCCTGGTTTTTATTAATCTATTGCATTTCATGTAGGTACTTGTACTACAAATATACAATATATAATCATGTAATATTTGTAATATTCATTATGATCAAGGTATGTTCGCATGAAATATAAATACAATAAATATTATAATTATATATTTCCATATTACATTTTTTTCGATTAAAACAGCAATATATTTAAATGTTTGCAAGGGAAACTATATCCAATTTGACAAGCCGTGTTTTAGAATGTCTTTGCACATACAGAGCCTTTAACTGACAGTGATGATGGCGGTGGCGTAGTTAGCGCTTATTTATTTATTTATCAAAAATCGATCCTACAGGATATAAATATCCCAATTACAGGAGGATTATAACAATACATAATATGTGAGCAAGCAAAAACGAAACTGGGTACTGTATCTAACATTTCCTTGGGACTCCCCAAAAAGGTGGTACCCTGAAATCGAGTAAAAATTATAGGTTCTCATATCATCAGCTTGACTGTTAAACATTGTTTCTACTAGATATGAGCAAGTCGGATCTTTTGGCTGAGACAAATTGGCGGATCTCGATTGCGAAAAAACCCGACTCACTGACTCGACTCTTCGAGACCCGGCACACTTTATACATCTTTCTGATTTTCGTCTGTGCAGTGGTTCCAGTGATAGGAAACCTGCTGGAGCGACTGTTGGTGAATCGGTTGAGTGAAAGAATTGAGGGAACGCAGAATGAAAGGTAGTATGGGTTTTGTCGTGAGAAATCTACAGAGGTCGCATGGGTGGAAGCGAGGCGTGTGGTGAGGGAAGCAAGGTGTAAGTACGTGCTAGGTGTGTTTGTAGATTTCAAGAGGGCGTTCGATAATCTAAGCTGGGAGAGTATACTGAGGAAGCTTGAGAATGTGGACTGTAGAGAGATTGCTGTGTGGCGTAGCTATTTTAGCAACCGCAGGGTGTGTATCCAAGGGACGTTTGACGAAGTATGGAAGAATGTTGAAAGAGGATGTCCGCAAGGCTCTGTATGTGGGCCGGTTCTGTGGAATTTGGTGATGGATGACTTGCTGAATGAGTTACGCGATATAGAGAATGAATGTGTGGCGTATGCGGATGATCTGCTGTTGCTTGTCCGCGGCAATAGTAGAGCGGAGTTGGAGCGGAAGACGATGGATGTTGTTACGATCCTGGTGACAGGATCCCGGGCAAATCCGGTTGAACCACGGCAAGTTCGTGAGCAGGGATGTGCGTTTAGTCTACTGCACGTAATCTACGCCATTCTCTACGTGTAAACAATCATGTAGTCTACGTCTTCATTTTTCATATAAACAATGTAGACTATGTAGACAATGAAAACACTTGTGCTCACTTAAGTCAGATTAGAAATTTTATCCCTAGAACTAGGGAGTTTTAAATGTTGTTAGAGATTTTTATTTTTATTCTACGGATTACATGAAAAAAATTAGTTGTGTAGGGCAAAACGTTCAAAATTTGTCAACTGGTTACTATTAAAAATAGCGCCAAGGAAAACTCCATCTGGTGAGATGGCGCGTTGATCGATTTTTAAAATATGACAGTTCGCCCAAGACCCAAGATAGACATTCGTCTAGTAATGTACCAGCACTTGCTTTATTAGTTTTATTATATAAAGACCGATAATGACCAGAGCTCACGAATACGAATACATGTATTGTTACAAAGGAATAAATTTAGGTTAAGTTGAATTTTACAACTGCATTATCTACATTGTTTACATTGTCTACGTCGCTAGAATTGTCGACGTATTGTCTACGTGTATATATAGACTATTAAAGATTACACGTAGATGCACATCTCTGCTCGTGAGACTGGGTCGCAGTCAGAACAGAAAGATGTGAGTGGGCGCCAGTAGATCTATGCCTACGTTCAACCTAAAAGTGATCTACTAACCTCCCGGTAACAAGGTCGTGAAGCGACATTAAAACCCGCAACTTGGCATGACTTGAGTAACTATATTCAAGAAAGTAAAGTAATACAAAATTATCGGCGACTAGCATATAAAAATCCGCAATCATACAAAATCGTTCAAGAATCGAATCAATTGTTGTTTTTTTTATAATCTACAGTAATAAATATAATCGGGGCCCTATAGCAGGTCGTTCACACTAAGCGTCGAGGACTACAGAGGATAGATAGAAAAATAAATTCCACAAGGACACGGGGACACCGATGATCGATCAACGTTGTTCGTGAATGTGTAAGCGGGACAATCCTAACAGCGTAATTCCTACTCGCCTAAACGACGTACGTACCAACTATGATACCGCGAGCGCAAAACTACTAAATAATATAAATGACAGAAATTGATGCGATTATACAAGCAAGCGTTAAAGTTGACGGATAGTAAAGGTTTGCCAAACGTTAAAAATAAACTAATAATAAGTACAACTAGGATTACAGAATACGTGAAACAAAACTAGGAATAAACAAATAATTTTGTCTTAGCTGTAGCGAAGTCCTGCGCGGTGACTAGTAGCGAGACTATCGCTGGAGGGCGTTAGCGGCAGTCACTTGGTTGAATTCGGTTGTGGCCGGAGCGTTCCGAAGTTTGAAGTGCCAGAAGTCTAGATCTGACCGAACAGCAGCGCAGATGATGAATGTCGTACAGCCAAACAAAATGTCGACCACGGGCTATCGAGGGAAACCACGTGTGTGGCTAGCCACACACAGTCCAACCACGTGGATCGATTTCGAACTATTATTGCCAAACGGGGAAAATTAAAACCTAAAAGAACATGCATCGGTTAGGATGTTTGCAAAGGTCAAGTACGCCATTGCTAAGCCACATAACTCGTGCGCAAGAATGAAATCAAGTTAATTGTAAATCACTGATTGTAAAATTAAACTACTCCTTCAGTTCAAGATTTTAATTGTAAACTAGCAAATAATACAGATTCATTACCTTGAGGTGTTGAGCAGGCTTTAAGTGAAAGTATTTTAACTGGGGTGGATCCTCCAAATCCGGCACAGCCGACAAATATAACAATATTCGATGAAAGCACTAATCTTCAAATCCCACAATGTGGTATATTTATTCCCAACAAATTATTCGATACGACAAAAGATTAAATGCGTGCGATCTCACCCACAGTAGAAATTGCAAAAACCGATCTTTTTGCGTTAAAATAAACGTTATTTCCTGTCAAATCGCACAATCTCTTAATTGAGAGATTAATTAGACGTACTTCAACCAATGGTTTAACCTTTGCAAAAATAAATCCAACCGAGCTATGTCAGGGACCAACTGTGCATCCCGGCCCCAGGGGTTGCCTAGTATTCGGCGCCTAAATTCTGCAATCATTTAAGGAAAACGTAACAATGTGATGGAAAGAGTAGTTCGCTGAGGAATAAATGTAGGTGTTTGTGTATCCTGGGAGAAAACGTGCATGATGTTGATGAAAGGAAGATTGTCTGGAAGAAGGGAGCCGAGTGTGAGGGTAAATGGTAACAGGGTAAGGTATGTCCAAAGTACCAAGTACTTGTTCATAACCGTGGGGGAGAGGACGGATGTGAAACCGAATCTGCGTGAGCTCCGCATGAAAGTGGTTAGTGTGACTGGGTGTCTGAGGCGAGTGATGCGAAAGGAATGGGGCCTAGGCTGAAGAGCGGTAAGAATGATTTATAGAGGTGTGTTTGTTGCATGCGTGACGTATGCATCTGGAGCGTGGTATGATGTGATTAAGTATGCGTATGCGAGGGACGCCATTTCGCGGTGTCAGCGTGTAGTGTTGTATGCATGTATATGTGTGTGCCGTACAGTCCCGACGGATGCGATGTGTGTGTCGAATGTGACAGCGAACACAGGCGCCAGGAGGCAAAAGGCGTCAAAGGCGCCTTAAAAATGTATATAAATTCACAATTCGTTATAGGTTGCGATTAAAATAATTCAATATCGCTTTATTTTATTATTATTATTTTTATTTTAGTAACTTTTTTATGATCTCAGTAATTATTCTTGTTCTTGTGAATTTAAGAATATCAAGAACATTAAAGGTAAGCTATTTTGCATTTAAAATAAACATACATACATAACAATACGCATTTTCCAATAGAGGTAGCGATCATGTTTGCAAAATCTAAAAAAAATTTTACTTCATACTTTCCTATAATTAAAGCAAAACTAAAGCAAATAACGCAAACAAGACTTTTGGTAATAGAATAATTACATTTATTGAATATTTTTATTCAGATGTCTCAAGAAAGAAAGAAAAGAAACTCTCCGGGCATCAGAATTTAATTAATACAAACATAAGAAGCACCCCACCCTCAAGGAGTGAGTGTGTCTTATAGTTTTACGTGGCGGCACCTGCCTTGCGGCTCTATCCGCCACGGCCCCCATGGGCTCGGGATTGGGATACGCCCAATCAGCGCGACATCTGAGCGTACACCAAGTATACGACCGATGTCTACCAGAATGCTTTGGGGGGCAAGCCCCTCGGCCTCTCTGGTGAGAGGGGACCTATCTAAATCCCTACTGACTATGCGGGCCAGTACCCGAGCAGTACGCTGCTCACCCGTCGATGCCGTTACCGACATCTAGCCTGCATAGGCTTTCAACCACATACCCGCACCTTTGTTTCCAAACCCATGATTGATCCGAGGGCAATAACTCACCCCCGGGGCTGTAATCAATCCCCGTGCTACCAGATAACCTCTGGTCGGGTGCCGGCAGGTCTTGCACCTCCTCCTCTCCGGCCTAATAGCTTGAGGACGCGGGTTCGCTACACCCGATGAGATCCCTCCCTACCGCAAGCGATAGGAGTTCCTCATCCCCTGCGTGGCTAGGGGACGTACGGCCACCATACCGTAACAGCCTGTTGCCGTCCGCGGGGACGGAACGACACCCGACTGCCCCTTACGTTGGCTCGGGAACGTGAGACCGCCACATCTCAAACAGCTCGACACCACCAGCAGTCGCACACAGCGCCTGACAGTGATGTCTCACTGCTCCCTACGTAGCTGGAGACGTGGGGTTGCCATACCCAGAGTTCTCCCCGGGTCGGGTCCGCATAGAGCGCGTCCCCTCCCCAAGTGCCCCTCCTCCTGCGTAGCTCGGGAACGTGAGACCGCCACATCCCAAACAGCTTGACACCACCAGCAGTCGCACACAGCGCCTGACAGTGATGTCTCACTGCTCCCTACGTAGCTGGAGACGTGGGGTAGCCATACCCAGAGTTCTCCCCGGGTCGGGTCCGCATAGAGCGCGTCCCCTCCCCAAGTGTCCCTCCTCCTGCGTAGCTCGGGAACGTGAGACCGCCACATCTCAAACAGCTCGACACCACCAGCAGTCGCACACAGCGCCTGACAGTGATGTCTCACTGCTCCCTACGTAGCTGGAGACGTGGGGTTGCCATACCCAGAGTTCTCCCCGGGTCGGGTCCGCATAGAGCGCGTCCCCTCCCCAAGTGTCCCTCCTCCTGCGTAGCTCGGGAACGTGAGACCGCCACATCTCAAACAGCTCGACACCACCAGCAGTCGCACACAGCGCCAGACAGTGATGTCTCACTGCTCCCTACGTAGCTGGAGACGTGGGGTTGCCACACCCAGAGTTCACCCCCAGGTCGAGTCCGCATAGAGCGCGTCCCCTCCCCAGGTATCCCTCCTCCTGCGTAGCTTGGAGACGTGAGTTCGCCACACTCAACAGCAAGCCCCACCTGCGTCTGCACGAAGCACGACTCAGACAGAACCAACTGCCCCTGCGTTAGCTACGAGTACGTGGGAGGCGCCGGTTCTCCCAAGAATGAACTAACATTGGTCCGGCTAGGCCGTCCCAACCCCAGTCCATCCCTCGTCCGTGGCTCGGATGACGCGGGGTCGCCATACCCGAGATTCAGCAGATACCTGCATCCTCCACCTGCGCCCCAGTCTCGTGCGCCCTACTATGCCCTACTCATCCCCTCCCCCTTCATCCACCCTACGCAGCAGATCCTTCCTCACCTCAAACATTCTGGTAGCACATTCATTCACGCATTCAAAGCTTCCTCTTTCAGTCACTAATCTGCTTACGTCCCATTCGCCCCGCTCTCCTGTCCTCTCTACTGACCACAGATTCCACTCTCTCTCACTCTCGTACAACTCACATTCCAGCAACACATGCCTCCACGTCTCTTCTGCATGTCCGCATACACATTCACTTCTCTCAGACAATCCTCGTTGGTGCAGATACGCATTCAGGCTTCCGTGCCCTGTGATGAGGAAGCTCATTCCCCATCCGGGCACGAACCATTCGTTCTCACACGCAAACGTCACACTTCTCACAAACTCATACGTCACTCTCCCTTTCGTGCTTACCTCCCATCTACGTTGGTGCGCCGATATCATCCTTTCATTCAACAGTTTCATACAGCTTTTCATACTCCCACCAGCAACTTCCTCATTTGTAATCACATCCATATCCTCATCCATCGGCAGGCCCCGTCTCAGCTTGTACCTCACACCACACGCAAGCACTTCAAGCTCCCACGGACGTACTCCCATCAACACACACATCGCATCCGTCGAGACTGTACGGCACACACATATACACGCATACAACACCACACGCTGACACCGCAAAATGGCATCCCTCGCATACGCATACTTCATCACATCATACCACGCTCCAGCTGCATACGTCACGCATGCAACAAACACACCTCTATAAATCATTCTTACCGCTCTTCTACCTAAGCCCCATTCCTTTCGCATCACTCGCCTCAGACACCCAGTCACACTAACCACTTTCTTACGGAGCTCACGCAGATGCGGTTTCACATCCATCCTCTCCCCCACGGTTATGCCCAAGTACTTGGTACTTTGGACATACCTCACCCTGTTTCCATTCACCCTCACACTCGGCTCCCTTCTTCCAGACAGTCTTCCTTTCATCAACATCATACACGTTTTCTCCCAGGATACACAAACACCTACATTCGTTCCCCAGCGAACTACTCTCTCCATCACATTCACCGTCTTCCGCTCCAACTCCGCTCTACTATTGCCGTGGACAAGCAACAGCAGGTCGTCCGCATACGCCACATATTCATTCTCTGTATCGCGTAACTCATTCAGCAAATCATCCATCACCAAATTCCACAGAACCGGCCCACATACAGATCCTTGCGGACATCCTCTTTCAACATTCTTCCATACTTCGTCAGACGCCCCTTGGATACACACTCTGCGGTTGCTAAAATAGCTACGCCACACTCCAATCTCCCTACAGTTCACACTCTCAAGCTTTCTTAGTATACTCTCCCAGCTTAGATTGTCGAACGCCCCCTTGAAATCTACAAACACACCCAGCACGTACTTACTCCTTGCTTCCCTCACCACGCGCCTCGCTTCCACCCATGCGTCCTCTGTAGATTTCCCACGACAAAATCCGTACTGTCTTTCATTCTGCGTTCTCTCGATCCTTTCACTCAACCGATTCACCAACAGTCTTTCCAGCAGTTTCCCCATCACTGGAAGTAAGCAGATAGGCCTGTATGATCTAGGGCTAGATCTAGGCTTCTCCACAGACTTCAGCAATACACATACACGCGCTCTCTTCCATACGTCCGGTACATACCTCTCTTTCATGCACGTGTTGAACACCGCCGTTACAAACTCCGGAATTGCCCACCACACACATCGAACAATCTCCGGGTTGAAACCGTCCAACCCCGCCGCCTTTTTCATCTTCATTCTCATCACAGCCATCCCTACCTCATCCTCGCTAAATTCATCAGCATTCATCACGGGTTCCACCTCGTTGTGTACAGGCACCTCCCCTGCCGGAAAGAACTCCTCCATGAGCATCTCGACGCTTTCGCGCCAAGTGCTCGCAACGCGATCTCCACTTCTCATCATCGCCAGGACGTCCCCCCACCCTCTCCTACCTCGACAGGCTCTGTACACCTCTCCCCATGGGTTCTCGTTTCCTTTCACTCTCACAAATTCTCTCCAATCATTCAACTTCGTCACCCTCAGCAGCTTCTTGTACTCGACCTCCAACGCTCGATACCTAGCACGCAGTCCCTCCGCCTCCTCCCTGTTCCTACGGCTCGCCCTCTGGTATCCACGTCTCAGCTGTCGTACCTCTCTCCTCTTGCTACTGAGGTCCTCCGTCCACCAGCTATTCCTTGCCACTCGCTCGCTCGCTCTTCGCAGGACTTTCATACACACACCAGACACTTTTTCATTCAGCCATTCAACTTGTTCATCTGCCTGCCTAACCCTGAACCCGTCTAGCTCATTCGGATTACATTCGTGCTGCAGACATCTCACAAATTCCACCCAGTCCGCACCTTTCACACACCATTTCACCCTTCTCTCATGCACCCTCCGCCGACGGTTTCGGTCAAAACGACACACAATACTAATAGCATTGTGATCGCTGACACTCCACCCAGGCTTCACCTCCCACATCCATTCTAGCCGATTCCCTCCTTTTACACACGTTACGTCGATATCACTAGCCCCATTCACAGTATGGAAAGTGTAGAACTCGCTGGGCTCATTCAACACATCCATACCTGTTTGCAGGATAAAATCCTCAAACACCATTCCACGCTCCTCACTCTCTCTGTACCTGTTCCCAATCTTACTGTGCCACAAAGGTGACACCGCATTCGCGTCCATCCCAAGCACCACGGTTTTTCCACTCGCCATCTCAAGCACTCTCTCCACATACTCCAAAAAGGGAGCCACATCCAATCCAAACTGACAATACAAGGACACCACATACATTTCTCCAAACGCTGCTTTCACCCACGCACACACTCCATGCTCATTCGTATGCTCTCTTACCAACATTGCTTCTACATCTCCATTTATAACCACAGCCGCTTTCGCATCTCTTTCACACGCAATCACTCTCATACCCGCCGGAATTCCTCTCACCAATCCATGCAACACATACGGCTCCTGCAGCATAGCTACAGTCACCCGTTCTCTCACCATGCATTCTCCGACGTCTAGCATGACCCCATATGCTCTCTGACAGTTCAGCTGAAGCATCCTTACACACTGGCGACTATCCATTGAAGATTGTCGCCCTCATTCTTTCCAACGCTCTCACGTACTCTGGACACGCCTCATTCATAATACTGTGCCCTGCCTCCTTCCCCCGCAGTTTGCAGTTTCTACATTCAACCGGTGCCGTACACGCCGCCGCCAAATGCCCTTTCGCACCACACCTCCTACACAATCGTCCCCCTGCTTTGCACTCATTCAGTCGGTGCCCGAAGCCAGCACAGCCATAGCACCGCTGCACTGCCTCAAATTCCCGGATTTTGTATGCCTGGAAATAGGCATACATCCTCCCACTCCTCACCATATACCCTCGCATCCTCTCACTCATCTCCACTACCACATTCTCAACATTCGCTCCTCTCCTTCCGCCCCGGGTCACCACCCTCACTCTCTCCTTAAACTCAGCCTCCGAACAAACATTCCGCAGGTTCTTCCCAAACAGCTCCCCGAGAAGATCCGCCGTCGTCATGTCCTTAGGCACATCGTAAATGATGGCCTTTGGACCGATCTTCGCGGGCTCGTTTACACACAGACCTGCCTTCGCAAACTCCGCACACGCTTTCAAGGCATCCCTCTCCGCAGAGCTTGCCGCCTCAATTGCGATACCACCCGCCCGTATCTTTCTCACTGCGTTCACTCTCACATTCTTCAGCGCAGGCTGCACCACCTCCATCACCTTATCTTTCACAGCCTGGCTTTCCATTTGCCCCGATATCGGCTTCACCACCAAGGCATACGTCTTCCGTCCTCCCAGCTGCTCTTGCCTTCCACCCCTCTGCCCAACGTCACTCACTCCAACTGTTCCCCCAAACACTCCGCCACTTGCCCCTCCGCTCACTCCTCCACTCACTCCTCCACTCGCCGGCACACGTGACAGCTGCGTCTCCCTCATACCCTCCTTCAGGGCTTGCAGTTGTCCATGTAGCCGCTCGTTCTCCATCAACACACTGAGAACAGCCTCTTCTATCTCCGCCATTCTCTCCAGAACCACCTTTGACACACTCTTGGTGACCTTGTTGGATTCCTCCAACAAGTATCTCCTCAGCTTCCCACTCACCTCTCTCACTGTGGTCAGACTCACCCTCTCTCCGTCCCCAGCTTTCGTGTCCCTCCGTCGTTTCTTGCCCGTCTCCTCCTGGCTAGACTGACTAGCGGTACTCTGTACGGAGTCTCGCCTGTCCCTTCTGCCCCCTGAAACCCCCGGTACCTGGTCACTGGGAACCGTCAACGGCGGCCCCATGGCTACCTCCATCTCCACCCCCTCTTCGCCTCGGCCGGCTTCGGCCATACACCCCCACACACTCGGTCACTCACACTTGATTCTAACCCCCCGAAAAAACTAGCTAACCTCCTCCGCACTACCCTCCCGAACACGTTCCACCCGGAAAATTCGCGGAAATCCCCCAGGAAGCCCGGAAAATCCACGAATGAAAAACTGCCCCCAGGAGTCGGTAGCTACCACCGAGCACAACCGATTCCACCCGGAAAATTCCGGAAAATGCCAAGGCAAACCCGGAAAATTCGCGGATAAAAACCTGAGGTGGCCGAATTGCAGCACTCCCTCCCAAGAACAACCCCCACTCGGAAAATTCGCGCTCCCCCCAAGGAAACCCCGGAAAATCCCGTTTGAAATAAACTAACCCACAAAATGGCTTATTCCGGCCAACAGCAAGCCCGCTGGGTCGGAAAATTCGACCGGAAATCAAAACTAAAAAGTTGAGTTTCCCAGACGAAACTCCCCAACGTCAGCACCCCGCTGCACCCGGAAAATGCCCGATCGGCCTACAAAAACCCCGGAAAAATCGAGTTTGAAAAACTCGACTTTCCTCCGCAATTCCCCTAAGCCTGAGGGGCTAGGGAAATGTACCCGCGCACCCGAAATCCCAAAACCAAGCAAAGACTTTTCCGGATTTTCCCGGTTTCCACCGGAAAACTTCCAGGTCGGCCTAAGCACCACCCTCGCGAAAACCCCGCGGAAAACTAATCACAAACACACCCACAATCGCGAAATGAAAATAAACACAACGGTGCTTCGCCCCACGGGAGCTCTGCCACCACGAGCGTACGCCCCAAATCTGAACAAACTGTCAAAATGACAACGAGAGAATAACAACACGTCTGTCTGCTATCACAGTTCGCACAAGACTGAATTAATACAAACAGACGCCAAGAAGAACAAAAGAAAAATGCTTCAAGATTAAAACAGTATTTTACGAAACAAACGACCAGAACTGACCAAGATTAGCCGCCAGATTCAATTCAGGAATCAGTACCCGGTTGCAGTGTAGATGAATTCAAAATATCAAATCAGCCAGGACCAACTCCCAGTGAAGATAATCAAATCGTTGAAGAAATTACCCCTGTTTTTGGATCTTGGGAATATACTGAAGAGACAGGTACAGATACAATAAATAAATGTGCATTTGATGACCTAGGGCTTTGGTCGGAACCAATATCTCACATATCTAGGCAAGTTATTATAAAAACGGGTCCTAAACAAATAAAAAACTTTAATTTTCAGCGCGATTTGTTGGGTCGAAAATTTTCTGAAAGATACTATAAGAGAAACTTTAAAAATGGTGAAGAATGTAATAGAAATTGGTTGATTTACTCAATTACGAAAAACTTGTAAACTTTTCGAACCTTCTCAGCAAAATAGATTTATTCAGGGATTTAATGACTGGCATCATATAGTAATGTACCTTAACCGCCATGAAAAAACTTCCACTCACTTTACTAACTATAAAAAATGGACAGAGTTGCTTCTATCGTTCAAAAATAAAACTACAGTTGATTATTTACAGCAAACAATATTAGACATTGAAAGTAAACGATGGTATGAAGTAATAAAGCAAATAATTTATGTAATTCAATTTTTTTGTAAACAAAATTTAGCACTTCGAGGCAAAATCAATAATCTTTACAATTGCAACAATGGTAATTTTTTTAAATGTATTGAAATGCTAGAAAAGTTTGATCCTATTATATCGGAACACACACGATGTATAAATAGCGATTCTGAATTTCACAAAATTCCAACATATCTAGGAGACAAAATCCAAAATGAAATACTTTCCTAATGGCTTTTAATATTAAAAATCATATTATAAATTTATGTCGACAAAATAAATATTTTTCAATAATATTAGATTGCACTCCAGATGTTTCTCATACTGAGCAAATATGTGTATAAATTCGATTCTTTCATTTCAATTTAGCATTAGGATCGACTGAAATAAATGAACATTTTTTAGCATTTTATCCAATTTTAGATGTTACAGGGGCTGGATTAACAACATTTCTTATTGATCTATTAAAAACATTAAATTTAGACATAAATAATATAAGAGGCCAAGGCTATGATAATGGCTCTAACATGCGCGGCAAAAATATTGGCCTACAAAAAAGAATGTTAGATTTGAACCCGAGAGCTTTTTATGTTCCTTGTGCGACTCACAGCCTGAATCAACCATGAAACAGTAAATTTTTTTAATATATTACAAGAGTTATACAAATTTTTCTCAGCGTCCACTAATCGATGGAATATCTTAATCAAGCATATTACTAATTTAACTTTAAAGCCCTTATCCGAAACACGCTGGTCAAGTAGAATTGATACCATAAAGCCTCTCTATAAATATTTACCAGAAGGTTTTGATGCATTATTTGAAGTTGCAATGACCACACAAGAGTCGACGGACAATCTAAATACCAAGCAAAATGTCTGGGAGAAAAAAATTCTACATTTACATTTATTTGCTCCGTAAAAGTATGGTATGATATTTTAAATCAAGTAAATTTTGTGAGTAAAATGCTTCAATCTCAAACTACAAATTTGCAACTTGCTTTGGATTCATTAAACGAACTAAATACATTTTTAACTAATTATCGATCTGATGCTAGTTTTGCAGAAATTGTTGAAAGCTCCAAATTAATTGCAAAAAAGTTTGAAATAGAAACTGAATTTCGTAGTGCGAGGCCATTAAGACGGCGTAAATAATCTACTCAATTTGATTATGAACATGAAGATCAACCTATGGTAAATCCTGAAATTTAATTCAAAGTAAATTTTTATTTCTGTATAATAGATCAAACTTTAATTTCGTTACAAGACAGATTTTCTTGATTAAAAGAACATATGGATGCGTTCCAATTTTTATATTCATTAGATAATTTACAAAATAAAGAATACCTATTATCTTGCTGCAAAAAATTACAAGCGAAATTAACTCATGAAAATCAGTCCGATATGAACGCAGATGATTTATGTGAAGAAATTTTACAATGTCAAGTATTTATTACGAATTCAAAAAAAGATATATCCCAAATAATTCAGTATATTTATTCAAATGATTTAGTAGGAGTTTATCCAAATTTTACTGTAGCACTCTGTATTCTTTTGTCATTACCTGTGTCAGTTGCGTCCGCGGAGCGGTCTTTTTCGAAATTAAAAATCATAAAGAGTTATTTACGCTCCACAATGGCGCAAAATAGATTATCAGATTTCGCAATAATTTCAATTGAGTCTGACATACTGGATAAACTTGATACCTATTCATGATATTTTCCAAACTTTTTCTTTGCTAAAAGCTAGGAAAGTAAAATTTATTTAATGACTTATTTACATAGTTTGTATTTAATTTACCGTATAATATGTATTATGTTTATATTATAAATATTATATTTTTCATTTATTATTGTTGTTTATCTGTTTTCTTGTGTTTGTAATTTTGTATTTTAAATAAAAAAGTTTACACAGACGATTTAAATTTCAATGCGTTAAGAATATAACAAAAACAGTCATTTAAATGTCTCTAAACATAAGCTTAAAATTATAGTATTTCAAATTAATTATTCATTTTTTTTTTCATGACGTGTTTCTTAAAAATGCTACTAGAGAATTAAAAATTAAAGTGTCCGAACCTATAGTTGTTGATACAAATATTTTTAATTAATGAGGCGCCATTAAAATTTTTTACACAGGCGCCGCATGCTCCTGGCGCGCCCCTATTGATGGGAGTGTGTTCGTGGGAGTTTGAAGTGCTTGCATGTGGTGTGAGGTATAAGCTGAGACGAGGCCTGCCGATGGATGAGGATATGGATGTGATTACGAATGAGGGAGTTGCTGAAAGGATGTATGAAACTGCTGAATGAAAGGATGATATCGGCGCACCAGCGTAGATGGGATGTAAGCACGAAAGGGAGAGTGACGTATGAGTTTGTGAGAAGTGTGAGAACGATTGCTTCGTGCCTGGATGGCGAATGAGCTTTCTCATCAGAGGGCACGGAAGCTTGAATGCGTATCTGCATCAACGAGGATTGTCTGAGAGCAGTGAATGGGTATGCGGACATGCAGAGGAGACGTGGAGGCATGTGCTGCTGGAATGTGAGTTGTATGAGAGTGTGAGAGAGTGGAATCTGTGGTCAGTAGAGAGGACAGGAGAGCGAGATGAATGGGACGTAAGCAGATTAGTGACTAAGAGAGGAAGCTTCGATTGTGTGAATGAATGTGCTACCAGAATGTTTGAAGTGAGGAAGGATCTGCTACGTAGGGTGAATGAAGGGGGAGGGGTAGAGTAGAGCGAGTAGGGGCGCACGAGACTGGGGCGCAGGTGGAGGACGCAGACTTTCTGCTGAATCTCGGGTATGGCGACCCTGCATCATCCGAGCCACGGACGAGGAATGGGCTGGGGTAGGGACGCCTTAGCCGGACCAATGTTAGTTCATTCTTGGGAGAACCGGCGCCTCACGCGTACTCGGAGCTAACGCAGGGGCAGTTAGCTCTGTCTGAGTCGTGCCTCGTGTAGACGCAGGTGGGGCTTACTGTTGAGTTATCGACTGTCGTGGAGTGCGGACGTGTGTTGGATCGCTCCCGCCAACGTCAACATTTCTAGACTTCAAATGGCTTTAGATCAGGAAAACAACTTTTAAATCAACGTGTTATAGTTCCTCGTGTTAGTGTAATGCCGAGTGTAACTTTGTTTTCTAAAGAACGACAAAAAATTAAATTAGCAGTGAATAGACTTGCAATGAACGTGCTAAGGTAGATAAACAAATCTGGGCAAGTAGATTTGTTTAATGTAGAATAAAATAAAGTAACAAAATTTGTTGCTGCTCCAATTTTAAATATAAAGAATATTATTAAAATATCTAGGGAGGACAACAGAACATAGTTTAATACATATAATAATGGATGGAAACAGAGACAAAACAATACAGACTTTGAGTTATTGATCGTTATTAAAAATATTTGCCTAATAGTTTCAATACTTTGGTTAAAATTTTGAATTACTTCAAGGTTTAAATTATAATTTTGTTTCATTTGTTGTTGTAATGACATTTGATTTTTACTCAAGTCATTTAGGATATAATCGTAATGTTCCGCGTCTGCGTTATCAAAGTTTCCTGTTATCTGTTTGATTATGGAGCCGAGGCCATCTATCAGTCCTCGCTTAGGTCTTTTTGAATTTAAATTATTAATTTTTGTTTGAACTTGTGACATGATGTAAGTTAGTATTTTTTCATTATTTTCAAATTCGGATTTGGTGTTATTTGGAATCTTACTACTCAGCAAATAGTATTGTACTTTTAAATTTACGAATTCAAAAATTAATGGTTGTAAATTATATTCATAGTATATTATATGAGAATTTTCTTGTAATTTTGCTTCTCCTAGTTTAACGATAAAAGCTCCAGGGTTGATCGTAATGTTCTTTATTTCTTGGCATAATTACTCTCGGTCTTTTAGCTTTTGTAATTTTGAATTTTTTCTTATTTTTTGTTATTATAACTTTTCTATTAGGATCTAGGCTTTTAACTGATGTTTTGATATATTTCGGTTTCGCAATTTTTCCGGAATGTCTAGGATTTTGCTTAATAAACACTTCACTAGGAAATTTATGTGGTATTACTTCTTTATTTTGATTTATTTTTGATGCTAATTTTTCTTTTCTTTCGATAAGATTTTGAGTTAACTCTTCATATATTATTTTCATTTTATCTCTATGTTGTTGATTAAAATTTTGAATTAATTTTTTATCTAAATCAGGTAATACATCGTTGCTTTCAAAATGACCGTTTAGTAATTCTATAGGTTTATAGTTTGTGGCGCTATGAATTGTATTATTATATGCGATTAAGGCGTATTTTACTTTAGTTTTTAATATTTCGCTTTTAAATTCGTCTCTTATGTTTAAGATTCTGAGATGCTCTATTATCGTGGAGTGAAATCTCTCAACTAACCCGTTGGAGTTTGGATTGTCTATGGATGTAAAGTGTATTTTAATTTTGTGTAGTTTTAGTTGCTCTTTTAATGTATTATTATTAAACTCTGTTCCATGATCACAGATTATTTTATCTGGAATACCGTAGTGTGAGAAGTATTTGAGTAACTTGTTTATGATTTCTATAGAGTTCATTGAATTTAATTTATATGCTTGACCGTATCTTGTTAGATTGTCAATTATTGTTAAGAATTTTTGTTTTTCTAGTGATAATACATCAATGTGGATTTGTTCTAAAGGTCGTTTAGCAGAATAGGTTATATTCATTTCTGGATTTATAGGGTTCCTCTCATATTTACATTTGAGACATACTTCGCATTGATTTATATAATTTTGAATTACTTTCATTTGGTTAGGCCAGTAATATTTTTGTTTAATCTGTTTTAGAGTTACTAGTATACCTCGGGGATTTGTTTTCCCTTCATGATTATTACGGATAATTTCTATTTGGTCTTCTAATTTTTCAACATCTTCAAGAATTGAACTACATTTAATTAATTTCATTGTATTGTGTTTAAAGAATTTTTGTATAATGTCATTAAAATTATAATATAAGTTGTCTTGAAAGAGACAATAGTATTTTACATTTGGTTGTAAATAACTTTTTATGAAGTCAATGATATCTTCGTTTAATCTTACATTTGAGATTTGAACCGTGATTCTTTGTTTTGTTCCGAATAATTTTTCTATTTTTACCGGATTTGTGGTAAAGGGAACCTTTTGAATGATAATTTGGTTATTCCCGATGTTAATGGGAGAGTCAATTATAGTTATGCCATTTATTGGGTCTTCTTCAGCTGAATGTATGGTACTTATATCGCTTAGGTCGTGTTTCACACCTTTGTTACTGTCTGTATCGGTTTCTTCGAAGTCGTTAACAAGTATTACTACTGGATTAAATATATATACTTTAATTTTGATGTTTGAGTTTTTAAAAACATTAATGATAATTTTCTTTACTCTTTCCCAATCTAATTCATCTAACCCGCATGCTAATTTAGGAATACAAATCTCGTTTACTTCGTTTTCTATCAAAAAATCTTTTAATTAATTTAATGTTAGAGATAAATTTTCATAAGTGGGCTTTTCGAAATGATTTTGTTTAGTAACTAGATGGAATAGAAGTTTGTTGTTTTCAATTCTTTGAATTAAAATATTAGTAACATTACATTTTAAATTTTTCAGAAATTTTTTACTTTGAAATTTTTCGTCTATCTGTTGAGCTAGACCTTTTCCTAATTTTAAGTCTTTACTAATGCAATGTGCGATGTTATTGTTGCAGTTTAATATGTTGTCATGAATTTCAATAAATTCGAAATTACTAATTTTTATTCGTGATAACGCGTCTGCATTTTTATTTAATTTCCCTGGTTTATATTCAATTTCGTAATTATATTCTTCCAATCTAAGTCTCCATCTTATTAGTTTGGAGTTAGGGTCTTTTAATGAAAAAAGCCATTGGAGGGGTTTATGATCCGTTACAATTTTGAAATTAGTTCCATATAGGTATGGCCTAAAATATTTAGTGGCCCATACTAATGCTAATAGTTCCTTTTCGGTCGAATAGTTGTTTCATGTTCATTTAGCGTTCTGCTTGCAAATGCAACGGGTAAATCTTTGCCTACTGGACCTTGTGATAAAATTGCACCTATTGCATAATTGCTAGCGTCCGTGGCCAGGACAAAGGGTTTATTGAAATCGAGATATTGCAAAATCGGGTCATTAGTAAGTAGTACTTTACAATTTTCGAAACACTTTACGTATTCTTTATCTTGTATATTAATTTTTGAGTCTTTTTTCAAACACTTTGTTAATGGCTTGGTAAATTTGGCAAAATCTTTTATGAACCGTCGATAGTACCCTAATAGTCCTAAAAATCCTTTAATTTCTTTCGTTGTTCTTGGGATCGGATATTCGAGAATCGCGTTTATTTTGTCGGGGTTTTTTACGTCTTCTTTTGTAACTACATGCCGTAGATACGCAACTTCTTTTTGCAAGAATTCGGATTTGTCTATTTGCACTTTTAAATTGGCGTTTTTAAATTTTGAAATACCTTTTTTATATTTTGAATGTGTTCTACTAGACATGTTCCTAGAATAATTATGTCGTCTAGGTAGACCAGACATATTTGTCCTATTAAATCTTTTAATACAAGGTTAATTAAGCGCTGAAAAGTGCTAGGCGCATTTTTAAGCCCTAATGGCATTCTTTTGAATTCGTAATGTCCGAACTCGACGCTGAAAGTAGTTTTTGGTATATCTTTTTCGTTGACTTAAATTTGATGAAATCCCGAGGCAAGGTCTAATGTGGTAAAATAATTACAATTTCCGAGTTTGTCTAAAATATCATTAATGTTGGGGATAGGGAATTTATCTTCAATAGTTTTTTCATTTAATTTTCTGTAGTCAATAACCATGCGGAATTTCTTTTTACCCGAAGCGTCTAACTTCTTCGGCACTATCCACACTGGAGATGACCAGGGTGAGAAACTATCTTGAATAATACCGTCTTTAATTAATTTTGAAATTTGCTCTCTGACTTCTTGTTTATAAATTTCGGGGTAGCGATATGTTTTACTATATGTAGGGATTTCATCTTTGGTTTTAATGTCGTGCTTTATTTGATTAGTAAATGATAGTTTATTTTCGTCTTTATGGAATATGGTTTTGTATTCCTTAATAGTTTTTATTATTTCTCGTTTTTCTTCTTCGTTTAAGTGATCTAACCTGAATTTTGAGATATCTAAATTTGATTCTATGTTTATATTTTCTTGTTTAAATTCATTAATATCGTTAGAGATAACGTAATTATTTAATTCGATAAAATTTATTTTTATTTTCGAATAGTCTTGAATTTCATTTGTATTATTATATATCGGGTATATTAACTTATTATTTTTTATTTCTGCTATTCCATCAGGCAAACCGATTTTATTATTGTCATTTTGTTCTAGTAAAATTTCTTTATCTGGGGAATTAAATTTAAATATGCAGATTTTATATTCCTTTGGTTTTAGTTTATTTTCTTGATTATCATTTTTAAGGTAAGTTAATTG
Organism: Pterostichus niger; assembly: GCA_947425015.1. NCBI lineage: Eukaryota > Metazoa > Arthropoda > Insecta > Coleoptera > Carabidae > Pterostichus > Pterostichus niger. Next base: position 12,855,842 of record OX380338.1, read on the forward strand.
GAATTTCTCATTTAACAAGGTTATTATATTTTTTGTTATTTCTATTGTTGCATCTAACAATTCTAAAGTCTCTAATCCAAATAGTACGTCAAACTGATCGTGAAATTTAAATAAGTAGCATTTAATTTTCTTTCCTTTATATGTAAAATAAATAAATTCATGTTCTTGAGATATTCCGTGTGCAGTACATAGTAAAATGGTCGTTATAAATTTTGGATTTGTTTTTATAGGCAATTTCCGGGTTTATTAAGGATCGTGTGGATCCAGTATCGATTAAACATTTGTAGTTATTTAATTGTAAATAAGGTAGTTTACTTGTGTAATTTAGATTCATTATTTCGCCTGGTTGTTGGTGAGTCAAATCTCTTCTAAAAAAGAATCGTTGTAACTTTCTATTTCTGTTTCGTTACTATAATCTATATTTTCCTGGTTGTTTTCAAGAGTGAAAACTTCCTCATTATGTATCTCATCGTTTGACAGATTTGATATTTCAAAGGTGGGATTTTGTTAGTTACTTATTTCATTATTAAATAATAACTCTGGAGTAGCGAAATTTGGCGATTGCCTGAAATTTGGTCTAAATTGCGATGTACTTGGTCTTGGTACAAATGATTGTTTTGTTGAAATGCTCATTGGTGTTGGATTTGGTTGAATTTGTTTATAAAAAGGCGGCCTAACAAAACTCTGATTATTTGGCTTTGTTACAGTTTGTGAATTCGGATTATTTAAATTACTATAAAAATTACGTTTAAAATTAGTGTTTGAGTAATTATTTGGTCTGAAATTTTGTGGCCTATTATTTGTATTGAATTTTGGTGTATTCATAGGTTTTTGAATTGGTCTGGTATTAGTTTTAAATACTTGAGACTGAAGATCATTGGTTAACATATTTAAAGCTACATTGAGGTCGTCGGGGCTTTTGGTTCGCATTAGTGATCCTAAGGGTTACTTTAAACCTTGAAGTAAAACTCTCAGTGCAATCTTTCTACCCATTTGATTTTGTATCTCTTGTTGCGGTACTGATGCAATATGGTTTTTAACATAGGCAATATACATATTCAGTATTTCTAAAATCCTGTCATAAAATTCAAAGCATGTGTCATTATTTTGTTTCAAGTGTGTTAATTCAATTATAAGGGTATAGCAATCCCTTTTATCCGCGTATGTATTTAATAACACCGTTTTTAGTTCTTGCCAATTTGTCAAAGTATAATTAGAAATTTTAATAGCTGCGTCACCCTTTATTTTACTTAATATACTCATCATAAGATACTCGTTCTGAAAATCAGTAGTATCGATTCGATTGAAAATTTATTTACTAGTTTTTCCGTAATTTGGATAAATCTAGCTAAAAGTTTTGGTTCCCCTGTAAATTCAGGGACCATATCAAGATACTCTTTCTTTAACTGTGGCACTGCCATATTGACAAAATATTATATTTTTAGAACACAGTATTTTTTTATATTTAATTTTAAAATTCTAAATGTGGTATGGAAATAATGTACTCACAGTAATAATATTATTTTCATTGAGATCTTGTGCTGATTGCCGACTCGATGCGGTGTAGAGCTGGTTGGAGTTGCGTCACGCTGGTCCCTTGGATGGGTTGGTTTGGCACGGCCACTTATTTTTCCTTACGTGGATCGGACTCGTACCGTGGTGTTGCGGTGATGCGGTGTTGCACTCAGGAGAACAATTTTTTATATTTTTCACTTTGTTATTTATTTACCGAATAAATCGTAAAAACGAACCGAGTTTTTATTTCTTGATTAATTACTCGTTTCGGTATCCTACCCAGACTGCGTCAATTATATATTTATTATTAAACAAAGCTTTAAAAAAAATTATTTATTCATTTAACAGCTCTCAATACAGGTGCTTACACTTGAAGCGTTCACAAAGATCTGATTCTATTCTAAACAACTACGAATATGATTGTAACCTAATACATACGATAAACTGGTGTTATCTCCAGACATGCTGATGGTCGTGAGAATGGGTTGGATGTACTGACATAACTTGTATAATGATCATGTGAATACGGATATGACATTTGCTGACTTTAGAAACTTTTGTGCAAATTGTTGGATGGAGAATTATGAATTAGTTGTGATAAATGAAGAATGTGGTTTATTTAACGGTCTTTACAGTAAAGGGTTCGATAATTTTTTTTAAAGTTTATAGACAATGGATATGTGTAATTTCACGCCATTTTGATTTGTGACATAATGGATGAAACACGTACGTTGCAAGATATAGTTAAAATAAAAGATATTATTAGAAATAAATTGTTGACTCTTAAACGTGGTAAAAAAGAAACAGAACAATTATTGAGTGAAACTTTTAAGTCCATCGTTGGACCTTTATAACATTTAAGTGCTACATTAGAAAAAATTCGTTTGCCTGTAACAAAAGAACCTGAGGTATTACATGAGAGTGTTAGATTTTTTAAAAGATGAGGAAATTAGTGAATCGCCTGGTATGTCACCACTGCAACAACAGATTAAAGAACAATTTCAAACAAAGGAGGACTTAGAACCATCTTCTCAAAATATCTTGGAGGACATTGCTGGCAAGTATATGGCACCTTACGCAATTAATAGTTCTGAACTAGACAATGTGTATGGAATCCGACTTGAACCAATTACTGATAAATTTATCATTGGAGATTTTGAAGTTGAAATAGATAATAACGATCTAAATATTAATGGTAAGTGGTATGAAGGTACGCCTGGATTATATGAACTTTTAACATTAAAAGTACCAAACCCTAACATATATGTTGTGTTTTGTAATTTGTTTTATAATAATTGTTGTTTTGTAATTTGTTTTTATAATAATATTTGACTATCCAGGTTACGTAAATAGTTACAGTTTTGGTTGATAGATTTTTTACTGTCAAAAAAATAAAATCATTTAAACTAATCTTTTCATTATTCTTTAATGAACTAAATTAATTATAAAATATATTATATTGGTGACCCCTCGTTTTATGACTCTCTACTGATAATGATGGATGAAGCTGCGCAAGTTCTTGAATCTGCAATTCAAGACAATAATCCGGTCGATGTGTCGTCCCTGTCTGGCCCCTTTAGACTACCAGTTTTTTGGCCTGCAGATGCAGAATTATGGTTCAGTCAAGTTGAAACTATCTTTATCTCCCGAAAAATTTCATCAGAATATTCAAGATTTTCAAAAGTGATTGAGATCTTAACTCCTCAAAACGCTAATGAAGTTCGAGATATTATTGTAGCACCTCCAGCTGATAGGCCATACACTATATTGAAAGCTGCCCTCATCGAAAGAACTGGACAGTCTGAAAAGGAGAAAATACAACAATTATTCAATATTTCTCCTTTCGACGACAGAAAACCTACCCAAATTTTACGACATTTGCGTCAATTAATTGGCAGCAAACTTTTAGACACTGCTATATTAGAAGAATTATTTATTCAAAAACTACCAGTGAATATACAATTGATTTTAACTTCATTGATCAATACTTCCTTGGATGACAAAGCCAAAATTGCAGATAAACTTATAAACATAGAAAATCCATATATTTCCACGATATCAGATGATTCTACATCCATTAAGCAGTTAATACAAGAGGTTAAAGACATTAAACTACAGTTGTCAGCTATGCAAGCACGTACGACACAATCACCTACTAATCAAGTTTCTTCGCCTGTATTATGTTGGTACCATTCTAATTATGGCAAAAAGGCAAGGAAATGTGTTCCGCCATGTTCTGGCCCCCCACTGTTGATGAAATCTGAGGTGCTGCCAGTTTCTACAATGACTTCATTCAAAACTGATTATTTCCCTTCCATTTTTAGTAACGTTTCCTATACAACTCCAACTCCATTATTGTTTTTAACCGATCACCATACCGGACATCGTTTCTTAGTCGACAGCGGTGCGCAGGTGAGTGTTGTCAAAGTTGATAAAAAATCTAAAAATCAATCAAATTTACATTATCTGCAAGCTGCAAATCTAACTAAAATTAAAACATACGGTTCCAAGACAATTACTTTGAATTTAGGTTTGTCAAAATCTTTCACCTGCAATTTTATCATTGCAGATGTGCAACATTCAATTATTGGGGCTGATTTTTTAAATCACTATAAACTTTTAATTGATCTGTCATCGAAACGTGTCCTTGAATCAGTCAAAATGAACAATATAAACAATATTCAAAATCCATCCAATATTTTTCAAAAATTACTATTCTGTTATCCAAATTTAACTAAGAAATTAGATTTCAAACGTGAAATTAAACATACTGTAAAACATAAAATCATTACTACTGACAATCCTACCTTTGCTAAACCTCGTCGCTTGGCCCCAGATAAACTTTTAATTGCAAAGAAAGAATTCAATCGTATGCTTGATATTGGAATAATTCGTCCTTCATCAAGTGCTTGGGCTTCACCCTTACATTTAGTTCAAAAAAAATTTGGAGAATGGCGTCCATGCGGCGACTACCGTGCACTTAATTCGCAAACTACACCCGACCGATATCCACTTCCTCATTTACAAGACTTTACCTCAAACCTACAAAATACCAAAATTTATTCAAAATTAGACCTTATAAAAGCCTACAATCAAATACCAATGGATGATGACTCTATTACAAAAACTGCTATCACCACCCCTTTCGGCTTGTATGAATATACTGTAATGCCATTTGGTTTGAAAAATAGTGCTCAAACGTTTCAAAGATTTATAGATAATGTAATTAGAGGCTTAGATTTTGCTTTTGCTTATATTGATGACATTCTTATCGCAAGCGAGACTTTAGAAGAACATTTAAAACATATAAAAATAATTTTTGATAAATTAGACAAATTTGGTATTTTAATTAATAAAGACAAGTGTCAATTTGGTCTGCGCGAAATTGAATTTCTTAGGCATAATATTTCCTCAGAAGGCATTAAACCTTTAGAATAGAAAATTAACATAATAAATAAATTTCCTCTTCCATCTTCTCAAAAGCAATTACGAGAGTTTTTAGGACTAGTTAATTTTTATCACCGCTTTATCAAAAATTGTGCTACTATTTTAAATCCAATCAACAAATTATTAAATCAGCATAAAACAAGTTCGAAAGAAATTGTGTGGTCTGATGAAGCAAAAGACGCTTTCAAAGTTATTAAAACCAAGTTATCTGAACTTACGTGCCTCACTTTTCCAAAGCATGGCGCTTCTCTTAATATTATGGTCGATGCATCTGAAGTCGCAGTTGGAGCAGTTTTACAACAATTTGTTGAAAATAATTGGAAACCCATCATGTTTTTTTCGGCAACTTTAACTCCAACTGAAAAGCGGTACAGTACCTTCGGAAATGAACTTCTTGCAATTTATTTAGCTGTCAAAAAATTTCGTCATTTTTTAATTGGACAAAGTTTTTATATTTTGACAGATCACAAACCGCTTACATTCACTACAAAAATTGCTCACAATTGTAATTATTCACCAAGAGAATTACGTCATTTAGACTTTATTTTCCAATTTACACAAGATATACGTCATGTAATAAATAAATTCTTTTTACAACACAGAACACATTGACTACAATAAAATAGCTAGCGCTCAAATAACTGACTCAGAATTATTAAATCTTAAAACCTCATTAAATACTTCATTAAAATTTCAAGACTTTCAACTACCTAATTCTAACCTACAACTGACTTGTGATGTATCAACAGGCAATTGTAGACCATACATACCTAAAAAATTCCAAAAAACTGTATTTAGTCATTTTCATTCTCTTTCTCATCCTGGAATAAATGCTACAATAAAATTAATTTCATCTAGATTTATTTGGAAAGACATGAACAAACAAATTGCAATGTTAACAAAAAACTGTTTAAACTGTCAGAAAGCAAAGGTAACTAGGCATACTAAATCTCCAATTTCAAAATTTGACATTCCTTCATCACGATTTTCTTTAATACACATTGACATTGTAAAATTACCAGTTTCAGACAATTACTCTTATGTCCTTACATGCATCGACCGTTTTACTAGGTGGCCCGAAGTTCTGCCTTTAACAGATTGTTCAGCTAAAACTGTAGCCAAAGTTTTGATTTCTGGTTGGATTTCTCGTTTTGGTGTCCCTACTACAATTACAACTGATAGAGGACAACAATTTAATTCAGCTTTATTTACTAATTTGTTGCAATTACTAGGTTCACAACATATAAGAACTACAGCCTATCACCCCCAATCAAATGGAATTATAGAAGGATTTCATCGGTATTTGAAAGATTCTCTTAAAACGTTTCAAAATCCATCCCGTTGGATTGATTTTTTACCTTTTGTTCTGCTTGGTATAAGATCTACAATTAAAAATAATTACTGTAGTTCTGCTGAATTAGTGTACGGTACTAAATTAAGGTTACCAGGAGAATTTATACCAAAACAAAAATCCATTCCTCCACACGATTTCAATACAGCTCAATTTTTAGAAAATCTTAAAACTTTAATTAGGAATTTAAAACCTTTTACCACTCAAATATCCAATTCTAAATTTCCATCAACTTACATACCTAAAAATTTATTTCTTACTTCTCATGTTTTTATCAGAAATGATGAAATCGGACCAATCCTCAAACAAGCTTTTAACGGACCATTCAAAGTTCTAGAACGGCATGATAAATTTTTCAAAATTCTTGTAAATGGTACTGTTGAGTCAGTCAGCATAGACAGACTGAAACCAGCATATATTGATAACAATTATTTTTAACAATATGATTGATTTTTTGATATTTGTTAATTTTTGACAGCATCGCCTTGTTCACTGTGATGGTCATAATTTTTAATATATTTCAATTGTTATTTATATTGTATTATATATTTCTATTCTTGTCTTGTATGGTATGTTCCGTTTTTTCGGGGGAGTAGTGTTGTGTTTTGTAATTTGTTTTATAATAATTGTTGTTTTGTAATTTGTTTTTATAATAATATTTGACTATCCAGGTTACGTAAATAGTTACAGTTTTGTTGATAGATTTTTAACTGTCAAAAAAATAAAATCATTTAAACTAATCTTTTCATTATTCTTTAATGAGCTAAATTAATTATAAAATATATTATATATATATATATATATATATATATATATATATATATATATATATATATATACATATGGGGTAGGTGGCTCAGTGGTATCGAGTCGGCCTGTGGATCCTGAGAACTCTGGTTCGATCTCCACAGCCGACAAACAATTTTCACCAAATTAAATTTACCCCTGTTGCTCCCCTTCCATCTTTGGGGGCCGTAGTTTGACTGCTGGTAACCGCACTTCACGCGAAAAAATATATCACTTACCGAGATCTGCTACAGCAAAGTGCCACACTCATTAATGGGTGAAAGGCGTGATGATATATTTATTTATTTTATTTATAAATATATTCATGAATTAATAAATAAATGACAACGACCATGGTAGGTTGTGTTTATTGCGGTTGACTTGATAACGCAAATTAAACAACACTGCACGCTGGTAGAAAATGCATGGCTGACCGCTTTGCGACAAACCATATCTTTGAACACCAAGTGCTATTGCCAAAAAGCAACTGAGGCGACATACCTAATATGACCGTAACGTTTGAGTCTCCTGGATAACAACAAAAGCAAATTCCTAATTAATAAATGAATTTTGCTAAAATACAAATAAACAGATATCCAAGTAAATTAAAAAATTAGAAACAATCATTTTTTATCTAGAGAAATTTTCTCTCTGCACTACTGTCCACAATTTCGGGCAGCATACAGTTTTTATAAAAGTCTATTAATTGTGGTAACATATGTTATATGTTCGCCATATTATGAACTGTTGTCGAGAGTAGACGTGCAAGTGTGTAGCTTCCGTCAAAATAATTGCTGTTAACTTTGAAAGTGCTATATTTGCAAACATATAAATTCAAAACCAAAATAAAATGGGTGGTGTACACGCAACACAACTGCAGTTAGTGAAGTCATATCAACACTCCTGAAGGATGATAGCTTCATAAATAAACTAGTGGCGAAAATGTTCGAGCGTTTTGATGCAAAAGTTCAACAAATGAAACTCAACTATGAAGAAAACATTGCCCACCTGTCACTGGAAAATAAAAATCTTCACAAAGAAATTGATAACTTGGAGCAATACTCCAGAAGAAATAATGTACGTGTGAACGAAGAGAAAGAAGATCTCTATCAAAGAGGACCTTACTAAGGATAGACTTGAACTGTTAACTGCAGCGTCTAAGAAATTTGGTTTCAAGAACACATGGTCAATGAACGGAAACATTTTTGTGAATATAGATGACAAGGTGTCGCGTGTAAATGATGTACAAGATATTGATAAATTATAAATTCAGGCAAAGTTTAAATTTGTGATTCAATTAATCGGGATTGCGCGCAAGACACAAACACTTTTGAAATACATATTTTGAGTTTGGTTTCAGTACAGAAACAAATAATTTGTTTTACTTATTATTTGAATTTATACACATTTCGAGTTTCAGTTAAAATTTACTTTTAATTGTACTTAACCTGTGGTACTTAGTAGTATATTGAAATAGGTCATTGACTTGTGAATTAACCTTGAGAATTATTTTGTAAATTTTGGTAAATTAATTTTTCCTGTTAAATCTGAGCTCATTAAACTGTTTGCAATCAACGTACAGCACGTTTACTTTATATATTTTGTTCTTCCTTGTTAATGTATAGTTCATACAATTTTGTTTGAGAACAATTTTTAATTGTGAATTTTTCGAATAATATTATCGTACTGAGTACATAATGAGAATCAAATCGTCCGAGGTCTCAATTCAAAACTTGTTGAGTTTCGCAATAGTTCATGTTCCACTGATTTTGATGTGATTTGCGTAACAGAATCTTGGCTTTGCGATTCTGTGTCAAACAATGAATTATTTTATGATACTTTTGTGGTATATCGCTGTGATAGAGATTTTGCGAAAGTTGACAAAACAAAAGAAGGTGGAGTTATTTGTGCAATAAATGATACTTTCAGCTCAATAGCCATTAATATTCCATTTGGGGCTAGATGCTAAATTTGATTTTTTATGCGTTAAGGTAGAACTTTCTACCGGTAATTGGATTTACTTAATTGTGGTCTACATTCCTCCTCCAGTAACAGCAGAACAGCTTAATATTTTTTATGAAACTGTGGAGTCTCTGCCCTTCATCTTGTCCGAAAACTTTATTATTGTGGGCGATTTAAATATCACCCAAATTAATGAATTTTAACTGTATGGTCAATACTAATTCAATAATTAACGATTTCCAAAATTTCTCGAATTTCATGCTTTTTAATCAGTTTAATAATATTTACAATGCCAGTGGTAGAATTTTGGATGTAGTCTTAGCTAATTTTAACTGTACAGTTACACATGACCTTGTTCCTTTTGTACATGAAGATCAACACAACGCATAGAAACAAATATACAGTATCATAAAAAAATACTGCGCATGTCGGACAAGCCAACCTATAATTTTAACAAAAGCGATTTCTTGTTGTTGTATAATTTATTAAATGCTGTCGACTGGAGCGTATTATATTATTTTAAAGATGTTGATGCTGCCTTTCAGTGTTTTTATGAAAATGTCACAAGTATCTTCGGCAAATGTGTACCGAGAAAGAAAAAAAACTTACATAAATATCCACCATGGTTTACGACAGACATTATTGCAAATCTAAAAGCAAAGGAGCGAAATCGTCAGCTTTATAAAAGATTGGGACTGGAATTGAGCAAACGTGATTATATTTACCTTGGATCAAAAATAAAAAAGACATACGAATAGCATATAAAAATTATATAATTAATGTAAAAAATAATATTAAAACTGATCCCAGTCAAATTTGGAAACATTTCAAAATTCAAAATAAGAAGAATTCATCTCGCATACCAAGTAGTATGTATCTGAATGATAATACATATGAGAATGGTCCTGAAATAGCTGACGGTTTTGCATCATTTTTCTAGTGTGTATACTACGCAAAATAATACTATAAATGATATAGGTACATATTCAACAAATCGTACCATAGTTCAAATAACTCATATTACCAGAGAAGATATTTCTGAAGCAATTAATAAACTAAAATCTAAACCAAGTAGCGGCCCAGATAATATTCCATCGTATATTCTAAAAGGGTGTAGGGACATATTTGTAGAACAACTGTACATCTTATTTAATCTCTCTATACGAAACTGCACATTTTCATCGACATTAAAAAGAGCTCGAATTTGCCCTATTCTGAAAACAGGTGATCCTTCTGAAATTTCCAATTACAGGCCAATTGCACTGCATTCTAATATTTCAAAAGTATACAAAAGTATTATTTATAAATACGTATATAATACGGTGTTCAAATATATCTCACCCCATCAACATGGATTTCTTAGAAATAAATCAACTATAACGAATCTAGTTAACTTTACCGACTCTGTGGCTACTTCAATGTCTAAAAATGTTCAGGTAGATTTTATCTACACGGATTTTGCAAAAGCTTTTGACAAAGTCAATCAATCAGCCTTATTCTCGTGACCATTGTATTCAACTAAGTTTTGTAGCTGCAACTAATTTAATTTCAATTTATATTTTCAAAACAACATAAATAATGTAATATATAGTTGGAACAGGGAAAAAATCAATGCACGTCATAAATGCGCACAACGATAAATTAACAGCAAGTAAATCATCGCGTGCTTTCATTAAATAGAGATTGCTTCATATATTATTTGCAATATGAACAAATCTAAGAAAACCGTTAAAATATATTTAATATTAAATTATACAGTGTGTGTGCTTCTTATTTTCTTATTAATTTATATATATATATATATATAATTATTTATATTAAAACTCGAGTTTAGTCATTTATTAATTTATTTCATTTACATAATTTCCTACTCATTTGTTTTCTTTCATCCCTAAATTTGCTTATCCCAGATTGTCGTTCGTACACAAGGCTCTGGTCTTCATAGTTTCTTCTGCCTGCTTTATTATCTTTCTTACTTCTCTTTCTTCAAAGGCATCGACCATTCTCTTCTACATTCTTTCGAAATTCTCTTCCGATTTAGAATTATTACCACCAGGTTGTTTATTATCTTTATCTTTCTCATTTCTTCACCTAATGGTCTGTCTCGGTCTTTGTCTTCAATTACCAAATATACGGTTGCGGGTTGAATTTCCTTTTACTTAGATCCGTGACTTAAGTTGAGACGGTTGATTGTTGGTCGTTGTAAAGAAAAACGTGGCTGAGAAGAAAGTGGCTACGTGCTGAGTAGTAGTTTCGAGTAAGCTCGAGTATCAGTCGATACTACCCAGTTTGCGAGATTCTTGGGAGATAGTTTGGTTTTCTCTCCTACCGAGCTCCCACGTTGGTATCCGATTCAGTCCCGTTGCTGCTGCATTGCTCACCACCCCCGCCTGTCATCTTCCTGAGGGCAAATCAACAACTGAGACCATCTTCAACTCCAGAGAGTGACTTGTCACCTCTTGGACTACCGGTTCAACCCATTCCGGCATCCAGGTCACCAGGCTACCATCCCTCGTCATAGAGTCGAGTGTGAGAAAGAGACCGCAGATAAGTGATTTTATTTATTGTACTCCGTAAAAGAACTTTAGATTTATTATTTTATTGTTTCAAACATTTAGTTAGCGTACTACGCCATTCACTGGAGTTTTAATTATTTTGTTGTAAGGGAACATAGGTGTTCAGGACTTTATTTTGGATTTCATTTACTTGGTACGACGTTGGTACCATCCGCGTTGCACTGTTTCCGCGTATACCCCTGATCCCCCATACCTGTCACGCGCTCTTCGGTTGATCAACCTTTAGACCGCGTAGTCGAAACGCTAGGTGTGCGTTGGGTGTGTCGGTGCGTAGATAGTCGCGCTGCGAACGGTTCAAAGTGGGCATTTTTATTCAAATAGCTGTCTTATGTCATATAAAGCTCGTGCACGCTGTGTACTCCCATTTTACTTTACTGTTTTTGTACACCTCGTGAATGACCTTACGTCAAGTGCAGTAACTATTTACTTACGGTGTTTTGTTTGTCGTAATTTATTATTTATATTTTACTTGAATCTATATGTATTATCTTTTCTAATAATAGTTCAGTAGTAAGATTATTTCGTTCTTTATTTTGAGTCATTACGTACCCAGCACTTTCCCGATCTCTCACTCTCGCACAGAATTTCCGTCGAAGGTTAAGCCGACACGTCCTAGCCGCCATCACAATTTGGTTTGGGTGAAAACAACTGCTCTAATTGTGTGGCGCCCTCTCAAAAATTTATCGAATCGATAAAACCAGATCTTCAATTCCATACTTATACTGAGAAAATAGATAAAACTCGCGCATTTGTGCTACGAGGTTTAGATAGTGAGCCGAAGGTTGGTGTAGTCAAAAATGAACACAACTACAAATACAACCTAAAAGGTAAACTAGTATTCAAAATGAAAACTAAATACAGACCATTATTTCTCGTAGTAACAGCTGCCGAGAAGACGTTGAAAGAACTACAAAGGACTGTTAAATTTATATTATTTATTAGAATATGCTAGGAACGATATGAAAACAAAAAAGTTCTCACGCAATGCCACAGATGTCAAGATTGGGGGCATGCAACATCTAATTGCCACAGGACGTCAAGGTGCGTTAAGTATGCAAAAGAGCATCTCACCAGCACCTGTACCAAGTTTCCCAAAATGTCGGCTACATGCGCTAACTGTGGGAGTGACCATCCCACTAACTATTCAAATTGCCCAGCGTTTCTACGTAAAGTAGAGTTCGCTGCTAAACGTAATCCAAAAATACTGGAAAGATATATACTCTACAAAAACATACCCGATGACAAGGTTACTGAGACTACACTTACATAGCAGCGCCCGCCTCCGCAGCGAATTCATGGAACCAGCGTGTCGAGCAACATCAACACCAGCAGCCGTCCGCCAACCAACTCAACTTCCTGGCTGCGCAGCCCTCGCTCCAGCAGCCAACCCAATGCCCGCAGCAAGCTACGCCCCTCCTGCCGTTTACCCCAGACACACCTCTTCACAAAACATAAAGACCAGTAATCGTAATTTAAGTAATGTAAATAATTTTAACATATACAGGCTGTTCAATTTAATTGTGCCACCATTGCTATCTCGAGAACTATAAGAGCTACGAGGTTGGTTAAATTAGCAAACAATTTCTATTTTGCAAGACTATTATAATGAGCATAAAAAATATTGATTTTAACCAGTGGTTCTCAAATTATGGGGTGCTACTTTCTTATTTTAAATGGAAACATATTTTTTATTATGTTATTAATAGAGATTTTTTTCTGAATTTCAACGATAGACACATGTCATATCATGACATTACACAATATTTGAGAAAAATGCATTTTAAATTTATATTAATTTTATTAGTATGTAGTTGTAATTAAGAGTACTATTTTATATATGATCCCTGGTACTATGAATGGAAAACAAATGTTTTATTTAAACAATAGTTGATATTGTTAGTTGACATTTGTGTACAATATAAATTTTTAGTGAAAAATGGATAATATTACTCATGACGAAAATGTTAATATGTATGATGAATACATTTGGTGACTAAAAAATGCTCGTGCTGCAGTTAATATGTACGCAGAACGATATCCTGACAGGGATATTAATGGACGACGATATTTTAGAAAGCTGGAACAAATACTTCGTGCGAATACTGAAGCATTTAAATGTAAGCAAGAACGTCATGACAATAACAATAATGAAATGGACATTTTGGCTTATTTTGAAGCATAAGAATGGTTGCTGCCGAATGCAATATAAGTGTGGGTACAGTGCATCGCTATTTAAAGCATACCAGTCCATATACAACAACTGCATTTTAGAATATAACAGATTAAATGATGTACTAAAGGGTATAATCGCAGTAAAAATCTTTTAAAAAGCATTGATAAAGTATATAACACGAGCTAACGACTTGTGTTAGTATTAGTCTATTACAACACTATAATAAGTTTTTCTTGTTTTTGCAAATTTTTTATTTTTGTTTTATTTTACTGAATTATGTTATTATAATTATGTTCGTTAGCTTAATATTCTCTTGTGATATAATAAATAAGCAATATGTTACTGCGATAATTTAATATTTAACAAAATGAAACTGTTAATTTTTGTATAATGTAATTATTAAGGACCTGGGTACCAGTGCTTGCACTGTTTACAGGATCCGAAAATGAGTGAATGAATAAATAAATTATATATATATATATATATACCGGGTGGTGCTCGGTGAGTGCGAACATAGGAATTTAACATGGGATATTAGTTTTATGCAATTTCCTGCTCTCCTGTACATTTTACGGAAAAAACTGTAGAGGGAAGATTTGTTCAGAATTAAAAGTTACCCATGAAACTGTTTTTACATGTTTTATTAAGTTTTTGGTTTAGCCGTAACATTAAAAATAAATTTCGAAATTTCTGTTACTTTGTAGTAATAGCCATTTTCTTTTATTTTTATGACAAATGCGTTAAATGTCAATTTTTGATGTTTATTAAAGTTAATCTTATAATTTAAATTAAATCAAAAAAATCACATTTTTTATTCTTTGAACAAAGTTTTATTTTCATATTTAATAATAAATCAGTTTCAAGTTTATCAACAATTTCAATTTTTTTAAAAAATTTTAAATTACAATAATTTAATGTGAAATAATAAGTAATAATTGTAACAATATTATTTAATATACCTACATAAAAAAATAAAGAAATTACAATAAATGTTCAAACAAGCCACCATTTTCAGCAAGACAATAACCAAGTCTATTGTAAAACGAAGTTCTAACATTGGCTAATTGCCTGTCAGTAATATTATCACATTCTTCGAATATAGCTTGTCTTAGTAAATCTAAATTTTCGTAGTGTTTAGAGTAAATTTTACTTTTAAGATGCCCCCACAAAAAAAAATCGCAAGGAGCTAGGTCCGGAGATCTTGCAGGCCAATTTATTCCACCACCACGACCAATCCACCGATTAGGAAAAACCAAATCTAAATATTCCCGCACATTTATTCCATAATGAGCCGGGCACCCATCCTGCTGGAACCAAATATCCTCATCTACTGCAACTGCCTCATCCAATGCAGGACCTATATGATTTTGCAGAAGTTCTAAATACATATCAGAATTTAAATTTCCCATAATTTCAAATGGTATAATCCTGTTCTTAAAAATTCCAACCCAAATATTAATTTTCTCAGGATATTGGGTACCTGTACACACAGTTAAATGATGATTTTCTGTGGTCCACATACGAGTATTCTGAACATTTGGTTCATTATTTAAAGTAAATGTACATTCATCTGTAAAACAAATCGACGAAATAAAGTGCTGGTCCCGATTTGCCTTTTCTTGCATAATTTCACAAAATGTACTTCTAGTTTCAAAATCAGCCAAAAGAAGTTCTTGATGTGTTTGAAATTTGTAAGATTTATATCCATGTGTTTTTAAAATTCTCAGAACTGTTGAATGATGCAAACCACATTCAGAAGCAATATGTCTTATGCTGTACCTTGAATTTTGAGATATCATAGCCAATACCAATTCTTCATTCACTTCGTTATGACGTATTCTGTTATTATTATTATTGCCTTCATTACCATCGGTCACAGCTACACTAGCTGTACTCTCAAATTTTGTAACCAGTTTTGAAATTGTTGATACACTTGGAATTGGTTTATCTTCATATTTAATTGAAAATAAATCCCGCACCCTCCTATAACTATTTCCTCCATAATAATTTTTAATAATGAAGACACGTTCTTCGTTTGAATAAACATTCATTTTATAGCTTACACAAAGATTTAATTTAAATTATAAGATTAACTTTAATAAACATCAAAAATTGACATTTAACGCATTTGTCATAAAAATAAAAGAAAAGTCATGGCTATTGCTACAAAGTAACAGAAATTTCGAAATTTATTTTTAATGTTACGGCTAAACCAAAAACTTAATAAAACATGTAAAAACAGTTTCATGGGTAACTTTTAATTCTGAACAAATCTTCCCTCTACAGTTTTTTCCGTAAAATGTACAGGAGAGCAGGAAATTGCATAAAACTAATATCCCATGTTAAATTCCTATGTTCGCACTCACCGAGCACCACCCGGTATATATATATGATGTTTCACAACTTAGAGCAAAAAATTAAAGGGTATATTCTGTACGACGTGCTGATCATGAAACAAAAAGAATTTTTTTTTAAATTCGAAAAATTAAGGGTTGTTAACCTAAAACATTTTTTGTAGTACTGCACTGGATCCGCTTTCCTATTAAACACAAACATTGAAGTAGGTATCAACTACGAAAGAATAATTACACAATTCAATTATTAGCAGTTATTTATAATAGAATTTTATTTCATTAATAACTTTAACATAATCATCCACCCAGTGGCACCGAAAAATTTTGGACTGGGAAACATGGAAAATAGTTTCATGATCAGCACTCCGTACAGAATATACCCTTTAATTTTTTGCTCTAAGTATATATATATATATACAGGGTGAGTCTGGGAAGACGCCCCCCCCTTAACTTTTTTATTATGAGTAATAGAAAAAAATGGTTCATATGGAAGTTTTATTATTTTAAATATACTATTTGATGGCAGATGTAGATATTTTTTATAAAGTCAGGTTTACAAGATACGACTATCAACTTTTATTTTTTAAATAGCAACCTATAATTATTTTACTAAAATAAAAACCGCCATTTTTTTCTCTTTTCAACGGTGTATTAGTTTTTATTAATGTATCTGAAAAAATTCGAGAAAAATAAGAAAATTGAGAAATACTAGAAATAATTTTTATACAAATATTATAGGTGACTATGTGAAAATAAACAAAATGTAACAGTGTTATACAACTTAACAAACTAAAGCAACAAATTCAGTAACAAAAACAACTTAAAACAAATGTTCAAAATTACGACCATGTTCTGTAATACAAAAATTTAAGCGTTGAACGTAATGTGTTCGAACATCTGCCAGCATGTTTCGCGAAATATTTTGGAAAGCATTTCGAATACGCTCTTTCAAGTCTTCTGCATCTGTAGGTATCTTCTGGTAGACAAGATCCTTGACGTATCCCCAAAGAAAAAAGTCCATAGGTGTAAGGTCAGGAGATCTTGCTGGCCATGAAATATGTCCACCTCGTCCTATCCATTGTCCCCTCCAGTGATTATTTAAATAATTCCGAACATTACCGGCATAATGTGGTGGCGCTCCGTCATGTTGGAATATCAAATTTTGGCGGACATTTAATGGAATATCTTCCAATAATTCCGGGAGGATCATTATTAAAAAAATTAAAAAACCGTCTCCATTCAATGGACCTTCAAAAAAATGTGGACCAACAACAAAATCTCCTATTATGCCACCCCAAACATTCAAGGACCATACCCTCTGGCTGTCGACGTTCCGCATCCAGTGAGGATTTTCAGTTGCATAATATTGCATATTATGCCTATTTACGCAACCATTACTTTTAAAAGTAGCCTCATCCGTAAATAAAATATTAGATAATAGCAGCGGATTTCGTCTAATATTTTCCATCGCCCAATTGCAAAATCGAATTCTATTATTAAAATCTTCACCGTGCAATTCTTGTGTAAGGTTAATATGGTAAGGATGAAATTTATGTTTTCTTAAAATTCTAGACGCAGAACTTTGGCTAATGTCAATTAAATTTGATAAATTCCTCGTACTGACATGAGGATTTTCGTAAACAGAAGCCAAAACCATAATTTCGGTTTCTTCATTTACTATAATATTAGATGTATTTCGTTTTGGTTTTTCTACTGAACCTGTTTCTCGAAATCGGGTAAAAATCCTCCTCAGTGATCTTAAACTCGGTTGCCGACGTCTAGGAAACCGCTCCCGGTAAATTCTTTTTGCCCTTCTCATGATTCCAGTCGATTCACCAATTATTAGAATCATATCTATTAATTCTTCTTTCGTAAACATTTGAAAACGTTTTTTTTATTGTTTGCAAAATAAGTTAAATAAAGTAACCAGCAAATGTATACTTTTTTGACATTAATTTAACACTGTTACATTTTGTTTATTTTCACATAGCCACCTATAATATTTGTATAAAAATTATTTCTAGTATTTCTCAATTTTCTTATTTTTCTCGAATTTTTTCAGATACATTAATAAAAACTAATACACCGTTGAAAAGAGAAAAAAATGGCGGTTTTTATTTTAGTAAAATAATTATAGGTTGCTATTTAAAAAATAAAAGTTGATAGTCGTATCTTGTAAACCTGAATATCTACATCTGCCATCAAATAGTATATTTAAAATAATAAAACTTTCATATGAACCATTTTTTTCTATTACTCATAATAAAAAAGTTAAAGGGGGGGCGTCTTCCCAGACTCATCCTGTATATATATATATATATACACTTGGAGAAAAAAAAATACCACTTGTAATTCCACCAAAAATGAAAAATATTCAGACAGTCATAATTCGGTTGAATTTGGTCGAAAATTGTTGAATCTTTGAGTGCCGAAAATTTTCAAGTTTTCTCTCAAAGGTCTTGCAAGTTAATGTGTCGCCAAGTCCATCCCACACCTGCTACCCCCGATGAAAAAAAATGTCAAAATTTGACACTTTGTACCGTGTGCGAAAAAAATCGTGAACTCAATCGACCACAAGGATGATCAAGTTCATTCATTTTACTTTCAAGGTAAAAAAAATGAGTTCCGACGATGATTTGACAAGGAGTTACGAATTTTTGCATTTCGCCCTACATTTTCGGCGATTCTGGTGTTTGTGAAGCGATATTTGCGTTGATACATTTGCATACTAAAAGTTTGACGGCTGAGTTTTAAAAACCTGTATCTCCGGCGACGACTGAATGTTCCAGTCTCCTGATGCCGGTGCCACGCGCAAGACACAACACTGTGGTTGACTTGTCGCATACTCTATCCTGCCTGCAAGAGGGAAACATGCTGTTTGTCCGTTAACGGGGGCATTGTTACGCTTCGAATAATTATTCGATACTGAATTGTTTCAAAACAGTAAAACTCAAATTGACACTTTATTTTGAAATGTGCAATTTTCCCTTTTTACACCATCAAGAGGTTTTTGGAGGGTGGAGGAGGATGGGATAGAATTACGAAATTATAAAATATTTTTATGGTGAAAAAAACGTTAAAAATACTTGAGAACCGATAATTTTTATCGTTTTCTTCACCTTATTCTTATTTTTTCAATTAAATGTTATTATAAATAACAATTTTTATTAATTTTTCTCTTAATTATAAAAATAAATTATTAGTCATTTGTATCGTTGTAAAGCAAAAAAATATCTCTATTTAAAAATGTAAATGGTTAGATATAAAAAAATTTGAGTACTTCTGCAAATTCACCATGAAAAATTGCCTTAAGAAAATGTAATCCAAAATCTCGTATTATTTCATATAACAAAGTTATAAGAAAAGAAAGACAAACGCCAAATTTATTTTTTTGTCTACATCTAGTGATCTATGCATTTAATTGGAAAAACAAATACAAGGTTAAACTATCATACTAATGGGGCAATTTTTGTCTAATTTAACCAACCTCGTATCTCTTACGATTCTCGAGATCCTAATGCTTCGACATGGGACATTCTGTATATATACCTATATATATATATATATATATATATATATATGGGGTAGGAGGCTCAATGGTTTCGAGTCGGCCTGTGGATCTTGAGAACCTTGGTTCGATCCCCACAGCCGACAAACAATTTTCACCAATTTAAATCTACTCCTGTGGCTCCCCCTCCACTAATATCTTTGAGGGCCGTGATTTGCCGGCTGGTAACCGCACTGCACGCGAAAAAATATATCACTTACCGAGATCTGCTTAGGCATAGTGCCACACCACAGCGAAACCAACCACCGCCTATATTTTCTTTATTATTATAGTCACAAAAAAATATTATAAAGCAAAGTTGTAGAAGACCAAGGGGGACATCTGCTTACGGAATAAAATTATTTTTTACACCAGTGATTCTTAAGTTACGACACTAAGTTATATTTTTTTATTTGGGAATATACATATTTTTTATGCCTATTCGATTCAGACTTAGAAGTAGAAACACATGTTATTGTAATACTTAAATAAATCTTTTTTAAAAACTAAGTTGGTGGTTTGAGAAAGTTAAGTGGCGTAGTCAGGGTAGGATAGTCAATACAAATTAACGAATATAATTTGTTTCACATTGTGATTAAATTGGCTATCGAACAAGAAAAAAGAAAAAAGAAAAATCTAAACCTTTCCGAACCAAACCAACCAGAGCAACTCGAGACTACACCAGAAGCCAAGATTCGACATCCGTAACCATCTGAACGAACATCAGAGAACTTCGGCCGTCATTCTTAACCCCGTGGACGACTTCAGGGCACATGAAGTGGACACTAATATTTCTGTAAGTCATACATGTCATTTAGAGACACTATTTTTATTAATTCTGATTCAAGCTCAAATTCAGAATCTGAACCAGATCTTGAAGATTTTATTGAAACTAATTTAAATACAAATTTTAATATAAGACAACCCCAATTTACAATGGCAGTGCCAGTTCTAAAAAAGAATACCTTGATATGCTGCCTGAATTTCATGGCGAACGTGAATTATTACCTCGTTTTATTGATATTTGTGAAAAACTTGTAAACAAATTTTATATTGTCGCCGACCCAACAGATTTTCAAAATGAATATCTGATGAATAGTATAATAACAAAAATTAAGGGCGACGCTGCAATTAATATTGCTAGTTGTACGGTCAAAACATGGGACGATTTGAAAGAAGCATTATTGAACGCGTTCGCAGATAAACGTGATTGGTTTACATTAAATATTGAAATGACCGATCTTAAGCAAAATTCAAATGAAACTGTTTTCGATTTTTACGGAAGATTGCAGCACATTTTAAATTTACAAATTTCTTATATTTCAACTCATGCTACAGCTGCCGTAGCTCTTGTCATGAATGATTATTTTCAAAACTATGCTCTACGCTTATTGCTACGCGGTTTGAAGGAACCTATCGGTCAGCTTATGAGAGCAAAAAATCCTTCTGATTTAAATTCCGCGCTAGGCATGTTAGCGAACGACTTTCAATTTGATCATATCTCCAAACCATCTAAGAGCATTAACTCAAACAATTTCAAACCAAATCACAAACCACCTACACACAACATAAAGCATTTCTCTCCTAGACCAACATATTATACAAATCCTTTTCCTAATAATTCCAACCCATATAACAGAGCTCCAGTACGTCCTAATAATCAACAAATGATTACACCACGAAATAATATTCCACACAATAACCAAGGCCCATCTACCAGCCAAAATTATCCAAAACCTACTCCAATGAGTATTTCCACTCGAAACACTCAACAATCCCATTCTCAACAAATCCCGTTTCACCAGAGACAAAATCAGTTTGGACAAAGGCCCTTCGGACAAAACCAATTCAGATCAAATTTACCTAAGTACGTAGCAGAAGAACTATTTAATATTGAAGACATAGATCAAGCTAATAATTTAGAAAATTATGATTGTGACGAACAAGAACAACTTACTGACCAAAACGAAATAAATAACGATAATATTCCTGATCAATCCGCTAACTGTTTTTTAGGAGAAACAGCCTCGGACATCGACCCTTTCCAACAATCGAACTATTAAATCTTACTAACCACCAAAGCAAACTTCCTTTCATCATAACCCCCGAGCATAATTGAAAAATTCTCGTTGACACTGGAAGTACTAAATCCTTTATTAAACCAGACATAGCACATAAATATTACAAGAATTCCATTCGCAATAACCCGTTTCAAATTACCACTGCTCACGGCACGTCCACTGAGCTACATAGTACAAGAGTTCCCATTTCAAAGATATTTAATAACAAAGATAAGAAATTGTCACATCTTAAGTATCATCTTTTTAACTTTCATGAACAATTCGATTTACTTTTAGGCATGGATAATCTAAAATTATTAAAAATTCTAATTGATACACATAACGATTTAATTATAACACCCAATGCAAAAATCAAAATACAATTTCATAAATCATTAAATAATTCTGATGTAAATAATATATCAGTTATAAATAAGAATATTGTAGAACCAAATTCTGAAAAGATTATTAAAATTAAAATAGATATAGAACAAGGAACTGTATTAATACCACAAATAAAAACGACACATTTGAGAATACCAGAGTGCATTACGGTCGCAGATAACTACCACGCATTATGTTCAATTGTTAACACTTCTGACCAGGCAATAAATTTTAATCTCTTAAAACCAATTATCGCAGAAAAAATTGATAATTATGAAACTTATACCGATCCAAATTTAAACATGACACACGTTGAGAAAACTAATTTTGATTTTTCCAAAATAAGAACAGCACATATGAACTCTGAAGAACGAAATGCTGTGTTAAATTTACTTAAAGACTATCCCGACATATTTTATTCTGATGATCAAAAATTGACTCTTACCAACCAAATAAAACATAGTATTAAAACTCAAGATGAAATTCCAATTTACACCAAATCACATCGATACCCCAACGTACATAGGGAAGAAGTAAGAAATCAGGTAAACAAAATGTTAGAACAAAACAACATCAAGCCTTCCAACTCCCCGTGGTCCTCCCCTATTTGGGTAGTTCCCAAAAAGATTGATGCATCCGGTAAAAGAAAATGGCGCATAGTCATAGACTACCGAAAATTAAACGAAAAGACCATAGGTGACATATACCCACTTCCAAACATTACGGACCTCTTAGACAAACTCGGACGTTGTCAATATTTCACTACATTTTCAATAATGATATAACAACAATCACCTTTATTGTCACTTAAATAAATCACAAATCCATTACAAACTAAACTTTTCTGACAGTTAAATCGTCATACATTTGTTTATAATTTTGTCTCAATTCCATGGCTATCACTATAAAGTAGAAATTCTTATAAAATATTAATGCGATTATTTCGCTTACAAAACGTGAAAAATAAAATCTGAAAACTGATTTAGATCCATAATTTCAAGCACTACAACTTTTATTTGAAGCATTTTTGTCTAAAATCAATTGGCCACTTTTGCGTAAGGAAAAACTGATTGATTTTGCATGTTAAACGCCTATGGCCAGGTTTTCATGTTACACCCGGTATGTATATATATATATATATATATATATATATATATATATATATATACATACCTATATGTTACATTATTAAAAAGTAAAATGGCGGGCACTTTATTATACACCAAATCGGAAAGAAAATAGTGAGCCATGACTGTGGCTTGAAATAAAACAATCAACTGAAACAATTGTAATTATTATTATTAAACGAAATAATATTTTTTTGTCATAATAATACAAAAAATAAGAATAAGAAACACTTAATAACAACAAAATTATTTTATAACTAATATTCAAAATGGCTCCCAGTCTCTTTAATACATTTTGCACAACGTTTTGAAACAGAATAAGTAGCCCTTTCTATTTGGTCAGCAGATAAAGATTCAATTGCTGCTTCATTTTTATTCTTCAGTCCGTTTAATGTGTTTACTGGTTCATTACAAACAAAATCTTTCACGTAGCTCCATACAAAAATCAAGTGGTCATATCTAGAGAAAATGCATTGAAGAGTCTGAGAGTCATTTTGAATATTTGTTATAAAATCATTTTGTTATTATTAAGTGTTCCTTAAAATATTATTTCATTTAATAATAATAGTTACAATTGTTTTAGTTGATTGTTTTATTTCAAGGCACAGTCATGGCTCACTATTTTCTTTCCGATTTGGTGTATAATAAAGTGCCCGCCATTTTACTTTTTAATAATGTAACATATATATTATTTTACATGTTTGTAAAGCAAATTTGATGCACTTTTCAAATTTGTAAAAAAATATAGTATGTTCTATTTGAAATTTCAAAGTTGATATTAATTACTACTAAACCGGAAATGATATCATGAATGTTCATCCGTCATCAACTAGCTTACATGTTGCTGTATAAATCATGTTATATGAAAGATATTGCTAAGTTGATAAATAAGCGATATATTTGCTGGGTCTATTAAAATATAACACCCTGTATATATATATATATATATATATATATATATATATATATATATATATATATATATATATATATATATATATATATAATGTAAATGATGGAACATCACGTAGTTCGCGTACTGATATTAAAGGAAAAAAGTTAACATTTTTTGACGAAACGCAACATTTTGTTTTAGGCGGTTGGTAGTAACGGATGACGTACTGTATCTATCAAGTTGAGAACATTAAACTTTCAATATAACTTCAAAATCTGAACAATTGCATGAATGTCAATAACAGTTATCATATGCAAAGTATATTTTTTTATATGTTTTTTATGCAATACTTTTGAAACATCCTATATACTATTTTTTCCACGATCCCAAGATATAAAGTAATTATTCTTAAAATTGTTTCAAGCATTATCAATTTTTACTTTTTGCAGATGATTTAAAAAAATTTAAAGCAATTAATTCTACTGATTCTGTTTATATGCAAGAAGACCTGCGTCAACTGCAAGAATTTTGTGATGTGAATGATTTAACTTTAAACATTGATAAATGTCATGTCATTAGCTTTTCTAGATGCAAAATTATAACCATTTTTCCATATAATATAAATGGGATTAATCTTGCACGCCGAACATCAACTCGAGATTTGGGAGTAGTTCTTGACTCTAAATTGTTATTCAATGAACATATTTATTCCATAGTAAAAAGGTCGTATAAAATGCTAGGATTTATTTACAGAACAGCTTAATGTTATGAGAAAAAAGAATCACTAATTTTACTTTATAATGGTTTTGTACGTATTTATAATAAAAATATTGAACTAATAGAATCAATTCAATGAAAATTCATAGTGTTGTTCAAGTATAAATTTTGACTCAACAATTTAAACTATGTATCAATATTAAATGAATGTAAATTAAATTCTCTAGCACTACGGAGATCAAATGCAGATATGATATTCTTGTTAAAGATAATAAATAATAAAATTGATAATTACAGTATAATTGATAAACTTAATTTCCATTCACCATCTATTATGACTAGAACTAAAAACTTATTTTATTATAATAAATCTAACTCAAATTACCACAAAAATTCACCCTTAAATAGAATAATGTCGACGTACAATAATAACTATCAGCATTTAGACATCTTTTCTTTATCTATTGTTCAATATAAAATACATTTTGATGTATATTTACTTAAAATTGTCAAATGTAATACTCCGAGAGCTTGAAAATTATCGGGTATTTCCCGATTAATTTTCAAGCTCGAGGGGTATTCGGCTGATTATTTTTTCAACTCCAATTTCGACTCATAAGAGTGTGGCATTTAACATTTTCGTGGAAATGTCAGAACTGTCAGAAAAATGATTGTTTATCGCCTAGCAACCTAGCCGGGAAATTTTCGAAAAATTATCGATATAATTTAGACCTAGTTGTACCACGTGATGTTAAATGCCACGCTCTTATTGGTCGAAATTGGGGTTGAAAAAATAATCATTGTAATATATTTTTTCTCATTTTTGTATCTTTGTTCCTCTTCTCTTATTGAACTTATTATTGTAAAACGTGGAAGCCTGTTATTGGGTAATTCTGTTGGCTTCCCTAATATCCAAAATAAATAAATAAATAAATAAATAAATACACAAACACAAAAATTTACATTTCACTCAGATTGGAAAATCACCGCAAACAGCCTTCCATGTCTGTGAATTATCCCGGCGTGAAACTAGAACCACGACTACATCATCATGCACAAATCCAGAAATCTCTTCAAAAAGCCTCCATAGCACTCAAATCCTTATATTTTTTATTTAATAAAAACAGTCATATGCCCCCCAAAAATAAAAAATAAAGTCCTCTACACCACTGTCATTCGTACGATCATCACACGCAACTTCAGCCTAGTGCTCTACGACGAAAACAGCACTGCAATCTATACTTAATTAATAGTGCAGACAGATACACTAGAATCGTAGATTTACACAACACAACGGACATTCCGTACATACAAGAACATATAAACAAATTATCACAAATTCTATACGACACAAATTAAACACAACCCACTCACAAGAACAATAGCACAAATCCGAGAGTACAATACTCCTTTCCGTATCAAACGTTTGTTACCATATCAAACACTTCCTGTGTTCTTCCAACGCGAACATGACGCATAGCATCTCACACTCACAACCATTGCTAATAACTCATCAATCAAATAAATAAATGTAACAAGACGTCATAACCGCATCGTGAACATCATCCATTATCACTCACATATTATTAAGGTCACTAGCGCAAACTCATTATTATCACAACATCTATTCATATTAAATATTGTAAAAAACCTAGCAGCACTGTAAATCACTCATATACGAGTAGTATTAGCTCATTAGCATTAAATCATTAAATCGTAACATCAAATCACAATAAATTATCATAACATCATTGTAAAATATATGTAAAGTAGTTTTTTTTTTGTATATTTTTCTTACAAAGGAGGTAATTAAAATGAATATTAATTCGAAAAAAGCTCCAGGATTTGATCTTATTGCTGGTCAATTATTAAAACAGCTACCTAGGAAAGCTGTAATTAAACTCACGAACTTAATAAATGCAGCGTTTTGTCTGAGGTACGTACCGAAACTGTGGAAAACAGCAGATGTAATTATGATACATAAACCTGGTAAACCACCACATGATCTAACATCGTACAGGCCCATATCATTACTGCCAGTAATTTCAAAACTGTTTCAAAAGCTTCTACTCAAAAGACTTAAACCAATAATAGAGCAAAAACACATAATACCAAACCACCAATTTGGCTTTAGAAATCATCATAACACAATTGATCAGGTACATAGGATTACAAACGTAATTGAAAAAGCTTTAGAGGAAAAGAAAATTTGTTCAGCTGTCTTTTTAGATGTCTCACAGTCATTTGACAAAGTCTGGCACGAAGGTCTCATTCACAAACTCCAAACGCTACTACCGAAACAATATTGCCAGATCCTAAAATCTTACCTCACCGAAAGATATTTCAGAATCAAACAAGAAGAGGAGTTTTCCACACTAAAGGAAATTAAAGCAGGAGTGCCACAAGGCAGCGTACTGGGTCCAGTTCTATATTTACTATATACTTACGACCTTCCAATTAGTGAAGGGACAACAGTAGCTACATTTACTGATGATACTGCCATACTCTCTGTAGCTATCAAAAGCATTAAAAATTGGACTAAACAATGGCGGATAAATAATAATAATTGGACTGTACTTTCTAATAAAATGGATAAAACCAGGAAACTAAGGACACCAATCATCAACTCAAAACCGGAAGAAGAACAAATTGAGCTACCAGGAGGTGCTCCTTTCTGATAAGGGAGGAGTTATAGGACGGAATAGTGCTGACATAGACAATTAACATTTAAGAACGTGACTTAACGTAGAATTATCATATTACATTATACGTAGTTGTAGTTTAGCCATGAAATATTATTGTATGTTTAAGTTAGTCTTAGCTCAGAATTTGTACAAGTAGGAACGTCTAAAAGTAAAATAAATACTTTTTAAAAACGAAGTTAATTTGTTTAACGTTATAATTTATATATATATATATATATATATATATATATATATATATATATATATATATATATATATATATATATATTGTGACGCGGCAATCGTCTAGTATCGAAATTTATTATTTTAGATTATTTAGGACCAATTAGATTACGTTGTGTTTTACGTTGTGTTAATTTGATTTTACTAAAGACCAGATTCTTTAATTTGAAGTCGTGAATGTGGTAGGTTATGAGGAAGTAGAGAAATTACACATTGCAACTATTTAAATGTTATTTATTTCGGCTGTGGAGATACAAAATCCTCTGGTATTCACCTGACACCTGAGGGAAACCACAGAAAACACACAGGCAGAGGAATTCAAAATCAGTAATGGATAAATCGAACATAACATGATAACATGACATAAAAACATAAGATGTAAGCAAAGAGATTGAAGCAGTAGTTACGATAATGGTGTCGTCTGCGGCTTTGCAGTTTGACAGATGAATCTCGGCACCCACGACCACGAACGGAGGGTGACTCTGAATCCTCGTGCAGACGGACTCGGTCAGTTGGTCTGTTATCGCCAAAATTGTTGTATCTTAAGTGGAAAAGCCAGGCGGCGTCGGCATCTGAAACTTAGAACAAAGACCACCGAGTGTCACCGTGATGACAGCCAGCGGGTGATGCCAGGGAAGAAACAATTCTTCCCTGAGTTATGCCGTGTAAATAGCTGGGCTAGCAAGGCTAACACAGGTAGCGGTTGGACGGCCTGTCGTAGGTCGGTCGGTAGACGGGAACCCATCGGCGACGGCTGGTAGGCTAGCAAGGCTAGCGCGGATGGCGGGCCGCTGCCTGCAGTAGGCCGTGGTAGCGTGCAGGCTCCTCTCGGTGACGGCTGGTAGGCTAGCAAGGCTAGCGCGGATGACGGACAGTGGCCTGCAGTAGGCCGTGGCGGCGTGCGGGCACCTCTCGGTGACAGCTGGTAGGCTAGCAAGGCTAGCGTGGATGACGGACAGCGGCCTGCAGTAGGCCGTGGCAGTGTGCGGGAACCCCTTGATGACGGCTGGTAGGCTAGCAAGGCTAGCGCGGATGACGGACAGCGGCCTGCAGTAGGCCGTGGCAGCGTGCGGGAACCCCTCGGTGACGGCTGGTAGGCTAGCAAGACTAGCGCGGATGACGGACAGCGGCCTGCAGTAGGCCGTGGCAGCGTGCGGGAACCCCTCGATGACGGCAGGTACACCTCCGTGTGTCACCAGAGTGACGGTCGGAGGCAAGATATGTCAGTGAGGGAATAATCCTTCACTCAATTATTTCTGTGCTCAAAGAGCTAATATTTCAAATCTGGGTAAATAGTCCCCAGAAATATATATCTATCACAAATTAGAAGGTCGTGAATCTTCGCCTTTGTGATTCTTATTATGTGCTCAAAGAGCTGTTATCTCAATTAATTCTGGGTAAATAGTCCCCAAGTATATCTATCGCAAGTTAGAAGGTCGTGAATCTTCACCCTTGTGATTATTGTTTTGCATTACTGCAGTAGAACGTGCGACGGCCAATTCTGACAGAATCGCAACTGGACTACGATGATGATGGCCAGACAGCCTTTCAGAACGTGCGACGGCCAATTCTGACAGAATCGCAACTGGACTGAAAGGGGTCGGTGTTGAATTCAACCGAGTATTCACGGAACGTGCGACGGCCAATTCTGACAGAATCGCAGTTGAACGGTGAAAGTCGGTGAATAAATAATACAGGTTCTAACAGAACGTGCGACGGCCAATTCTGACAGAATCGCAGCTGAACTGAGAGAAATATGACCTACTGAACGTGCGACGGCCAATTCTGACAGAATCGCAACTGAACAATAGCTGATCTTGGCCGGAACCAAGATCCTGTTCCTGGATAAAACATCGTGTTTTATACAGGTAAGCGCCGCCCTCGATCCTTGATTGAACTGCGATCGAAGATGCCATTTCCCTAAGCTAAACAGAAATCACAAAATATTTCGGGGAAAACAGTTGTTTATGTTACTCTTATTTGTTAACATCGTCTTGGCGTGATCGAGGACAAAAGATCAGGTTTTGTATGTGTCATAGTGAGCTAACAATCTTTCCAATCTCTCTTATTTGTCGCGAGCAATTCCCAAATACTCAGAGTGACTTGGCGGGGTGAAATTCCTGCATGTTTATTCGTTCGTTGGATTCTTGTAGGAATTCTCACCCATGGTGGTGGTACGTCGGGTGCTCTGGTTCGTTTTTCAATGCGATAGAGACAGCTATAGTCTACCTCAAGTGGATGAGAAAGAGACGGAACGAAAACGTCTTAAATTTTGCCCCCTCTTATTTCTAAACCCTTTTGTATTTTTATCAAATGTTTCCTCGCGCATGTAATTTCTTCAAACTGCACTTATTACAATAATATGAATTAAATCAACGCGAGAGCTACTTGTACCAAAATGTGATAGAACTTTACATATTGTCATGTATCGTCTTTGCAACCTAACTCCGAACAGGGTTGGTTTCTCTTTATTTTTAATGGGCCGACGATGTATTGTACATCTAGATGTTACTGAGGACATGCAATGCTTTAACTAAATTGATTCTTCTAGTTCATCGCGTTCTTTTTGATATAGTAAGAGTATTAATCTAATTTCCACATTCTATGATAATTTTAGTTTGAGAAACACAAATTTATCGGCACGGCCCTGTTAACTACCCTCGGCTAGACACTTGAAACTAGGCCTGCGACATTCCCGGGTGTTGGTTAACGTCTTTCAAATCTTGGTCGTTTGTATTAATTTATGATACTGCATTTTTTGTGTTTTGTTTACATTTGCAACCACCCGATTAGTTTCGGCGTTCTAATAATAGTTAAAAAAAAACTATTGTCACTACATGCTTTTACTTTGTTATTCAAAAAATTTAAATATGCTTGAATTATTGTTAAACATGGAAAATTATAATCCAGTAAAATTGGTGTACCGTCTCAATATATATATATTTATATATTTATATATAAATTACGAAACTTGAATTGAGATTCGAGTTTAAAAAAAAATATTTCACACTAAGATTTATTATAAACATTCAAAAGTAGATCTTTACAAAACAGAGGTCAATTTTTAATTAACTAAATTGTGAGAATACAACATAAAAAATGAAATATGACTACAGCTACTAGTGTGGGAATTCTTGCGGATTCAGCGTCTTCTATGGAAATAGTGGTTCGCTAACTCCTCCTTCCTTAAAATAGAGCTTCATCGGGAAGAATCAGGTTCGATTTATTGGGTGATATTCTCGATTAAAGGTCTGGACGTTCGGTTGATTTGAATTTTGAAAGCCATTTTCTTCCGTAAATTATCGTCACGATGATGCCAGCAATGATAATAATTAGGTATAATATTATCGTGGGGTAGTTTATAAGGTTATTGTTGTCTTGATCTTGTTCGATTTCTTCGTACTTGTTTATTGATATTTTTAATCCTTGGATAGAGTTCAGGTCTCTGTCATTTTTGGTATTTGCGAAGTATTAATTTTGATATTGAAGTTTTCTATTATTGTTGATTTGCCAAAGGTACCTTCTTTGAAGTTTAACTTCTGCTTCTGAAATTTTATTTGGCAATCGTCTTCTTTAATTAAGAATATGCCTTGTAAATTCTTTATTTCGTCGCCGTGCTTGCAGTAAGCTTGAATAACATCAGGTTTAGGAAGTACGGCTAAAAATTGATTCGCTTCTTCTAAAGTTTCTATATGATTTCGTTTAATGTTTATTCTTAAATACTCGCAATTTTCGTTCTTGTTTCTTGAGATGATATTCTTCTCGCAGGAGTTGTCATCTACTTCTGACATTTTATTTGGACATTGGTAATTATTATTTCCTTTAGTACATACGCCATTTAGAGCTTTAATATGACCATCGATTGATTTTAAATAATTTTCATTACTTGGTATAATTGTTACAAATTCAGACTGATAGCGGGTAGGTATTGGAATGAGAAGAAGTAATTGGAAATCTGTTTCATAATTAATAGGAATTTCGATAAAATAAATTATTTTATCTAATTGGAGTTTACAATTTACAGTGATTAATTTTTCTAATTCTGGTATATTTTCCGGTAGTAGTTCGAGAGGTAATTCATGATTATAGTATTTTGAAATTTTATTCAATTACATACAGATCATTACTTTTTATTATACTTGGGTGCATAACGTGAAGTTTGCAAAAAGTAAGAGAATTTTCTATATCTTGCAAAGTATTAAGAGTTAACGTTAGTAAAGTATTTAATTGACTAAAAATTTCTTTTAAAAAAATCTCTTTTGATCTTGGGTTTCACCGATAACAATATGTGCCAATTGTTCAATTTTCTTTTTGAGTATTATCTCATTTTGTTTGATAGTGTCGATTGTATGATTGATATAATCGATTAATTGGTTATTGACAGAGTATTGATGTTTTAATTGATTGTCTATTTTGTGTTGATTGTTTTGTAAATGGTTTAGAATATTTGTGTATCGTTTTTCATCGTCAGCGTCTAAATTACCAGTTAAAGATTTAATTACGGATCCGAGTCCATTTATCAATCCTCTCTTTGATCTAGATTTTTGAAAGTGTACTGATAAGTGACTAATTTTTTCGTCAATAGAATTTTGAATAAATTGGATAATCTTGTCATCGTTTCCAAATTCTTTCAAAATTATTTTATTGTTTGTAATTGTTTGTTTAAGATTGTTGTATTGTGTATTCAGACTGTCATATTGTTTAAAGAGTGGTTGTAGGTTGTAGTAGTGAATGAACGTATGTGTGGTTTTTTATAGTTTGTTAGTCCTAGGTTTATTGTCAGTAGTCCTGTGTTTTGTGTAATATTCTTGATGTTTAATCCGTAGGAGTACGTGAACAGGAAGGACCTGGAATAGCGTAATTTTTATGAATTATTTTCCTTGGTCTTTTTATATTTGACAGGTGTATTTTTGGTTGTTTTTTGTCATTAGGATTTGTCTCAATTTCGGCAGTTTTTAAATTTTGATTTAATGTCTTAATTTTTTCTTTCTTAAATTTTGGTTGTTTTGTTTTATTGACTTTTTGTTTATTGTGTACAAAAACGGTTTGAGGAATGTCAGGTAAATTTTTTCGTGAATGTTCTGGTAGACTATTTTGGTCTTTTCTATGTGTTTTTGCACGTAATCTTGTGTTACTTGTTTTTCTAGCTCTACGTCAAGGGGTGAGTTTGTTTCTAAGTGACCATTTGTTATTTCTTATTAGTTTTAATCCGGTCGCGGTGTGACTTGTGTTGTTATAAGCTAGGATAGCATAGTGAACTTTGTCTTCGATTGTTTCGTTTTTGAAATTTTATTGTAAATTAAATAATCTAATATGCTCAATAAGAGTAGAGTGGAATCGTTCCACGAGACCGTTTGAATTTGGATGTTGAGAACTAGTGTATATCCCTTTGTGTAATAATGTCTTTTGATCAGAGATTTGTTCTAATAGAATAAATTTTAATTTCGATACTTTTATGAATTCTTAATATATGGGGGTAATATTATAATTGAAATATTTAATTTATTCTGAGGGTTTTAATTTACATTGTCCTAAATCGGCCAGGTAAAATCCGTTATCTTGTGAGATATTTATCAATTGAGCTACGCATCTGAAACGTTTTGTTGTTTTAATCTATATATCCGAATGTTTTTCATGCCTAGTTGCTTTTAATTTTTACCTTTCCTAATGTTGAGTCATATTCCCTTATTTTTATTCTCTCAAATAATGGGTTTCTAAATTTCTTTAATATTCTATGATTCTTTTTAACAAACATTTCTCTTGGTATCTGTAAGGGGTTATAGTTTTCTTTATGACGTTTTTGCTTTTCTGTTTCAATTTTTGTTTTAGTGATTTTAAACAACTCAGTTCGTTTGTCTTTATATTGTTGGATTAATTCTTCATTTATGAGGGGAGTAATTTTGTCATTTTTTCAAACAATGTTTCGTTAGGGGTTAACTTTGTAATAGAGTGTTTTTTATATTAGTATGTGCTAATATAACGGATTCTAATTTTTGTTTTTCTAAATTATTTAAATGTTCATTTCTGATTTGGATATTATTATTTTAATATTTATTTATTTATTTATTTCAAATTTAATTCTTGCTTTTCAGCTTCGAATTTTTCACAAACAAAATACAAATCATTTTAGTTGAATGATAAGGTAGTACATAATATTTTATTTCATTTTTTCCTCTCTCTTCTTCTTTAGTTCTTTTGCCCATGTTTCTCCTCCACCGGCCTCGTTCAGAATGTGGTATAGACTTAACCGTTGTTGTGGGAGTTCTCTGCAATTATATAACAGGTGTGTTAGCGTTTCTTGACCTTCTTTACAGAGTCTGCATTTCCTGTCTTCTTCTTCCATCCAATACTTATTTTCATTTTCCTCGTTCCCGCACCTTAGCCTCGCTGTTGTTTTTATATCTTTTCCATTTTTATTTGTAAGATATTGTGGGACTCCTATTGGTCTGATATTTTTGTATTTCTTGTTATACTTCGATTCTTGTATCTTCTTGTCTTGTTCTTGTTTTTGGATGTCTATGTCTCTGCTGGCTATTTCTAAATTAATCGGGTTATTTCCTAGACGCTTTAATTCGACTTCCTCCGATGAGACTCCATTTCTTTCGTAATAGTTTTTACGTTTAATCTCCCAGGGGCTGAGTACTGCTCTTCTTCTTTCTTTCTTATTTATTTCTGTCCAACATTGATATATTACTCTGCGTGGGTCACACTTCCTGATTTTTTCCTCGTACTTTGTTGCTCTTATCCCTGCTGCTATTCTTATTTTGTCTCTATTTGTTTCTTCGAGTACAATATAATGTGGTGTGGATCTGTCTAGTCCTAAGGTCTATTTTAGATATTTCATTTGTACTTGTTCTAACTTTTCTATCTCCTCCCATCCCCAGACCTCTGCTCCATACATTATTATACTTTTAATAATATAGTCGAATAGCATAATTCTTATTTTGTAGTTATTTTTGAATTTGCGTTCCGAGATGCTCCATATATCTCTCATTGCGAAATTAGCCTTTTTCACTGCCTGCTCTATATGCTTGTCTACGTTATTACTTTGATTAAATGTGTACCCTAAATACTTATATTCTTTTACACGTTCTATTTTCTGTCCTTTCCAAGCCCAATTTACTCCCCTCTCTCTTCCGCCTCCTTTTTTGAATTTTATTATCTTCGATTTTTCCACGTTTAGAAGCATTTTCTTTTTCTTTAAGTAATTGTCTAACCTTTTGATCATAGATTCCATTTCCTTTTCTGTCTTTACCAATAATATTAGGTCATCTGCATATGCTAATGTCCAGAATTTTGATTTTCCAATTAATACTCCTCCCGTTTGCCCTTTTTGAAAGTGCTCCTCAATGTCTGCCATGTATATTGCAAACAACGTTGGGCTTAGAGGGCATCCTTGTCTCAGACCTATGTCTGTCCAGAATTCTTCCGTAGAGTTTTGTCCAACCTTCACTATATTTGCGGTTTCCTTGTATATTTCTTCTACCTTCCTTATTAGATGTGCGTCTATCTTTTTGTTTTTCATTGCCTTTGTTAGCACCACCCTATCTACGTTATCAAAGGCTGCTTTTAGATCAACGAAGAAAGCAAACAGTTTTCCTTTTTCTTGTTTTAGCTGTTGTTCTATTATGTAGTTCAAAATATAAATGTTGTCTATTGTGCTTCTATTTTTCCTGAAACCTGCTTGAGTGTTATTATTTTAATAATAATAATAATAATAATAATAGTCATTCATTCGCCTTGGTTACGAAGTTAGATAGTGAACGTCGTGAAAAGTGCTGCTTCAAATTCGTTGATTTTTGGTGGTAATTTCGGCGAATTTTGTGTTGAATTTGTGTTTCGTGGGTGGATAAAGTGTTTTTCCTCCATTTGTGATAGTTTGTTTTGGTGGAAAGTAAGTTTTTATTATCATTTTTCGTTTCTTTCGTTTGATTTTGACAGTTCTATTGCTTGTTTGATCGTCTGTTTGTTTATCAACAATCTTCATAGTAACCAGCTTCATCTCTTGGTTACGCCAAACAAACTGCGTTCTTTTCCTCTTGTTGATATAAGTTCGTTCCATTTACCTTTTCTTTCTGGTATCCTTTAATTGTGGGGCTTCGGCCCCTTAATTATTATTTTTATTTTCGTAATTTGTAATTTGTAATTTAATTATAAGTGTCTGGTTCTTTAATAATTAATTGTTGTTTTCATTTCAGATTATTATTTTTTCCAGATTATTAGTATTATAATTTCGTTTTATATATTTGTTGTTTTTTCACAGGTACATCTTATTGAGGGCTTTGGCCCTCAATTAATTTTAAAATGTCCTCAATTGAGGATGTATTTCCTAAAAACCGAAAAGCTGATTTTGCATTGAATAATCAAATTAATATTAATGAAGATAATGAGCCAAAGTTTTATGTTATTAAACGCACTGTTGATGATTTTTCAAAAACGAATCCCTTTTTAATATCAAAATTAATTAAAAACATTATTGGAGATGTTAAAAGTATCAAAAAAATTCGTGATGGTTTATTGATCGAAGTTTTAAACAGCAAACAAGCTACTAAATTGAAAAATTTAACTAAGTTCGGGGAATATGATGCTTCGGTTTTTGCACATCAAACTTTAAATGTATGCAAGGGTATTATTTATTGCAAAGACTTGTTAAATGTAACACCCGATGAAATTAAAGATGAGCTGAAGGACCAAGGTGTCATTGAAGTTCGTCGCATTACCTCGAAAAGAAATGGTATAGTTGAAAATACCCCTTCTATTGTTTTAACTTTTTCAAAAAATTCTCTACCTACATATATTTATGCTGCTATGTATCGGTTACCTGTTCGGTTGTATGTGCCCAATCCATTACGTTGCTTTAACTGTCAGAAATTTGGACATTCAGCTTTAAAATGCTCGGAAAGTAAGATTTGTGTTTGTGGCAATGTTCCACATGAAGGTGCGGAATGTTTTAATATTAAATGTGTAAATTGTAACGGTGACCATTTATCATCATCTAAGTTGTGTCCAAAATATAAGTTTCAGTTTGCCGTTTTGGAATATAAGGCCCAAAATAAATGTAGTTTTCCGGAAGCCCGGCAATATGTCTTAAAAAATAACCCTGGTTTTGTAACTTCATTATCTTCCTCTTCTTATGCTAAAGTTGCTGCTAAACCATTATCACCTGCCGTTAATATGTTTGAAATATGCTCATTAATATTACCAGAATTAAAAAAAATTGTTGAAGATCTTATTGCACCTGTTGTTAATTTATTACCTAAACAAATAATTTCTGAACCCACAAAAAACAATGCCTCGTTTAATAAACAACCAAATGAACCAGTAAAACAAACTAAAGATGTTACAGTTGTGCCTATAGTCTCAATGAATAAAAATAATATTTCAGAACAAAATAATATTATATCCGATTCAAATGACGAATCTGACGGTACAAGTATTCCCTCATTAGAGGATAATGGTGTATGCCAAAAGGAAAGGAAATCAAAAAGGGGTTGGATTAAGGGTAGGAGTAGAAAATTCAAC
Organism: Pterostichus niger; assembly: GCA_947425015.1. NCBI lineage: Eukaryota > Metazoa > Arthropoda > Insecta > Coleoptera > Carabidae > Pterostichus > Pterostichus niger. The sequence goes on from OX380338.1 coordinate 12,893,185, forward strand.
TCTAAACCCTCCAATTCCTAATAATCTTTTTTACTTATTATTTATTTTTAGCTAATTTTTTAGCATTCATTCTTTTTTATAACTTACTTTCTTAATGTTTCTACAATGGAACTGTAATGGTATAGTCAACCACCTTCCTGAACTTCAACTTTTGCTGGCTGAGCTTAACCCTAATTGTGTGTGCATTCAAGAGACTCATTTTAAACCTTATGATACATTTTCTCTTAAAGGATTTAATATTATTCGTCATGATATAATTCCTGATTGTCGGGCACACGCTGGTGTTGCAATTTTAATAAATAACTACACCTTATACCTCATGCGTCCTTCAAACTCATCTTCAGGCAGTTGCATTTCAATTGTTCCTGCCTAGAAAGATAACAATTTGTAACATCTATTTACCCTTATTTAATTGGAATGTTCATGATATTGAGAATATTATTTATCAACTTGAACCACCTTTCCTTCTTGTAGGTGATTTTAATGCTCATAGTCTTTTGTGGGGCTCAACCCAAACAGATGGACGAGGACGTATTATGGAAAATCTTTTAGACACTAATGATGTAGTTCTTCTGAATACAGGAGAAGCTACTTATTCAAATCTTCGATCTAATTCTTTCTCTGCTATTGATTTATCCATATGTTCTCCTACTCTTGCTGCACATTTATCTTGGAAAGTTCTTGACGATACACATTTTAGTGACCATTTTCCTATTCTTATCTCTACTTCTTTTTCTGCTGCCGAACCGTCTTTTCTTCAAAGATGGCGATTTGATCAGGCTAACTGGGAAAACTTTTCAAAAGAAATTTCCGTTCCTCTTATTTCACCAGATATCAACATGTCACTTTCTGACATAAACATTTCAATTTTAACCTCTGCAAAGAATAATATTCCTTTATCTTCATCTAAATTTTATAAGAAAAAAGTTCCTTGGTGGAATTCACAAGTGGCTAGCGCTATAGCTAATAAAAAACGGGCTTTTAAATATTATAGGAAATATCCAACTATTGAAAATCAAATTTTATTTAAAAGGCTCGTGCCCAGGCACGACGTCTTATTTTAGAATCAAAAACCTTATCTTGGAGAAATTATGTCTCATCTATTTCATCAGATCGTCCATCTAATGAACTTTGGAAAAAAATTAAATATATGTATGGATATAGAAAGTGTTCTTATGTAAATATTCTCAGTATTGATAATACTTTGAGCACTAATCGAGAGGATATTGCTGAATGCCTAGCTACTCACTTTGAGTCTGTCAGTAGTACTGATAATTATTCTTTACGTTTTCTTAATATAAAAAATTCTTCCGAAGTCCCTCTTGACTTTTCATCTAACGGTAGTGAATTGTATAATCGCCCATTTTCAATTAATGAATTTAATTTTGCCTTAAATAAAACTAAAAATACTTCTGTTGGACCTGATCGAATTTCTTATCTTATGCTAAAGCATTTACCATTCGAGATGAAATCTCACATTCTTAATTATTTCAATATGCTTTGGCATTCTGGTGAATATCCAGATGCTTGGCGAGAAGCCATTATTGTTCCAGTTCCTAAACCAAATAAAGATGTGACTCAACCTACGAATTATAGACCTATTTCTTTAACGTCTCACTTATCGAAATTATATGAGCGCATGATAAATTATAGACTTATTTGGTTTTTGGAACATAATAATCTTCTTGATCCTCTTCAATGTGGTTCTAGAAAATCTCATTCCACCACTGATCTTCATGTTCATCTTACTAATGCTATTCACTGTAGTTTCCTTGCTCGAAAGCATTTAGTTGCGGTTTTCTTTGATTTAGAAAAGGCTTTTGACATGACTTGGCGGTATGGAATTTTAAAGCAGCTACATGATTGGGGCCTTCGTGGAAATCTTCCCAACTTTCTTACTGCTTTATTTCAAAATCGTACTTTTAAAGTACGTATTTGTGATACATATTCTTCATCTCACTCTTTGGAAAATGGAGTTCCGCAAGGATCAACCATTAGCGTTGTTTTATTCATGATTGCTATTAATAGCATTGCTTTAAATCTTCCTCTGACCATACATCATTGTCTTTATGTTGATGATTTGGTTATTTTCACTTCTGCTTCTAGCATAACTGAGTGTGAGTTTCGCATTCAAAATGCTATTAATTCTGTTTGTGATGTAGCAACAGCTAGGGGATTTAGATTTTCTGTAGAGAAAACTAAATGTATTGATTTCTGTCGATTGCGTACACCACATAATAATCCTTCTCTTATTTTATATAGTACTCCTATTCAGTGTACAAATAAAGTTAAATTTCTGGGTCTAATTCTTGATCCATATTTAACTTGGAAACAGCACATTTTACAACTTGCTGCAGAATGTCGCAAAGTCATAAATGCGATTAAATGCTTAAGTAGTACAAAATGGGGAGCAGATCGAGATTGCCTTATTCGTCTTTATTCTTCTTTTGTACTGTCAAAAATTGATTATGGCTCTGTAGTACTTAGTACAGCTAATCAGTCTCATCTTAAGCGTTTAGATGCTATTCATAATGCTGGCATTCGGTTAGCAATAGGTGCATTTCGTACAAGTCCTATCAATAGTTTATATTGTGAATCTGGTTTACCTCCGCTTTATTTACGTAGAATTCGACAGTATATGAGATATACTGCACGAATGATGTCAAAACCTTGGCATTTTTTATTTCATATTCTTTTCCAAGATGATCATAGTGCTGATCTGTTTTATAATAGCACTACTTCACTTTGTCCTTTGGCTGTTAAACTTGTGCTTAAATTTGATGAGCTGCCGCAGGGAATGGAAGATATATTGCCACAGGTTATATCAGAAACACCAAATTGGTGTCTCCCTGATATTAAGACTGATTTGAGATTAACCAGATTTAAGAAAAATGACACCCCTCACTCTCTTTATGTCCAGGAGTTTTACTTATTAATGAATAAATATACAAACTCTGTATTCATTTACACTGATGGATCAAAAACCAATGTTGGAACAGGATGTTCTTTCATCTTTAGAGATGAAGAATTTAGTTTCTCCTTATCACCAACTTGTTCTGTTTTCAGTGCAGAACTGTACGCAATTCTCTTTGCAATCCAACACTGTTTATTAAAAGTTGAGCTTAAAATGAATGTTGTCGTGTGTTCTGACTCTCTTGGAGCTATTTTGAGTATATCAAATTGTTTTAATAATGATCCTCTTGTACAAGAAATACATAGAGTAATTTGCCATCTGAATGAACGAAATGTTCAAATAACGTTTATGTGGGTACCTGGACATGTGGGTATAAATAAAAATCTGCTTGCTGACAAAGCAGCACGTGAGGGTGCTAATCGACAATATACTACAAGATATGCTGTAAGATCTGATGATATGCTTTTAGCAATAACATCGTTTTGTCATTCTCTATGGCAACTAGACTGGAATAGGAGTAATGATAAACTGTATAAGATTAAAAATACGGTGGACAAATGGAGTACCCCAATTATATTGAAGCGCAAAGATCAAGTCGCTATTACAAGGTTGCGCATAGGTCACATAAAAGCAACACATCTGTATTTATTGTTACGTCAACCAGTACCTATGTGTGAAGAATGTAACACTAAATTAACGGTTCTCCATATTCTCCTTCATTGTCCTAAATATCGCCAGGAAAGACAAAATTGTCAGATTGCTGATAAATTATCAGTCATCCTGTCAAATGATGGAGACATGTTAAAAACGATTTTAAAATTTTTAAAGACCTCTGGTCTAACTAGTCAAATTATGTAGTGTTTTATTTCCTATCTTTCTTCTCTTTTTCTACTTTCCATATGTAATACCCTTTTCGGATTTATATTACGCAAATTTGATGAGAACATTATTTCCCAATGGTGGTAATAACCTTAGTAGTTGATCCACCTTAAATTCAATTAAAAAAAAAAAATAAAAAATAATAATAGCATTTATTTACGGTAAGAAAACCTTTTACAAAAGTATTTCTGGATAATTATCTAATTTTCTTTCTTTTCCCTGTATTTTAACGATATTTTTTACAAAGTCAATTTGTATGTTTAAATCTTTAAATGCTTCTATGCCTAGGAGTAGGTTATATTCTTTGTGAAAATTATGGATATAACATTTTACTGGAATTTTATTGAATTTGTTACGTTTTCTTGTTCCTTCGTTCTGGTATGGCGCCTCGGTGCCGCAACCGTCGAAGCGGGGGAGTAATACTGTCGTCGGAGAGATAGGAATTGCGAACTTTGAATTGTGGACAGCCATCGCGTGTTGAATTCTGCGTCTCTTTCTCTTACTGTTAAGTACCATCAGGATTTTTCATGACTTTAAAAGTATTTTTAAGTTAAGTCAGTAGATAAGTAGATATCGTGAGTCTGGGTCGTGCTACTATTTTTTGGGAGGTAAAACGTGGTTTTTTTTTGGATGAGTTTTACAAACAGAGTAGTCTGGATTTTAAAGAAAGTAGCGCAACCGTTTGAGAATTTAATATTCTGCGACTTTGTCGGATTACGGAGACCCACCTATTTATTTTGTTACTGAAGCCGCCCAACAACTCAGGTAATGAAAATTCTAAATTCAACCATTTATTCTGCATTCAATTTAGCATTCAAGTCTTAATGTTGTACAAAGTCAATTCAGTTTCATTTAAGGAACGTAGCGTCAGTTTTTCAGTCAAGCCAATTTGGTATGAAGTCAGTAGCGTACTGTCCACATTCGAATATTCTAATTCCCTGTCTCTTTCAGGCTTTTTATTGTTGAATTTTGGGTTGTCCTTTTGGATCGAACATTAAAGGAGTTTCTCCTATATTCCTGTTGTGTTCGTGCTGGATAAAAGTCCTAGAGAACACTGAAGGCTAAGGCGAGTTCGGCGAGTTCGGCGATTTACGCCACTGGATATCAAAACGCTGCGTGGCAGACACATCAGCAACGCGCCTGCGCTGCGTAGTCTTCCGTGGTGGGGACCGACTCGACAGTCGCTGGCTGACAGAGGAACCAACATCACCCCTTCACCCCCTGCAGCTAAGCGAAATATATTTTATTTATTTTATTATTTTGGTTGAGGTTAAGTCTCAACTTATATTCTATTTAGCTTATTTGTATATGTGTATTTGTAAGCGTACTTACGTTGTTGCGTTATATATATTTCTTGTGTTGTAAATTCACCATTTGAACCTTGTTATTTTTCTCCGTACTTGAGATTATCGTCTGTTTTCCTCAGACTGGTCTGCGTGATTTACTTCTTTCGTGTGTGCACTGTTGGCACAAGTCGCCGTAGTTAGCCGCACGTCGGGTAGTGGTTAGGGCCTTGCGTCTTAGTTTGGATAGCGCGTCACGAGTTCCGTGGTCGACCATCGAATGCCCCGTGATTCCGTTGAGCGCGTAACTGTTTGTTTAACGCGAGTCCTAATTGCCTCCGCGTCCGCGCACTACGCGATAGTTTTATTTCAACCTGCTGATTCACGGGATCAGGCTGGTGAATCCGGCGATAGTGTCGAAGTCACCGGTTACGGTTTTTTTGTATTGTTTATTTGGAGTTTGCAATATACGTTGTTACCTGTTGTTATTGCTGTTTGATTCGAGTACGCCTTGAAACCTTGCTCCGGCCTCCTTGGAGTCTGTTGGCCGACTCTTGGGTATTGTACACCAACCGCCAGGCCAACTGGCGCCCCTCTTATTTTTTTTTACATTGGACACTTGGCAACGTGAACCGCACGCCGTCTCCACTGTTCAAGCTAGCCGCGGTAAAGCCGGAGCAGAAGAGGGTAGCAAAAGAGTTTGGCGCCCAACGTGGGGCCCCATTTTGTTTTTGTCGTTTTCATGTTGTTTTTGTGATTTTTTTTGCTCGTACTTGGAAATTGGCTCTTATTTAGGGAATTAAATTGTTGGTGTGGAAATTATTCTACAACTAGTTTCGAAAATTAACTTTAGTATTATTTTACATTGGTTATCATTGAGTTCTCGTACGATGGAGGCTAAAATGGAGATAAATAGGCTAGGCAAGGATGAGTTAGTTTATGAGCTAAAGCTCAGAGGTGTTGATGAGGTCGGTACGGTTGAGTTCATGAGACAATCGCTCCGTGCATTGCTCAGATTGGAGAAGAGTTCTAGTTTTGTTTTTCCTGATTATCCGTTTGCATTCGCAGAGGATCACGCAGCTTTGGAAGCACAAATTCAACAAATTTCTGATTTAATTAGCGCATTTACGGATGTGAAAAATTCGTCAGCATACAAGAAGATCGAAACTAAGATAGCACAAGCAGTAGGTCGAGCTTCTCGTTGCATGCCAGCCAACAATGACGAAGTCAAAAAGCGGGCGCAGATCCAACTGAAAATTGTCACATTAGAATCAAATCTCTTAGCGAAAGCAAAACTGGTGAAGCACTCGTCCACCTTAGTTAATCCGTTAGTAGACGCATCCTTTGCCGAGTTGAAATTGTCCGGGTCAGACTCAGATTCGTCAGAGGGCGAAACAGCGAGTGAGAGGGCTAGATTAGGTTGTAAATCTGTTCCAGTAGAGAAATGGGGAATTAAATTTAGTGCCGATCGGAGACAAATGTCAATAAACGCATTTCTTGAGCGTGTGGAGGAATTGCGTAGTGCGCGTAATGTCACTAAGTCGCAATTAATTGTTTCGGCGATAGATTTATTCGAAGGTAGTGCCTTGGTATGGTTTAGGGCAAATCGACACTTGTATCGAACTTGGGATGAGCTTGTGGAGGGACTGCGGGAGGAATTCTTGCCAGTCAATTACGAAGAAAAACTTTTCGAAGAAATTAAGCGTCGCACTCAAGGTCCAACTGAATCGATAGGGGAATACCTTGCGAGTATGACATTGTTATTCGCCAGGTTAAAATCTAGGCTGTCAGACGAGTACAAGGTCAGCATACTACTTCGTAATATTCTACCGTTTTACCAGAACCAACTAGCGCTGGTCGAAGTGAAATCAGCCACCGAATTGCAACGGCTTTGTAGGAGACTCGATCAGAGGAAAGAGTCCATTCAATGTTTTACGCCACCACCTAGAAAAAACCAATCATTAGAACCAGATTTAGCTTATGTTGACGCTGCTTCACTCTCGCATATATCCACTTCTTCAGCTTCTTCAGCTCGCGTGACTACCGTCAGCAATACCAGTTCTCGCCGCTGTTGGAATTGCGGCAAAGCAGGGCATCTCGCTATAAAATGCAATGCTCCACGCAAGCTTTATTGCTATAATTGTGGTAAACCTGACGTTACCAGCAATTCTTGTCCGAATTGTCGTCCGGGAAACGCCAGACGGATGCCGTAGGTGGTCGTGAACGGCACCGACAATCAAACACAGCGACCTCTATAAACGATGCACGGTTGGAATTTATTTTAGCTTATGTTCAGGGTGACGAACGCCCATATTTAGAAGTTTTTATATTCGAGAACTCATTTAAAGGATTATTAGATTCGGGTGCATCATGCACAATCGTCGGGAAAATGGGTTGGGAAATTTTAAGTAGCTTTCACTTACCATTGCAGAAATCATTCATGCATTGCACCGTCGCGAATGGACAACGTTGCGCTAGCATCGGAAGTATCTCGGTCCCAGTTCGGTTACGTGACTGTGTGAGAGTCATTGACATTCTCGTCGTGCCGGAACTACCGCATCTGTTGATTTTAGGGGCAAATTTTTGGAAAATTATGGGCATTGTGCCAGATCTTCGTCGCGGGGAATGGTCATTTTCTCACTTACCGGTAGTTTCAGTTGACGCGATTTATCCTCGTAGCCATTTGTCAGTGGAGCAGGAAGGTAGATTATCGGAGGTCGTGGATAAAATGTTTATGGGAATGGATAAGGATCGGATAGGATGTACGAACAGGATTGAGCTTAAAATTTATACGGATAGCGAGCCGATCAAGCAACGCTACTATCCAATCTCTCCTGCGATGCAGAAGCATGTCAACAGCGAGCTAGATTTTATGTTGGCAAATGGGATTGTGGAGAAATCGCAGAGCCCATGGTCGTCACCAATTCTGCTAGTACCTAAAAAGGATGGTACGTATAGATTCTGCGTGGATTTTAGGAAATTAAACCAAGTTAGTCGTCGCGACGCCTACCCGATTCCATATGTTTCCGATACGCTTGACAAGTTACGTGATGCAAAGTATCTCACGTCGTTGGATATTAAGTCCGCCTATTGGCAAATACCTGTTGCGGAAGATGCAAAGCAATACACAGCTTTCACCGTACCAAATCGTGGTTTATTCCAATTCAGACGCATGCCTTTTGGCCTGCACAGCGCACCTGCAACATGGCAACGCTTCATTAACTCCGTTATTGGTACAGACTTGGATCCACACGTATTCGTTTACCTAGACGACATCGTCATAGTTACGTCTACCTTTGATAAGCACTTGGAAATACTGGAGGAAGTCTCCAATCGACTTCGTGACGCAGGACTGACGTTAGGGCGCGATAAGTGTCATTTTTGTAGAGATGAGTTGAAGTATTTGGGATACGTGGTGAACAAGCGCGGTCTTCACGTTGACCCAGACAAGGTTCGCGCCATTTTAAACATTCCAGTGCCGAAATCGGTATCTGAGGTTCGTCGGTTGGTTGGAATGGCGTCGTGGTACCGTCGTTTTGTGCCACATTTTTCATCGGTCATCGTTCCGCTCACTAGTCTTCTAAAGAAAAATTCTACATTTAAGTGGGACAACCGTTGTGATCAGGCTTGGCAGGGCATTAAAACTCACCTGGTGTCTGCTCCAATTCTGACATGTCCCGACTTTGACAGAGAATTCGTTCTGCAGACTGACGCATCGAATTTTGGACTTGGTGCTGTGCTGAGTCAACAACATGACGATGGCGAGAAAGTCATTTGTTATCTGTCTCGCTCATTGACGCGGCAAGAACGGAACTACTCGACGACAGAAAAAGAACTGTTGGCACTTCTGTGGGCGATAGAGAAGTTACGTCCGTATTTGGAGGGCACGGAGTTCACTGCGATTACAGACCATTACTCCTTGTTATGGTTACATAAGCTAGAAAACCCTTCAGGTCGTTTAGCTAGATGGTCGGTGCGATTGCAGCAGTATAATTTTAAAATTGTGCACCGCAAAGGAAAAGAGCATGTTGTTCCGGATGCGTTATCTCGTGCTGTACCGATCGTGGATGATATTAGTGTGAATGTTGATGGTGTGAAAGATGCATGGTTTTTAAAAATGGCAAAACTGGTTAGGGAGGATTCGCTTCACTATCCAGATTATTGCATTAGGGATAGTAAATTATATAAGTTCATTAAAAATACTTATTCAGGGTTAGTTGAGGATAGGGAACAGTGGAAGGAAATTGTGCCGAAGGAAAGGCGGAGGGATTTAATTAGGGAATGTCATGACGTACCGACAAGTGGACATTTGGGAGCGTTTAAAACGTTCCATCGGTTGGCGGAACGCTATTACTGGCCGAAGATGAAGGCAGACGTCGCTCGGTATGTCCAGGGCTGCGTGATCTGCATCAAGTCAAAGCCGGTACAAAGAGCTGCACCTGGACGCATGGGAGGTCACTCCACCATTACCAAACCATGGGAGGTGATCAGCATTGATTTGGTTGGTCCACTGCCGCCGTCGAAGGGTTTTACGTTTATCCTGTCCGTCTACGACGTTTTTAGTAAGTTTGCCATGTTCTTTCCGCTGCGTCAAGCTAAGGCAACCTCGATCGTGAAGGCATTGGAGGAACATGTATTTTTAGTCTTTGGGGTTCCTAGAGCTGTCATCTCCGACAATGGGACACAATTCCGTTCGCACGAGTACCAGCGCCTTCTGACGAAATATCAGGTAAAAAGTAGGTACACCTCGTTCTATCATCCGCAGGCAAACCCGGTGGAGCGCGTCAACAGGGTATTAAAGACCATGTTGGTGTCGTACGTGTCCGATAATCACCGCACGTGGTATGAGTATCTGCCGCAGATTGGCTGTGCAGTAAGGACGGCTGTGCACGAAGTCACTGGAGTGAGCCCTTACTTCATAAATTTTGGACGGCATATGCAGCTATCAGGCGAATGGCATCAACCCGCTGAGGAGGACACTGTGGAGCCTGTGAATGAAGAGAGACAGTTAAAACGTTCGTATTGTTTCGCGAAACTGTATCAGGACGTACGGAAGAGACTGCAAGCTTCTTACGTAAAGTCGAAAGCCCGCTACGACCTACGACATCGTAACGTCATCCTGTATGACAACCAGCTGGTGTGGCGTAGGAACTACGTTCTATCGGACGCGTCGAAATATTATGCGGCCAAGTTGGCTGCAAAGTATTTAGGTCCATTTATGGTACATCGACGTATAGCAGCTGATACTTACGTATTGAAGGACGTGAAGGGCACCGTACTCCCTGGGAATTGGAATATCAAGGACCTCAAGGCTCATCCTGAGGCTGAACAAGACTCGTCTTGATTTAGTTTTATTTTCTTTTGCGCAGTACTTACATCTTTTTTTTTCTTCTTCATTTTCTTCTTCTGTAGAGTTTTCTTGTCGGAAATTTTCAAGAAAATTTCCTGGATAAGTAGGGGGAGAGTTTGTTACGTTTTCTTGTTCCTTCGTTCTGGTATGGCGCCTCGGTGCCGCAACCGTCGAAGCGGGGGAGTAATACTGTCGTCGGAGAGATAGGAATTGCGAACTTTGAATTGTGGACAGCCATCGCGTGTTGAATTCTGCGTCTCTTTCTCTTACTGTTAAGTACCATCAGGATTTTTCATGACTTTAAAAGTATTTTCAAGTTAAGTCAGTAGATAAGTAGATATCGTGAGTCTGGGTCGTGCTACTATTTTTTGGGAGGTAAAACGTGGTTTTTTTTTGGATGAGTTTTACAAACAGAGTAGTCTGGATTTTAAAGAAAGTAGCGCAACCGTTTGAGAATTTAATATTCTGCGACTTTGTCGGATTACGGAGACCCACCTATTTATTTTGTTACTGAAGCCGCCCAACAACTCAGGTAATGAAAATTCTAAATTCAACCATTTATTCTGCATTCAATTTAGCATTCAAGTCTTAATGTTGTACAAAGTCAATTCAGTTTCATTTAAGGAACGTAGCGTCAGTTTTTCAGTCAAGCCAATTTGGTATGAAGTCAGTAGCGTACTGTCCACATTCGAATATTCTAATTCCCTGTCTCTTTCAGGCTTTTTATTGTTGAATTTTGGGTTGTCCTTTTGGATCGAACATTAAAGGAGTTTCTCCTATATTCCTGTTGTGTTCGTGCTGGATAAAAGTCCTAGAGAACACTGAAGGCTAAGGCGAGTTCGGCGAGTTCGGCGATTTACGCCACTGGATATCAAAACGCTGCGTGGCAGACACATCAGCAACGCGCCTGCGCTGCGTAGTCTTCCGTGGTGGGGACCGACTCGACAGTCGCTGGCTGACAGAGGAACCAACATCACCCCTTCACCCCCTGCAGCTAAGCGAAATATATTTTATTTATTTTATTATTTTGGTTGAGGTTAAGTCTCAACTTATATTCTATTTAGCTTATTTGTATATGTGTATTTGTAAGCGTACTTACGTTGTTGCGTTATATATATTTCTTGTGTTGTAAATTCACCATTTGAACCTTGTTATTTTTCTCCGTACTTGAGATTATCGTCTGTTTTCCTCAGACTGGTCTGCGTGATTTACTTCTTTCGTGTGTGCACTGTTGGCACAAGTCGCCGTAGTTAGCCGCACGTCGGGTAGTGGTTAGGGCCTTGCGTCTTAGTTTGGATAGCGCGTCACGAGTTCCGTGGTCGACCATCGAATGCCCCGTGATTCCGTTGAGCGCGTAACTGTTTGTTTAACGCGAGTCCTAATTGCCTCCGCGTCCGCGCACTACGCGATAGTTTTATTTCAACCTGCTGATTCACGGGATCAGGCTGGTGAATCCGGCGATAGTGTCGAAGTCACCGGTTACGGTTTTTTTGTATTGTTTATTTGGAGTTTGCAATATACGTTGTTACCTGTTGTTATTGCTGTTTGATTCGAGTACGCCTTGAAACCTTGCTCCGGCCTCCTTGGAGTCTGTTGGCCGACTCTTGGGTATTGTACACCAACCGCCAGGCCAACTGGCGCCCCTCTTATTTTTTTTACATTGGACACTTGGCAACGTGAACCGCACGCCGTCTCCACTGTTCAAGCTAGCCGCGGTAAAGCCGGAGCAGAAGAGGGTAGCAAATTTTATTATAACATATTCGCTTGTTGTAGTTTTTCCGTTTACGGTTTTAAAAGTGCATTTCTCGTAATATGTTTTCATATTTTTTATTTAGACTAATTATGGGGTTATTAAATTTATACTAGAACTTGTATCAAAGAGAATAATATAATTTTGAATTTTTAACGACGGTAAGTGATAGGTCATGCTTGACATTACGTGTTTGGTTTGTGTTCACCGTTTATCTCTAAAAAAGAATCTTCATCTACTTCGATTTTTCACTAATTTTTCACAGATTTCGATAAATCTTGGTAAAAGTTCTCTTTCACCGAAGAATTCTGGCACCATATCCAGATATTATTTTTTAGGACTGGTGTTGCCATGTTTAGTATAGGTTGGCTTAGTCTAATTGAAGGATTAATTAAGGTGTTTGGATTTAAGTTAAGATCGTCAAGATCTGAGTCCGATTCAGAATTTGAGCTTTCGCTTGAATTTGTTATTACGTTTAGATCTCGAAATGACATGTGGTACTTACAGTAGAAGTGTCAGTGACGGTTTAATATTTGTTGAAATCGTTTGATGAGTTGCTCGAACTGTAGTCTTGCAAGGTTAACGTTCTCGTTGACTGATTTTCACAGCTCAGGAACTTTAGTTAATTTGTTTTATGTTAGTCTTATTTTCACTAATTTGTTAAGACCTATCCTACCGACTGCGCCAATTAAAACGTTAAACAAATTAACTTTGTTTTTAAAAAGTATTTATTTTACTTTTACTACGGCTATGCTTGCCCTGACGTAGTATCTGTCTTACTTCTATTCCGTCTTACTACGGCTGGGCTTGCCCTGACGTAGTATCTGTCTCACTTGCTTTCCGTCTTACTACGGCTGCGCTGGCCCTGACGTAGTATCTGTTTTACTTCTATTCCGTCTTGCTACGGCTGCGCTTGCCCTGACGTAGTGTCTGCTTTACTTCATCTTTTTTTCTCTCTTGCTGCGGCTGTGTCCGCCCTGACGCAGCAACACTTATTCGGGTACCGATTTAGTTTTACCATAAGTTAGTTATAATTGGGTTCTTTAGTTTATTTCAATAATTTAGTTAGCGTAAATTTTTTTCTTAGAACTGGGTGTAGTAATTTTAGGAAATAAAAATAAGTAAGTTATTCGTATGTGTCTCAATTCGAGAAGCCTGGACACCTTCCACTCTGAGCTATCCGGACTTCCTTCCCTCATTCTAGCTAGCGTTGCTGTCCAACCGACACCACCGATTCCGACGGCGCCCGAGCATTCCGACAAGGCAGCAACAGCGGGGGAACGTGACAACTTTTTGGTACAAGACCAAAAAGTGGGAAGAAGCAGCGTCACAAATTGGCGCCCGAGCAGGGACGCTAAAAAGACACAACAATGTCCGATACCGAGCTGGACGAAGACCGCCCGCAAGAACCACTGAGAGCCGACGCCACCGTCGGGTGGGTATACACCCATAAGAAAGACGCTCTCCAGCAAGACCTGCGAAGGTTTGGGTTGGACCCAACCGGCACAGTGGCACAAATGCGCACGCGAATGGTAGACGTCATCAGGACGTTGAACCGGCTCAACAGCGAAACCGGCAACGCAGCAGACGAAGCCGTGCCTCCGCCTCTAGCTGCACCTCCGATGGCAGCACCAACACCCGTTCAAGTCCACGTCTGCGAGACCGTCAGGAAGTGGAATACGTTCTTCGACGGCAAAGCGGATCCAATTGCATGCCTGGAACGACTGTCCGAACTCAAGGACAGTTACAATGTCGCGGATCGACATTTACTCGTGGCACTACCACTACTACTACGCGGCAAGAATTCCTTAAGGACGTAATCGATATCCAGACCCTTATCCGTCGCCACGGTAGATTGACGCGGATCAAGAAGTCTTCCGAGTATACAACAACCTGCTTCCAGAATACCGGCAATACATTCACCGCCAGAATGCGACGAGCATCCGAAGTCTCATCCGCGAGATCGACGAGTATGAGAGATTAAAACAAGAGATGCAAGTATCACCACCGGCCCGGGTAAACGCCATGTCCAACACTCCTCCGCTGTCCCGGACCAAGCAGGCTGATCACACTGTGCCCTGCTGGAGATGTGCGGAATACGGGCACTATAAGACGGACTGCAAGAACCCACCGAAGCTGTTCTGTTCAAGATGTAGACTTCAGGGCATCATGACCCGGGATTGCGGATGCACCAAAGCATCGGGAAGCGGGAAGTGAATGGTGTTACGAAGGGGCCCACACCATTTACCGCCGCCGCGCCCAGAAGCCGACCGACCCGATAATGCCACCCACTGCTCTACCGGTCATCAGTGGCCATGAAGGGAGCGACAACCGGCTATACGCCACAGTCCACCTGTATGGCCAAGCATTCCCAGCACTCATTGACACCGGAACGACGTACTCGTACGTCAATGGAGAGATCACTGACTTCAGCCATCAACACCGAGCCCTGATGACGCCAACCAAGTATTATCAAGCCCAATTGGCAAACGGCGCCATTGTCGCCGCCCAGGGAGAAATGGTCATCGGCTGCATTATCCAAGGAGTTTTTAAACGTATCAGGGTCCTGTGCCTCTCCACGCTAACAACGCCAATCATTCTTGGGATGGACGTGATAAAAACCTTTCACATGACCATCAACGTAATCCGTCATCACGTCACCGTGGGAGTGCGTCCCCTCGACACACTCACCCCGTGGACAGCAGAAACACCTAGTCCCACCAATGAGGAAAAATTAACACAGTTTCTCCAAGAAGACCTACCAAGGTTTGGTAACATCACCGGAACCATGCCGTTAACGCAACATCGGATCAAACTGCGAGACAATACCCCGATCAAGCAGAGATACCTGCCCCGAAACCCAAGAATGCAGCAAGTGATCAACGAGGAGGTCGGTCAGATGTTGTACGACAGGGTTATTGAACCCTCGGATAGTCCGTGGAGCTCACCCGCGGTAATCGTCAGGAAGAAGGACGGCCGACCACGCTTCTGTATTGATTTCCGACAACTCAACAAGGTTACCGAGAAAGACGCGTACCCGCTTCCATACATCCACAATATCCTAGACAAACTCCGACCGGCGAAATACTTCTTCACGATTGATCTAAAGAATAGATACTGGCAAGTCGCGCTGTCCGACGAGAGCAAGCCACTAACGGCGTTCACCGTCCCCGGTAAAGGTTTGTTCCAATTCCGGGTAATGCCGTTCGGCTTACACGCGGCTCCAGCAACGTTCCAGCGACTGTTGGATTCCATCATCGGAGCCGAAATGTAGCCCCATACTTTCGCCTACCTCGACGACATCGTCATCGCCAGCGCGACGTTTAAGGAACACCTGGAGCACCTCCGAGAACTTTTCCGGAGACTGAGATGGGCCAACCTCCGAATAAATGCGGACTAATGTCAATTCCGACTACGATCCATCACCTACTTGGGTCACGTCGTGACTAAGGACAGAATACACACCGACCCCGACAAAGTAGAGGCGATAGTAGCAATGCCAGCACCTACCACGACCAAGGGCTTAAGAAGAATCCTCGGTGCAGCCTCCTGGTATCGGAGATTCATACGTCAGGAAGTGTATAAGTTGTCAACACCACAAAGCGGACCAGCAAGGAGCGGCAGGGAAAATGTCGCCTCCGAAAATCACGAACCCCTGGGAAACCGTGGCTGCTGACATGATGCGACCGTTTCCTCCCACACCTCGAGGATATCAGCATGTCCTCGTCCTGCAGGATCGCCTCACCAAGTGGGTCGAATGCAGACCCTTGAGAAAGGCCCTGGAGCAGCCGTTGTACAGGCACTGCGAGAGCTGGTACTAAGCCGCTACGGTTGCCCGAAGATTTTTATTTCGGACAACGGAACGGAGTTCGACAACCGGGCTGTGAAGAACCTGCTGGCGTCGTACCAGATTCGGCATCAGCTTACGCCTCCCTACACGCCGCAAGCAAATCCGGTCGAGCGCGTCAACCGGGTGTACAAGCCGATGATGGCGCAATACTGTACCTCCCACCTACTTGCCCGAATTAATGCTCGTCATCAACACGTGCCACCATAGCTCCACCGGTTACTCCGCGGCGTACCTAAACTTCGGTCGAGAGCCCGTGTTACCGACCGTGACACGCGAGCTGACGGAAGAAGCGACCAACGACGCCGGCGAGGGAATATCAGACGAACATCTCCAGCGGATGGAAGCGCTACGAGACGCCCAAGAACTGGCGCGTATCAACTTCGCCCATGCCGCCACTACGCAAGGGCGTCATTATAACTTGCGGAAGCGAGCCTGGGAATGTTCCGTGGGCGACAAGGTGATGCGCCGGGAGTATCCGCTCTCCAATGCCGCGAAGGGTTTCGCGGCGAAGCTCGCCCCCAGGTACTCGGGGACAGTGGTGAAGAAGTATACACATTAAGGACTTAAAGTCGGCTAATGTGTAACTTTGGTTTGTTTGTCAACTTTCTGTGTAGCTGTCAATGGATGCCCCGACCAACCCCCGTGGACGCCGCTGCCGTCCACGAATCCGTGCGCTGTCTTCTCCATTGAAGAATGCCCTTAGACCAGTAGGACCGCGACCCCGGTCGCTCCCAATTCTACTGACTCCGCCGAGACCGCCGTCAGCAACCACCGGCCCTGATGCACCGCCGACACCGCCTGTCTCCGTCACACCGGTGCCGAAGTTAGTCTCTCCGCTACCGGCGACACCGGTCACACCAGCGAGGCAGCTCGAGCAGGCCCTCCTGGCCCGCTATGGACCGAATCCGGCTGAGGCGAGTCCGGTATACTATTTGTGCCTAAACACCTCACCGCTACCGACAACCCCCGAGCGTCCCACCACACCACGGACGCCGGCGGGAATGGGCATGGCCGTAGGCGAGATCCGGGAGTTAAAGGAGTTGACGCTGGAACTGTTCGGGCCGTTGGCTTTTCCCTGTTGTTTTATATCTTTTTCAGTCGAAGTACGGGAGAGTGTGACGAAGTGCACGTACTGCCTTCGCACAACGCTACATCTGACACAAGCCTCCGTAGCGCAGCGGACAGCGTGCTGGCATTCGGCGCGTGAGATCGTCGGTTCGATCCCAGCAGCCGGCGATCGGAGATTTATTTTTAGTTTTATATTTTATATTTAAGTAAAAATTGTAAAGACTTGTTTAATTGTTAAACGACCGTTGCAGTTTTAATTAAATTAAGGGTGTTTGCTGAGTTTTGTCGCCCAAAACTCAGTATAAAAGGCCGGTTTTGAAGACAAATCGTCAGTTAGTCGTCAGTTAGCCTGCAGTCAGTCTGCAGTCTGCGTCTGAGTCTGAGTCTGAAGCTAGTCCGAGAAGATATCCGACCGTCCGACCCCGATTGTTATTGGTAAGCAAGTTTTGCTTTTTTTACTGTTTTACTGTGGGAGTGTAAGTCCTGACACAGTAGTAGTTTTTTTTACGGTGATAGAGTTTGTCCTAACACCGCTGTTGTATTATTTTGCTTTATTTGCTTTGTGTTTTCTTACTACGGCTGCGCTTGACCTGACGTAGTATCTGTTTTACTTGCTTTCCGTCTTACTACGGCTGCGCTTGCCCTGACGTAGTATCTGCCTCACTTGCTTTCCGTCTTACTACGGCTGCGCTTGCCCTGACGTAGTATCTGTCTTACTTGCTTTCCGTCTTACTTCTCTTAGAACTGGGTGTAGTAATTTTAGGAAATAAAAATAAGTAGGTTATTCGTGTGTGTCTCAATTTGAGAAGCCTGGACACCCTCCACTCCGAGCTATCCGGACTCCCTTCACTCATTCTAGCTAGCGTTGCTGTCCAACCGACACCACCGATTCCGACGGCGCCCGAGCATTCCGACAAGGCAGCAACAGCGGGGGAACGTGACTACTTTTTGGTACAAGACCAAAAAGTGGGAAGTAGCAGCGTCACAATATATATATATATATATATATATATATATTTATTTATTTATTTGACGCTGTACAACAGGAACTTAATCCCAATTACAGTACAGGGTCCGCACTCAGCGAGCCGCAGTGTGGTAGTTTATATAATTTTTAGCTTGTGTGAGATTTGAACTCGGGATCCCCGGATTCGAATTCCGTATCGCTATCCACACCACCGTACTGATATACAGGGTGTAGAATTGAAATGTGGCGTATAGGAATTTCAATGTTATTTTTTAAATATTGCTGTATCTCTTTACCTATTCACTTTAGAGCAAAAGCGTAAATACAAAAATTGTTCAGAAATTAAAAACGCTTCCTATAAAGTACAAAAATTACATACATGTGAATAGTTCACGAGATATTAATTAAATGAAATTCAAAATATATTTTTAATTTTTTGTAGATTGCGTTGGAAAATTAAACAAATGAACTGAATATTTGACATATTGGAAAAGAGTTT
Organism: Pterostichus niger; assembly: GCA_947425015.1. Classification (NCBI taxonomy): domain Eukaryota; kingdom Metazoa; phylum Arthropoda; class Insecta; order Coleoptera; family Carabidae; genus Pterostichus; species Pterostichus niger. Next base: position 12,911,745 of record OX380338.1, read on the forward strand.
GACATTTGTTTGTTACAGTGTTCTAATATTTGTTGAACAAGTTTTTGAAAAATATTGTAAGGAAATAGTGAATAAATTTCAAGTGCACATGTTTGACGTATTTATTATAAAATAAGAAAAATACATTATATTGCTACTATAATTTTAACAAATTATTTATTTATAAATTTACAAGAAATGTTCGAATAAGTTTCCATTTACTGCTAAGCAATGCCCTAACCGATCATAAAATGCTTGGCGCACATTACTTAATTGTCTTTGTGTGATTGCTTCATCAAGTTGTTGATTTCGCCCTTCACATTTCCTATATAATGGTAAAACACTTCCAGTCGTTCTAAATTTATGAATTATTATATATATATATATATATATATATATATATATATATATATATATATATATATATATATATATATATATATATATATATATATATATATATATATATATATATATATATATATATATATATATATATATATATATATATATATATATATATATATATATATATATATATATATATATATATATATATATATATATATATATATATATATATATATATATATATATATATATATATATATATATATATATATATATATATATATATATATATATATATATATATATATATATATATATATATATATATATATATATATATATATATATATATATATATATATATATATATATATATATAATAATTCATAAATTTAGAACGACTGGAAGTGTTTTACCATTATATAGGAAATGTGAAGGGCGAAATCAACAACTTGATGAAGCAATCACACAAAGACAATTAAGTAATGTGCGCCAAGCATTTTATGATCGGTTAGGGCATTGCTTAGCAGTAAATGGAAACTTATTCGAACATTTCTTGTAAATTTATAAATAAATAATTTGTTAAAATTATAGTAGCAATATAATGTATTTTTCTTATTTTATAATAAATACGTCAAACATGTGCACTTGAAATTTATTCACTATTTCCTTACAATATTTTTCAAAAACTTGTTCAACAAATATTAGAACACTGTAACAAACAAATGTCAAACTCTTTTCCAATATGTCAAATATTCAGTTCATTTGTTTAATTTTCCAACGCAATCTACAAAAAATTAAAAATATATTTTGAATTTCATTTAATTAATATCTCGTGAACTATTCACATGTATGTAATTTTTGTACTTTATAGGAAGCGTTTTTAATTTCTGAACAATTTTTGTATTTACGCTTTTGCTCTAAAGTGAATAGGTAAAGAGATACAGCAATATTTAAAAAATAACATTGAAATTCCTATACGCCACATTTCAATTCTACACCCTGTATATCAGTACGGTGGTGTGGATAGCGATACGGAATTCGAATCCGGGGATCCCGAGTTCAAATCTCACACAAGCTAAAAATTATATAAACTACCACACTGCGGCTCGCTGAGTGCGGACCCTGTACTGTAATTGGGATTAAGTTCCTGTTGTACAGCGTCAAATAAATAAATAAATATATATATATATATATATATATATATATATATATATATATATATATATATATATATTGTGACGCTGCTACTTCCCACTTTTTGGTCTTGTACCAAAAAGTAGTCACGTTCCCCCGCTGTTGCTGCCTTGTCGGAATGCTCGGGCGCCGTCGGAATCGGTGGTGTCGGTTGGACAGCAACGCTAGCTAGAATGAGTGAAGGGAGTCCGGATAGCTCGGAGTGGAGGGTGTCCAGGCTTCTCAAATTGAGACACACACGAATAACCTACTTATTTTTATTTCCTAAAATTACTACACCCAGTTCTAAGAGAAGTAAGACGGAAAGCAAGTAAGACAGATACTACGTCAGGGCAAGCGCAGCCGTAGTAAGACGGAAAGCAAGTGAGGCAGATACTACGTCAGGGCAAGCGCAGCCGTAGTAAGACGGAAAGCAAGTAAAACAGATACTACGTCAGGTCAAGCGCAGCCGTAGTAAGAAAACACAAAGCAAATAAAGCAAAATAATACAACAGCGGTGTTAGGACAAACTCTATCACCGTAAAAAAAACTACTACTGTGTCAGGACTTACACTCCCACAGTAAAACAGTAAAAAAAGCAAAACTTGCTTACCAATAACAATCGGGGTCGGACGGTCGGATATCTTCTCGGACTAGCTTCAGACTCAGACTCAGACGCAGACTGCAGACTGACTGCAGGCTAACTGACGACTAACTGACGATTTGTCTTCAAAACCGGCCTTTTATACTGAGTTTTGGGCGACAAAACTCAGCAAACACCCTTAATTTAATTAAAACTGCAACGGTCGTTTAACAATTAAACAAGTCTTTACAATTTTTACTTAAATATAAAATATAAAACTAAAAATAAATCTCCGATCGCCGGCTGCTGGGATCGAACCGACGATCTCACGCGCCGAATGCCAGCACGCTGTCCGCTGCGCTACGGAGGCTTGTGTCAGATGTAGCGTTGTGCGAAGGCAGTACGTGCACTTCGTCACACTCTCCCGTACTTCGACTGAAAAAGATATAAAACAACAGGGAAAAGCCAACGGCCCGAACAGTTCCAGCGTCAACTCCTTTAACTCCCGGATCTCGCCTACGGCCATGCCCATTCCCGCCGGCGTCCGTGGTGTGGTGGGACGCTCGGGGGTTGTCGGTAGCGGTGAGGTGTTTAGGCACAAATAGTATACCGGACTCGCCTCAGCCGGATTCGGTCCATAGCGGGCCAGGAGGGCCTGCTCGAGCTGCCTCGCTGGTGTGACCGGTGTCGCCGGTAGCGGAGAGACTAACTTCGGCACCGGTGTGACGGAGACAGGCGGTGTCGGCGGTGCATCAGGGCCGGTGGTTGCTGACGGCGGTCTCGGCGGAGTCAGTAGAATTGGGAGCGACCGGGGTCGCGGTCCTACTGGTCTAAGGGCATTCTTCAATGGAGAAGACAGCGCACGGATTCGTGGACGGCAGCGGCGTCCACGGGGGTTGGTCGGGGCATCCATTGACAGCTACACAGAAAGTTGACAAACAAACCAAAGTTACACATTAGCCGACTTTAAGTCCTTAATGTGTATACTTCTTCACCACTGTCCCCGAGTACCTGGGGGCGAGCTTCGCCGCGAAACCCTTCGCGGCATTGGAGAGCGGATACTCCCGGCGCATCACCTTGTCGCCCACGGAACATTCCCAGGCTCGCTTCCGCAAGTTATAATGACGCCCTTGCGTAGTGGCGGCATGGGCGAAGTTGATACGCGCCAGTTCTTGGGCGTCTCGTAGCGCTTCCATCCGCTGGAGATGTTCGTCTGATATTCCCTCGCCGGCGTCGTTGGTCGCTTCTTCCGTCAGCTCGCGTGTCACGGTCGGTAACACGGGCTCTCGACCGAAGTTTAGGTACGCCGCGGAGTAACCGGTGGAGCTATGGTGGCACGTGTTGATGACGAGCATTAATTCGGGCAAGTAGGTGGGAGGTACAGTATTGCGCCATCATCGGCTTGTACACCCGGTTGACGCGCTCGACCGGATTTGCTTGCGGCGTGTAGGGAGGCGTAAGCTGATGCCGAATCTGGTACGACGCCAGCAGGTTCTTCACAGCCCGGTTGTCGAACTCCGTTCCGTTTATATATATATATATATATATATATATATATATATATATATATATATATATATATATATATATATATATATATATATATATATATATTCATCGGAGAAATCCGGATAAAGTCGATCCACACATATTTTACACACTTGAAGCCGATCAACATCTTAAGGTAAATCGAATACTATTTCCTCTCTTCGAAACGTCAATGTAGTTATTTGGTTCAGTCACAATTCCAAGTATGGTAAATTAAAGTACTTGCAATAATTTTCATTTAACTGTTTCGCCAGTCAGTGGCGTACCTGCCCACTTGTGCATTCCCTAACGATGGTTTTTTGTTTTAGGCTTTTATTTTACTTTAATTCATTTTATTTTATTCTATTCTACGTTCTATTTTACGTACATTTTACGTTTATTCTACGTACATTTTACGTTCATATTATTTATATTCTACTCTTATTCGGGGTTACCTGTGGGCTACGATTACGTGGAACCGTATTTTATTGTACCATCCACTTGGTACCCTTGGAGGTGGCTCATGGTCACGGGAAGTGACAACATTATCCTGGGAGATCCGATAGACAGTGGCCAAATTCCATACCGCCGCCACTGGTGTCTGTCAGCAGCGTGGCTTCATTCCATACCGCCGCCACTGGTGTCTGTCAGCAGCGTGGCTTCATTCCACTGCGTACGCGCCGGATTCGCTATCACCGGACGCCATCTGATAGCGATCGAGAAGCCATCACAAGATAAGCATTTATTTTGGTTATTTTTGATTTTGTACCTCCGGTTCCAAACGAGGTTATGTTTATGTTCTGTAATATTTAGTCATATGTTAGTACAGTTAATACTTACCGTTGTTAAGTGGATCACCGGCGTCTTAATTTTGGTTCTAATCAGACTGTCATTGACAGCGTCGCGTCTGGTATTGTGCCATAACGTGGTCCGCGAATCGTATAGCTACTCACACAGCGTACGCAAACAACGTACAGGGACCTCTACGAACTCTGCGATATTCACGCTCATATTTCAGCGAGACAGTTGTTGTCACCGACGATTCACGACTCTACGTCCGCGCCCAATACCCCTCGCGCTACATTCAGTCACTTCGCTCGCGTTGAGAGCCGAAACACCGGGGATCACACTAAATTAATGATTCTTGTATTTATATTTAATGAGCTTCACTCTACAAATTCCTTGTAATTATTGTTTCTTGTCAATAAACGTGATTAGTTATTACGAGCTCTTGGTCCACCCTTCTTTTCGTAAACCACCCTCACTCGTAGGTAAGTTGGCCGACCTTTTGGTTGGACTGGCCCTGAAGGCTAACTGGCGCCCAACATATTTGGAACATCGTAGGACTATGCCCTAGGGAATTGCTACAGGTATTTAGGTACTTAAACCCCCCCTTTCTCCACTGCATAGCTGGCCGAGGTCCGACCGTCTCTAACGGGGAAATTAGAGCTAGGTGGTAGCATATTATTAACAAATATTACAAAACAGTCCATACACTTGGCACATGGATGTTGATGGCTTCTTCTTGAATAGTTACTACAGGATTTAAAGAAATGTCTTCTAGTTTCACAGGGTTTAGGTTTATTGAAAAATTTGTTAATGTCGAAGTTTTAAGTGCGAAGTTTAATTTTGGTAAAATTATTGGTTGTCCTTGTTCTTTATTCAAAAATATTAATTTTTGTTGGTTGTATATTATTTACAATTTTTATCATTTTTTATTAAATAGAGTCCGCGCAAAGTTTTGATATTTACTTCATCTAAACACTTAAGCGTTATTTTATCTTCGTGAAGGAATATTAACAAATATTTATTGATTTCCGGAATTACTTCGATATGGTTTTCGTTTATGTTAATTTTTGAATAGTGACACTGGGTAAAGGACTGTTGTTGTAAGATTTCTTGTTCACATGATGACTGATGGTGGTTGTAGAATTTATTGGGGCACTGATAAACCTTGGTTGCAGTACATATGTCATTTAGAGGCATTATTTCAGTATTAGATTTTAGAAAATATCTTGCACTAGGGATAATCGTTACAAATTCTGAATCGTATATTGTTGGTATAGGGTACAAGTAAAACAGTTCAAAGTCCTTTTCAAAGTTAATGGGAATTGATATTAAGTAAATTATTTGGGACAGTTCAACTTTACAGTCTACTTTTAGTAGTGATTCAAATTGTAAAATATTCTAGGAGTTTGGTTCAAAAGGTAATTGGGATTTATAATGATTTTTTGTAATTCAGATAATAATTCATTGGGATGTATTATACTGGGGTGTAATGTTCTCAATTTACAAAAGGTAATGGAATTTTCGATATCTTGTAGGATATCTAGGATCGAGTTGTATAGGATTATTAATTGATCGTAAATAGTTTTTGCAAAAAGAATATCTTGAATATGCATGTTATTTATTATTTCACTGAGTTGTAGTATTTTGGATTTCAGAATAGATTCATTATGTTGTATGTCCAAAATGGTATTATTAAAATTTGTTATAATTTGGTGGTTTACCGAGTATGCTAGTTTTAATTGGTTTTCTAAATTGTGTTCATTCTTTTGCATGTGATTTAATATTTTGTCATATCTCTTACCGTCTTCTGCATCTAAGTTGCCAGTAACGGCTTTGAAAACTGATTCCAATCCATCTATTAAGCCTCTTTTGTTTCTATTTTTATTTGTTTGAAATTCTATATTGTCAATGTTGTTATTAATTTTCGTACGAATAAATTGTATTATTTTCACTTAATTGTCAAGTTCATGTAACTATTTAGAGTTATTAGATATCGTTGTCTTTAGGTCATTATATTGCTTGTTTAGGTTGTCATATTGTTCGAAAAGGGGTTTGAGGTTGTAGTAGTGGATGAGTGTGTGTGTTGTTTTTTCTAATTTAGCCGGGCCCAGGCTAATAGGTTGTAATCCAATATTTTCGGTTATGTTTTTGATGATCGATCCTTGTCCAAATGTGAACAGCCTGGAAGAGTATTAAATTTATAAGTCTTTTGTCTAGGACGTTTTATATTAGAGAGATGGATTTTTTCCATTGTATTCCCGTGTTTAGTTTTTAAATGTTTATTAATTGATTTTAATTTTTCGGATTTAAATTTATTTTTTGTTTTCTGTTGTTTTTGTTTATTTTTTACGAAAATTTCTTTAGGAATTTTTAGTAATTCTTCTCTGGTTTCATTACGTTTACTAATTATTTTTTCATTATTTTAAAAAATTTTGTTATTAATAGTTTGATATAAAATTTTTGTTTTATTTCTATGATTTTTCATGTAGTTATTAACAAGCTGTTTATCAATATCTATATTGAAGGGGGAATTTAATTCCAGATGACCGGATATGTTTTCTGATGGTTTTATTTTCGTAACAGAGTGAATTGTATTATTGTATGCTAAAAGAGCATAGTTTACTTTAGCTTCAATTGTTTCTTTCGAAAATTCTGCCTGATTGTTGAACAATCTAATGTGTTCTATGAGTGTCGAGTGGAAACGTTCTATTATTCCGTTAGATTGAGGATTTTGTGAACTAATGAAGTGAGTGTGAATTTTGTGTATGTCTAAAAGTTCTTTAACTACTGAGTTTCTAAATTCTAGTCCGTTATCAGAAATTATTTGCTCTGGTATTCCATGGTGCGTGAAATGTTTTATTAAGTTATTAGCTACTTCGATACCTTGTCCGGAATTAAGTTTATATGCCTGTGCGAATTTGGAAAATGAGTCAACTACTGTAAAAATTTAGAGTTTTCTAGTGTTATCGTATCTACGTGCACAATTTCAAAAGGTTTTGTTGCTGTCGGTGTTATATTAAATTTTAAATTTAGGGGTTTTCTGTCATATTTCGTAAGTTGACATATTTCACAGTTATTAATATACGTTTGAACCATTTTTCTTAATTTTGGCCAGTAATACATCTGTTTAATGCGTGCCTCTGTATCGTCAATACCTCTGTGGTTTGTTTTTCCCGTGTGGTAGTTATTTATGATTTCTAGTATTTCTTCTTCGTTAGTGACGTCTGTAAGATATTGTGTGCATTTAACCATGGGTATTTGTGAATGTGTGAAATATATCTGGAGAACTAGAGATAATTTTTCATATAATTCGTCTTTAAAATATAAATAATATTTAACTTTTGGTACGATATATTCTTTAAGGAATTGAATCTTTTCTTTTTCGTAGTTTGATTTTGAAAATTGTACCAGCATTCTTTGTTTTGTGTTCTCAAAAAGTTTCAGAATTTTTGGTGAATTAGGGTTGAACTCTACTTCAGATATGATTATCAGATTTTTTCCGAAATTAACAGGGTATTCAGCAATAGGTATGCCGATTACTGGGTTCTCTTGATTAGAATGAACTGTGACGTCACTATCGTTATCATTGTGTTGTTCGTTGTTTGCATCTACAGTTTGAATATCATCTCCCACTTCGACAACTAAAGATTGATTATCATCTTGATTATTACAGTTTTTATTACTTAATTCTTTATTAAAATTATACATACATTTTTGAAATTGGTTAATGTTTTCATCCGAATCGTTTGTATTAATTTCTATGCGTGGAAGTGTACTATTTGGTAAGGTAAAGATTGTAATTAGTATATTCGTTTTGTCGAAAATATATTCGAGCATTGATTTAACATCGTTCCAGTTTAATTGGTCGCGTCCGCAAGCAATTTTGGGTAAACTTAGGTTTTGTATCTTATTTTTTAAGCAAAAGTTTCTTAATTGTAGTAGTGTATAAAGAACGTCTTGTTTTGTAGGTTTATTATAGTAATTTTATTTTGTTATTAGATATATTATAAAACGATTCTTTTCTTTAAGATGAATTAAATTATGAAGTTGAGGGTTCTGAGATTTTAGTTTGTCAATATTTTGAAATTTGTTTTTAAATTGTTTAGCAATTCCTTTTGACATTTGTAAGTCCTTGCTGACGCAATGTGCTAGACTGTTGTCTGACGGTGCATTAAATAAGTTCCCAACTACTTCAATGATATTTGCGTGGGTCGGTTTGTCTGTTTGTTTTTTCGTTAGGTAGTCTTGGTATTGTGCTAGGACAGATTCGCTTTCGTATTGTTTTAATGAATTTTGAATTTTATTATCGGGTTCTCGCGGAGTTCGGCTTAGGGCGTCTGCATTTGCATTTAATTTTCCTTTTTTGTAAATAATTTCGTAATCATATTCTTCGAGTTTCAATCTCCAACGTATTAATTTTTGGCTTCAATCCTTAAGGGAAAACAGCCATTGTAATGGTCTGTGATCAGTGCAAATTGAAAACTTTCTTCCAAAAAGATACGGCCGAAAATATTTTGTTGTCCAGTGTATTGCTAAAAGTTCCTTCTCGATCGTGGAATAATTAATTTCTGTTTCGTTAAGTGTTCTGCTAGCGTAAGCGATTGGCAGGTCACTGCCTATCTTACCTTGTGATAAGACGGCACCGAGTGCTACATTGCTCGCATCGCATGTTAAGATAAATTCCTTGTCAAAGTCTGGGTATTGTAATATCGGTTCGTTAGTTAGTAATAGTTTACATGTCTCAAAGCATTGTTTATATTCTGAATTATTAATGTCAATGATCCCGTCTTTTTTTAGAAATTTTGTCATGGGTTTGGTAATTTTTGCGAAGTCTTTTATGAACTTCCTATAATATCCAATAAGTCCTAAAAATCTCTTAATTTGTTTTGTCGTGGTAGATAATGGGTAATTTAGAATAGCTGAAATTTTGTCTGGGTTTGGTTTAACGCCATGAGGGGTTACAATGTGTCCGAGATACGCAACTTCTTTTTTCACAAAATTCCGACTTGTCTTATTGAATTTTTAAGTTGGCTTCTTTTAATCGGTCGAATACTAGTTTTAAATTGATTATATGTTCGTCTAGGCTTGTGCTAAAAATAATTATATCGTCGAGATAAACTAAGCAAATTTTGTTAGTCTCAAAACATTGTCCATGACACGTTTAAAAGTCTCGGGTGCGTTCTTTAGCCCGAAAGGTATTCGTAAGAACTCGTAATGTCCATCCTCTTTGCAGAAAGCTGTCTTAGGTATGTCATTCTTGTCCATTTTAATTTGGTGGTAACCCGACGCGAGGTCCAGGGTGGTAAAATATAGACATCGTCCGAGTTTGTCCAGCAAGTCAGTAATGTTAGGTATGGGATATTTATCTTCGATGGTATTTTCATTTAGTTTGCGATAGTCAATGACTACTCGCCATTTTTGTTTGCCCGGTGCGTCTAGCTTTTTGGGGACAACCCAAATCGGGGAAGACCGTGGTGAATTAGAAGGTAGTATTATTTTTTGGTTAAGCATTTTATTTACTTGGGACCTAACTTCCTCTCTGTGAATATGGGGGTATCGGTATGATTTCGTATAAATGGGTACTTCATCTTTTGTTCTGATTTTATGTTTTACTTGATTACTAAAGATAGATTTTGATTTTCTAAGTAAAAAATATTCGAGTATTATTTAATTAATTTTTAAATTGCAATTTCTTCTTCTTTGTTCAAATGATCAGTTCTAATTTTTGATTCATCGAATTTAATTTTTTCTGTTTGTGTGAGGTTTAAATTTGAGTCTGCATTCATTGTATAAATTTCGTAATTGTCTAACGCTTCTACTATAATTGGAATTTTCAACTGATATTTAACTTCGCTCTCTGACAAGTTAATAATTATACACATAGCTTCATAGTTTTTTGCTACAGTAGCACATTCAGGAATTAATAAATTGTTTGTTCTGATATTTGGAACTAGAATATTACCTTTTTCTTTGTTAACTTTTATTTTAATGATTCTTTCAGACATTGGTTCTATTATGCCATTATTACGATATTTTTTATTTACAGTTAAATTATTTGTGTCGGGGGTAGCTTTAAAATTATGGTAATGAATTTTTATTTTACTGTGTAGAGTAATTATCATATCGTTTACTGTGTCGATTGAAATTTTTAATTTTTTCATATTTTCCTTGCCAAGTAGTAAATCAAATTGATTATGAAATTTAAAAAGATAATATTTTAAAGCTGGTTTTGGATTGTCTTTGAGATTAAACACGTTTGAGATAGGAATTTGTGTACTGTATTTCTCGGTAGATGAACCATGTGCAGTTGTAATTTGAAACGGGTCTTCACTGATAGCGTGTTTGTAGTGTTTGAATGCAATGTCGGGATTTACAAATGATTTCCTGCTTCCAGTGTCTATTAAAATTTTTAAATTATTTTCTGGAATTACAATGAATGGTAGCTTGCTTTGGTTATTTGTTAAGTTCATTAATTGGAAGTATGAAGTATTTGATCCGAGGCCATTTCGTCTAAAAAAGAATGTTCGTTTTGATCTGATGCGTTTGTTTCATTTGTAATTTCTGGGTTATCATCGAGTGGGTATTCATTCATCGTATAATCTTGTGTCTCTGGTTGATCTATAATATTGTGTTCGTCTGTGTAATTTACTATTTCCGATTGATCTATGTTATAGAGTTCTTCCGCAATATTTTTTGGAAAGAATTGTCTGTTTTGACTTATGAAATTTTGTCTTTGAGTGGAAGGTCCGAGTCTTGGAGCATTGAATTGTGTGTTTCGTGTGGATATGCTCATTGGTGTAGGTCTGGGGAGTGGTTGATTAGTATTTCTAATCATTGTAGGAAAGTTAGTTCTACGCTGCGCTGTTTGTTGGTTATTTTTTTAAGACTGGGGTTGCCATGTTTACTATAGGTTCTCTTAGTATAATTGAAGGATTATTTAAGGTGTTTGGATTTAAATTAAGATCGTCAAGATCTGAGCCAGATTCAGAATTTGAGCTTTCGCTTGAATTTATTATTACGTTTAGACCTCGAAATGACATGTGGTACTTATAGTAGCAGTATCAGTGACGGTTTCATATTTGTTGAAATCGCTTGATGAGTTCCTGGAACTGTAGTTTTGTCTCGGTCGGGTGCAGGTGCCTCTGGAATCGGAGATGCCGTCCAGCTGATCGACGCTGCAAGGTTGACGTTCTCGTTGACTGATTTGCACTCAGCACAGTGAGGACGCTCAGGAACTTTAGTTAATTTGTTTTATAATAGTCTTTTAAGATACGTGTTTGTTAGTTATATACGTTAACTCACTACGCGCACGAAGTGTTATTTTCGTTAACACAAAAAGATTGTTCGTTGGCCAAATAAATCACAAGGGTGAATTAAATTATTTTCACTAATTTGTTAAGGCCTATCCTACCGACTGCGCCAATTATAACGTTAAACAAATTAACCTTGTTTTTAAAAAGTATTTATTTTACTTTAGACGTTCCTACTTGTACAAATTCTGAGCTAAGACTAACTTAAAACATACAATAATATTTCATGGCTAAACTACAACTACGAATAATGTAATATGATAATTCTACATAAAGTCACGTTCTTAAATATTAACTGTCTATGCCAGCAATATTCCGCCCTATATATATATTGTATATATATATATATATATATATATATATATATATATATATATATATATATATGTAAATTCCAACACACTCCCTATTATGATGATCTTTGTTGTTATTTTGTTTTGAGCTGTCAATAGATACGTTACATTTTAATTGATTTGACAGTGCAGTAATATTGGTGTTAAATAACGTGTAATTTAATTATTCTTACAGGTATTGTTTGTTGTCTTATTTTGTAATAATTATTATTTAATCTATTGTGTTTGTATTCTTACAGAATTAATAAAATCAGTTATTTGAAAACCATCTTACAAATTAAATTACAAAGTTATTAACTAAAAAGAAAATGAATAAGAAAAATGAGAAACTGGTTGTGCATATTATAAAAAGAAATGAAGATGATTATGAGTTGGCAGGATTATCTGAAGATAAAATATTGTGGTACACATTACCTCTAGAATACAAAAATTTGAAACATCATCAAATATTATTAACAAAATCAACAATTAAAAGTGCTGTTTCTGCAATAAAATCAATTAGTGGATATCGAAAAGTGGGTGTGAAGATAGACGACAATTTAGAAAAAGAATATTTTGATGAAGATGGTAATCTCTGTTATATGAATATTCCGTTAGAGGAATCCAATTTTACCATGAAATCTAGCTCCGACTTAAATAAATCAAATGCAGATTTGTTTTTAATTAAGAAAATCGAAGATTTAGAAGCTAAATTAAGTTTAACAAAACTTCATGAAATCGAAAAAAAATTCATCTTAGATAAATTTGATAAGACACAAAATCCTACAGAATGGTTAACACGGTATGAAACTGAATGTACAAGACATCATGTAGAAAATGATATTAAACGGATCGAAATACTTCGATTTTTTGTAGTAGGTCCATCTAAAGATTGGTACGAAGCAAATATGAAGAAGATTGGTTTAGATAATTGGCCAGAATGGAAACATTCCTTTTTAACTGTATTCGTCGACAAAGGATGGAGTAAAATTAGAAAAGCTTACAACTATAAATATTTAGGTGGCTCATTAGTGGAATATGCATTAGCAAAAGAAAGATTATGCTTAGAAGCTGAGAATAACTGTACAGTTTTATCACGAATAAACATGATTGTTATTGGATTACCAATAGAAGCACAAAACGAATTAGATCGGGAAATAATAACAACTATAGACAAACTATTTATGAAATTAAGAAAATTAGATGACTCATTCAGTAATCAAAAGAAAATAGTTACATCAGAATTGAATACAAATAAGAAACAATATAGAACAAAGGAGAAATATGATGAACAAAAAAAGAAAACAGGTGAAAATTTTAAAAAACCATGTTTCATGTGTGAAGCTCTTGGGTGGCCAAATCGTTACCATCCAACTACTGAATGTAGAAACAAAAATTTATATGCAACAAAAACACAAATCAATCTAACAGAGGTAGATAATAATGAAAGAGAAGAATTGATGAAAATTAAAGTTGACAAATATTTAAACTAAAAGGCCCGGAAAAATTAAACCCATTGATTAGGATAAACGTACTTATTGATAATAAAATGAAAATTAAAGCAGTATATGACAGTGGTTCAAATGTAAGCCTAATAAATCAAAGAGTTATAGATGAATTAAAAACAAATCTAATAAAACACAAGAATGCTTTAAAAACAATCAATGGGTTAAATTTTAGTTCTGCCCGGGCTAAAATAATTCTAAAAATTGGAAATATAACAAATGCAATAAACACCTATGTAGTGAGAAATAACAAATTTTCATATGATTTATTATTGGGTCTGGATGCCATCACTAAGTTCAAACTAATACAAGATGAAAATCTGCAAATATTACAAAAAATTGATAAGAAAAAAACAAAAAAAATAGAAGATATAGAAACAATGTCAAATAAAAGTACAATAGAAGAGGATAAAATTGAGAAGATGGTTAAAGAAGATACAGATGAACAAATTGAAGTTAGCTACAACGAAACAACAGATGATAAAGAATTTAATGTAAAGCTAAATCATATAAAAGATGAATATAAAAAAGTACAGATTATAAAATTAATAGGAAAATATGAACATATATTTGCAAAGAACAAGTTTGATGTTGGAAAAGTGAGGTCAAGAGAAGCAGAGATAAAGTTGATTAAAGATGAATATGTTTACTCACGCCCATATAAATGTAGTATACCAGATGAAATGGAGATAACAAAACAAATAAAAAAATTATTAGAAGAAGATTTAATAGAAGAATCAGATTCACCATATGCATCTCCAGTAACCCTAGCATATAAGAAAGACGATGGGCGCCGAACAAGACTATGTATTGATTTTAGGAAGCTAAACAACTTGATAATTCCAGAATGTTATCCATTTCCAACAATAAATGATGTAATTGATAAGGTATCAAATTGCAAATATTATACAGTTGTTGACATAAATTCAGCGTTCTGGTCAATAGTCATTAAAAAGGAAGATCGAGACAAGACATCGTTTATCACGAAACTGGGTAAATTTATGTTTAAGGTTTTACCTTTCGGACTAAAGAATGCACCAGCAATTTTTCAACGGATTCTCTCAAATATAATAAGAAGAAATAATATGGATCAATTTTGCATAAACTATATTGACGATATTTTAATATTCTCTAAAACATGGAAAGAGCATATAGATCATATTACTAAACTATTACAGGTCGTTGAAGAAGAAGGATTTAAACTTAAATTAGAAAAATGTACTTTTGCAGCAAATTCAGTTAAATATCTAGGACAATACATACAGGAAAATAAAATATCACCTGCACAGGAGAATTTAGTTGCAATAAAGAATTTAAAGAGACCAACAGATAAATCAAGCGTACGTAGCATATTAGGATCAATAAATTTTTATTTGAAATACATCGAAAACAGTGCAGAGAAATTTGAACCATTACACAGATTATTGAGAAAGAACGTAGAATTTAAGTGGACAGAAGAATGTGAAAAAAGCTTCAACTTAATAAAAGAATATTTATGTTCAACACCTATTTTAGCAATATATGATATAAATAAAAATATATATATTGAAACAGATGCTAGCTACAAAGGTATTGGGGCAACTCTAAAACAACCTCAAAATGATGGGATATTGCACCCAGTTGCCTATTTTTCGAGAAAATTATCAGAAAGAGAGAAAAAAATGGATATTATACATCTAGAATGTAAAGCAATTAAGGATGCAATAAAATATTGGCAATATTATATAATTGGTCGAAAGTTTAATGTATGTAGCGATCATAAACCCTTAGAAAATCTAAAAACAAAGTCTAGGACAGATGAAATATTAGGTGATATGGTTCACTATTTATCCCAATACAATTTCAAAATTATTTACAAAAAAGGAAAAGAAAATATTTTAGCAGATTTATTATCCAGACAACCAGTATTAGAATACTTTGAAAATGAAGATGTAATTAAGGTAGTAAATTTAATAGAGTTAAATGAGATAATAAAGGATCAAGAAG
Organism: Pterostichus niger; assembly: GCA_947425015.1. NCBI lineage: Eukaryota > Metazoa > Arthropoda > Insecta > Coleoptera > Carabidae > Pterostichus > Pterostichus niger. Next base: position 12,927,283 of record OX380338.1, read on the forward strand.
AGAACAGTAAAGAACTAAATGCAGCAAAGAAGATTGAAAAACGACAAAATATTATATATAAAAAATTAAAGGATAGATCAAGAATTTTTGTTTCAAGCAAATTTGGGAAAAGGTTGATCAAACTAGTGCATGATTATTATGGCCATATTGGGGTTATTCAAATGAGAGAAAAAATACGTCCAAACTATTATTTTAAGAATCTAGACAAATTAATTAGCGAATATTGTAAACGCTGTTTCATATGCAGAGAAAATAAAGTAAGACAAAGTAGACCAATTGGTTTAATGTCAAAACTGGGACCAGCGGTTGAACCATATGAAATAATGTCGATAGATTCTGTTGGGGGTTTTGGAGGAAACCGGTCACCAAAAAAATATATGCACATTTTGGTTGATCATTTTAGTAGGTATGCCTGGGTCTCAACCACAATAGGTCAGTGTGCAAGAGATTTTATAAATCTTGTAAATCCTATTGCACAAAAGAATCAAATTAAAATTATTTTAGCCGATCAATATACTGGATTAAATTCAAAAGAACTTAAAAAGTACCTAGAAAGAATGAATATAAAATTAATTTTCACTTCTATAGATTGTCCACAATCCAATGGACTAAATGAAAGGTTAAACCAGACCTTAGTAAATAGAATAAGGTGTAAAATAAATAGTGGCGATACTCGAGCTTGGTCAAAAATTGCAGAAGACTGTGTAACATAATACAATAAAACTATTCACAGTTCGACAAAATTCGAACCAGAGTATTTACTAAATGGAAAACTATCATCAATTTGTCCAGTTGACATTCATCAGCGTGATCTAGTTAAAGATAGAGAAAATGCGTTTTTAAATTCAATGAAGAGTTATGATACAAACAAAATAAGAGTAGATAAACAACGGAGGAATTATGAATTTAAAATTGGAGATCAGGTATATGTAGAAAATGGAAGTAAACTAAATAGGAAAAAGACAGATAAAGTAAGAATTGGACCTTTCAAGATCTTGAAGAGGATCTCATCAACCTTTTATGAAGTGGATTATGGAAAAAGAAAGAAAGAATCAAATTGTTTCCATAGTAGCAAGTTGTCACTTTATTCTTCTTAAAAAGTGACCTAAAGAGGGGGGAGATGTAAATTCCAACACACTCCCTATTATGATGATCTTTGTTGTTATTTTGTTTTGAGCTGTCAATAGATACGTTACATTTTAATTGATTTGACAGTGCAGTAATATTGGTGTTAAATAACGTGTAATTTAATTATTCTTACAGGTATTGTTTGTTGTCTTATTTTGTAATAATTATTATTTAATCTATTGTGTTTGTATTCTTACAGAATTAATAAAATCAGTTATTTGAAAACCATCTTACATATATATATATATATATATATATATATATATATATATATATATATATATATATATATATATAATTAACTTTCAATTAGTAACAAGTCGCTTTTTAAAAAGTTATTTATTTCAATAAACAATTATTTATGTTTTTACAGTATGAGTTCTGAATCTAGACTAACTTAATCTTAACATTTCTATCTAAGCAAGACTATGCTACGTGACATTTAGTAGTCAGCAACTAGCGTGAGAATATATTATAATGTTTATGTCATCAAAATGTGGCACTATAACTCCTCCACCCTTAGAAGGAGGCACCCCCTGGAAGTTGGACCTCGGTGTCTTCGGTTTTCTTTGTTGAATTCCGGTTGATTATTTTTGTTCGTAGTCTTTGCAGTATTATATAGAATATAATAATTGCAACTGCGATATATAGAAGTATTGTCCAAATACTAGGGATGTAAATATCGGTATTGATCATTTGGGTCGGTATTATTTGGTTCACCCTGATTTTGTCGAATTTCAGAGACGATAAGTTTATTGAAAAGTTTGAAATTTTATTATTTTCAAGTTTAAACTTTAATTTAGACAGCAGCAGAGGTAATCCATGTGTTTTATCGAGGAATATTAATTTTTGATTTTTCAATATCACTTCACAATTATTATCACCTTTGCCGGCTAATGATTTTACGCTGGTTCCTTCGGGACAATTTGTGGAGATTTTTTCTTCTTTAGGAAGAATAGCTAGATACTGGTTTATTTCAGGCAGCAATTCGAAGTGGTTTTCTTTGATGTCTAGTTTCGTGTAGTGGCACTGGCTTGTGTGTTGTTTATCTAATATTTCTTCTTCGCATGTAGGGTTGATGTGGGCATGGAACTTGTTGGGACACTGATATATTCTACTCTGAATAATATCTTTATTTGTTTTTAAAACGTACTTTGAATCTGGGATAATTGTTACAAATTCTGATCCGTATTTAGTTGGAGTTGAGATTAAATGATAAAGGTCGAAATTAATTTCAAAATTAATAGGAATGGAAATGAAGTAGATTATTTGTGAGGATTCAATTTTACAATTAACTTTTAACAATTCCTCGTATTCTAAAATATTTTCTAATTTAGGTTCAAATGGTAATTGCATTTTATAATGGTCTGATATTTTCTGAATTTCTAATAATAATTTATCTGGTTGAATTATACTTGGATGCAGAGTTCTAAGTTTACAAAACGTTACAGAATTTTCTATATCTTGTAATATGTTCAGAATAGAGTTGTAGAGTATGACTAATTGATCGAAAATACCCTTTGCGTATAGAAAGTCTTCAACAAGCAATTTATTTATAATTTCGGATAATTGCATCATTTTAGTTTTTAACAGATTTTCATTATGTTGTATATCTTTCAGAGTACTATTAAAGTTTGCTATAACTTGATTATTTACGGAATACGATAATTTTAGTTGGTTTTCTAATTTATGTTGATTTTGTTCCAAGTCTGTTAAAATTTTATTATATCGTTTACCATCTTCGGCATATAAATTTCCAGAAATGAATTTGAAAACGCTTCCTAATCCGTCTATAAGACCTCTTTTATTTCTTTTTGTTAAGGCAGTTGAGTGAAACCCAATGTTTATGATTTTATTATTAATAGTATTTTTTGTAAAATCTATGATTTTTACATAATTCCGGGATTCGTTAACGTAATGTGAATTATTTGAAATAATATTTTTAAGGTGACTATATTGTTCGTTTAAATTATTATACTGCTGGAAGAGCGGCTTCAAGTTGTAATAATGGACGAAGGTGTGAGTTGTTTCCTCGAGTTTTGCTGGGCCCAATTTAATAGGGAGTATTCCCAAGTTTTCAGTTATATTTTGGATAGTTGATCCGTTGCCGATCGCGAGCAACCTGGAAGAATTTTGAATTGGTAAGTTTTTTTCCTAGGGCGTTTTACATTGGTCAAATGAATTTTTTGTGTTGTATTACCGTGTGTTGGTTTTAGTTTCGCGGTTTTTAAGTTTTTGTCTATAGTTTTTAGTAATTATGGTTTATATTTGTTTTTTGTTTTAGCCTGTTTTTGTTTGTTTTTGACGTGAATGTTGTGGGGAATTTCCGGTAATTCTTCTCTAGTTTCATTAAACTTTCCGATAATTTTTTCTTTATTTTGGTTGATTTTATCTTTTATTGACTCATATAACAATTTTGTTTTATTTTTGTGATTTTCAATGTAATTATTTATTAATTGTTTTTCAATGTCTATATTAAAAGGAGATTTTGTATCAAGGTGTCCGGATATAATTTCGGAGGGTTTCAGTTTTGTCACGGAATGTATTGTGTTATTATATGCTAGAAGAGCATAGTTTACTTTTATTTTAATGGGTTCTTTTTTATAAATTTCTTGATTATTAAATAATCTGACATGCTCGATTAGTGTGGAATGGAATTGTTCAATCATTCCATTCGATTCGGGATGTTGTGAACTGATAAAATGTATATGTATTTTATGAAGAGCTAGCAATTCTGTGACGATTGAATTTTTAAATTCTAATCCATTATCGGATATAATTTGGTCGGGGATTCCGTGATGAGTGAAATATTGTACTAATTTATTAGCAATTTCAATACCTTGACTTGAATTTAGCTTATATGCCTGTGCATATTTTGAAAAGGAGTCGATTATAGTGAGGAATTTGAGATTTTCTAAAGTAATGGTGTCGACATGTAATATTTCAAAAGGTTTAGGTTGGTGTAATATTTAATTTTAGTTTAAGTGGTTTTCTGTCGTATTTAGTTACTAGACATAATTCGCATGAATTAATAAACGTTTGTATTGACTTACGTAATTTAGACCAGTAATAATTTCTTTTAATACGTGCTTCCGTGTCGTTGGTACCGCGATGGTTTGTTTTGCCTTCGTGATTGCTACGAATAATTTCTATTATTTCATCCTCGTCTGTTACATCAGTGAGAAATTGTGTACATTTTACTAAATTTATTTCTGAATTTTTAAAGTGATTTTGCAGAACTAAACTAAATTTTTCATATGTCACATTCAAAATAAACGTGATATTTTACTCTGGGTGCTATGTATTCTTTAATAAAATTAAATATTTCTTTTTCGGAATTATTTTTCGAGATCTCGATCACAAACCGTTGTTTTGTATTTTGATGTAATTTTAAAATTATGGGTGGTTTAGGACTATGTTCTGTTTCTTTTATAATTAATTGGTTTTTGCCATAATTGACTGGACATTCTATTATCGGAATGCCTACTATGGGATTTTCTTTATTCGAATGGATTGTGTTATCACTGTCGCTAAACGTTTCGTCGTTGATGTTACTTTTATCGCCTGTTTGTACGATTAAGGACTGATTATCTGTTTGTTCAACGTTTTTGGTGTCAAATTCTTTATTAAACTGTTTCATATATTTTATAAATGGTATTTCATTATCAGAGTCGTTTACGTTTAGTTCGAGTTTTTGCAAGTCTGGCAGTTTAAACACTGTGATAAGAATGTCGGTATTGTTAAAAATGTACTGAAGCATTGTTTTTACTTCTGTCCATTTCAATTCGTCTAATCCACAACTGATTTTTGGTACAGAGAGATTTTTAATTTTATTTTTAATACAGAATGATTTTAAATTCAAGAGTGTGTAAAATACATCTTGATTAGTGGGCTTGTTATAATAGTGTTCTTTAGTAATTAAGTAAATAATATATCTAAATTTAGTTTTGAGATAGGCTAAGGAATAAAGTTGTGGGCTTTGTTTTTTAATTTTTCTACATTGCCAAATTTGATTTTAAATTGTTTTGCGATTCCGTCTGTCATGCGTAAATCTCTACTCACGCAGTGAGCTAGATTGTTAGTCTGTGGGGCGTCGAATAAGTTACCTTCTATTTCTAGTATGTTGTCATTTGTAGATGTATTAGTCAGTTTAGTTTCCAAGTATTGTTGATATTGTGCTAATGGAGATTGTGATTCTGTTTGCTTTAATGAATTTTGATTTTCTTCATTTTTTTCGAGAGGGATGCGACTTAATGCATCTGCATTTGTATTTAATTTACCTTTCTTATATATAATTTCGTAATCAAATTCCTCTAATTTTAGTCGCCATCGTATAAGTTTTTAACTGCATTGTTTTAAGGAGAAAAGCCATTGTAACGGTCTGTGGTCCGTATAAATTTTGAATTTACGGCCGAAAATGTATGGTCTGAAATACTGAGTTGCCCAAACAATTGCCAAAAGTTCCTTTTCTATTGTGGAATAATTTGTTTCAGAATCGTTCAATGTTCTACTTGCGTACGCTACTGGAAGGTCGTTACCTATGTCGCCTTGAGATAACACAGCTCCGATTGCAACGTTGCTAGCATCACATGTTAGATTAAATTCTTTAGAAAAATCGGGGTATTGTAAAAGCGGTTGATTAATTAATAGATTTTTACATGTGTTAAAGCACTGTATGTAGTCAGGGTTGTTGATGTCTATAGTCGCGTCTTTTTTCAAACATTTGGTCAGAGGTTTAGTTATTTTTGCAAAATCTTTGATAAATTTTCTATAATATCCCAAAAGTCCTAAAAATCCTTTAATCTGTTTAGTAGTTTTTGGTATGGGGTAATTTTGAATAGCAATTATTTTGTCTGGGTTGGGACGAACACCGTCCGGAGTTACGATATGTCCGAGATAGCTAATTTCTTTTTTTTTTAATTCTGATTTATCTAACTGAATTTTGAAATTGGATTGTCTGAGTCTATCGAATACTAGTTTTAAATTATTGAGATGTTCTTGTAAACTTGTGCTAAATATTATAATATCGTCTAAATAAACTAAGCAGATTTTATGAGTTAATCCACGTAAAATGTTATCCATGACTCTCTGAAATGTTGCGGGCGCGTTTTTTAGTCCAAATGGCATACGTAAAAATTCGTAATGTCCATCGTCAGTATTGAAGGCTGTTTTTTGTATGTCACTTTCGTTCATCTCGATCTGATGGAAACCAGATGCGAGGTCAAGTGTGTACCATGAGCATATAGTGTCTTTGTTCCTCTTACACTACCATGTTCGTGTAACAAAGAATCACTTTATGCTCTTAATATACAATAGCTATTTGTGTATTAAAAGCGCAAAATAGTACATTATCCTACGTCGCGCGATTATCTCTCGAAATCGACAATGTACATTTGCGTTCGAAATACACACAAAAAAATTGCTGCAGTTGCCACTGTTGCTTTAAAAAGATTGTTTTAGTTTTTCTCACCCAAATTTAATACTGATCCACTGCAATCAACAAAATTTAGATTCGCTACTGTAAGCTCTAGAAATGTAACATCATTTTATCAAATCTGATTTTAGATAGAACATGTTTCAAATCTTGATGGGCTGTATAACACATCGCTACATTTGATGAACATTAGTTATTTTGATACTGGACTGTATCGCTGTCATGAGAATGGTTCGGTGACAGATCATCCATTTAAATCAGACAAGATACAAATATTTGTGAAAGGTGAGTTTTTCTATTTTCATTTCACATATGGTTTTGATTTGTATTCATGTCCATATACTTATTTACAGATGAACAGAATCTCTATGTACCAAAGAAACAAAGGAAATATGCTTATCCCTATGCCAATGTGACAGTGCCATGTTTACCTTTTTTTTTTTTTTTTGTTGATGGAGAGGAAAATCTTCCAAAGACACCCCTCTGATCCATGTTACAGGGAGGTAGTGTCAGATTCTTACTGACTAAAAACCTCTCCAGGCTGTCGCCAAACTGAAACCCCGGACCTGTTTTCCACAATACAACAGGGCGCCAGTTATAGCCTTATATTAGAGACTATGTCTCCCGCTCCTTACTCACAATGATCTTCGTCACAAAATCTGTAACTGCATCCCAGCTATCCTGCGACTCTAGCATATAATCCAACAACGTGTCTGGCGTTGGAAGTCCTCCTATTGCCCCTACCATTCTTCTTCTCTCTTCAACCCATCTCCCACAGACAAAGACAGTATGCTCTGGACTGTCAGCTGCAACCAAACAGGTCGTACACCTGTCATCATCCCTCTTGCCTATTTTTTTTTAAATAGGTACCAAAACTTCCATGGCCCTTAATTACTTGCGTGAGATGGTATGTGGTTTCTCCATGTTTTCGGTTTACCCATTTGTCTAGTGATGGTATCAACCTCCTGGTCCATGCTCCCTTGGTACTGCTTTCCCATTTTGCCTGCCATGCGTCAAGCAGATCTTGCCTTGCTGCCTTTCTGACAGCAGCCCTATTTTCTTTTCCAGCCCTCATTACAGTAGTTCTTTCTGCTGCTAGGAGTTCTATTGGGGGTATGGATGCAATCACCAGAGCTGCATCTCCCGACACCGTCCGGTACGCACTTACTACTCTCAGCGCAAGCTTACGCTGCACCGCCACCATTAAGTTTCTGTTGCATTGATGCTTCAGTGCACCTTCCCAAACTGGAGACGCATATAACATTATAGAATGCGCCACACTCCCCAGTATCCGCCGTTTGCTCGACTTTGGGCCCCCAACATTGGGCATTACCCTACCCAACGCTGCCGTAACTGCAGCCGCCCTCGTTGCAACCGTCCTGATGTGTGGCACAAAGGTCAAACCCCGGTCCAAAGTTACCCCTAGGTATTTTACCGTATTGGTAGGGCGTATCTCTTCTCCCCTCACTAGGAAAGTAATGGGCGCCACCTTCCGTCTTCCTGAGAAGACGATAGCCTCAGTCTTTTCAGGTGCTATCTCTAGTCCCATTTCATCCATCCAGGAGCTAATAATAGCAACAGCTCTATTTGCAATTTGCATCAGCTCTTCTTCTTGCTTGGCAACCACGGTTAGGCCAACATCATCCGCATACCCTGTTAATTCAGCTCCCACAGGTAGTTCCAGCTGGAATATCCCATCATACAATATATTCCATAGCATTGGTCCCATCACCGAGCCCTGTGGGACGCCACTGGTGACACTAATCACTTCTGTGCCTTCCACGCTCTCCGCCCGAATCCAGCGGTCACTGAGGTAGCTTTGTAGAATCCTCCGGAGGTATGGCACTATACCTCTCTTCGCCAACTCTCCATCAATTCTCCTCCAGGATGCAGAGTTAAAGGCGTTCCGAACATCAAGTAATAGGAGAGCACATAATCTCCTCTTCCTCCATGTACCCCTCCTAGCTTTTTCAGCTTTTTCTAGTACCTCTGTAATGGCTCCCACCGTGCTTCGCCCCTCCCGAAATCCATACTGTCGTGGAGATAGTCCTCCTGTCCTATCTTCAACCTTCTAACTAACATCTGCTCCAGGAGCTTGCCTAACACGTCGAGCAGGCACAGTGGTCTGTAAGATGATGGCTCATCCACAGGCCGCATACCTTTTCGTAGTAGCACCAGTCTTGCTACTTTCCAAATAGTTGGAAATTCACCATCCCGCAAGAGCTGATTCATAGTTTCTAGGACCATCTCAGCGTGCCCTTCTATAATCACACGTACTACTTCAACTGGTACCCCATCTGGCCCAGGTGCTCGTCCAGTCTTTAGTCTGGCACACGCTTGTTCCAGTTCTATTGTTGTAAATAGGGGCACATCCTCCTATGTTTACCTACATCACGAGATGTGAATGTATCACTTTCAATGATGTTTCGTACGAGAGATCCTAGCACCCATGAGTACGTACTGACAACTATACAAATGTTGGAAACGTAGTGATTTTACAGTCTAGGAAGAATCTGTTGTACCTGTAAGGGCCAATATTTCAATTTCCTAAAAGTTCTTAATAAATGTATTTGCCAAACGCTTAAAACATCGCATCAAAATCATAGTTTAAATTATGAAAATTATAGTAAATGCCACGTGTTATTTCTTATTTTTCAAACACTGTTGTGATATTGAAATATTGACCTTAAGTCTAGTTAGTTTTTTATCTTATTTATTTTATTGAAACATGTTTTCATCTACCATACTTATGTGTCGAAAGAGAAAAACAATCGATAAGTTGATAACTGTATAATCCAAAGCCTTTTTCCATTGCTAAATAAAGATGAAAGGGACAATGGATTAATGTAACAAAGGTTAAGGTACGTCGGAATTTTACACTGAGATATGCAATTTGTTGTTAGGCAATGATGCAACACAGTAAATAACTGAACAATAAGCAAGAAACATCAAAGAAGTATGCTTTAAATTACAGTAGAATTAAAACTGCTGTTTTCGAAATAGAAAGATATCATTGTTCTGTAGTTGCTGCAAGTTACAAAAGCGTCACACAAAGTAATGTCAGTAATAATCAGAGATGAACATTCAAACTGCCACAATTGGAATTGAAGAAGTTCAGCGGGGATATTAGAGAGTGGTGACAAGTTTCAAATAATTCACACAAACTACTGTCTCAGGAACCAAGGCTAGAGAGTTAATTAAAGGTTAGTTGCAACTGAAGGCAATTACACCAAAGTTGTAGCAGCTCTTAAATTAAAATATGGCAGAACAGATTAATAAGTTGAAATCTACATCAGAGAATTGTTGGCGCTAATTCTACAAAATACAATACCGGCAAATTCAGTACCTCTTGTTTCATTATACGATAAATTACTTTTACTAAAGTACCGTAATATCTGCGGTACACTCGCAGTCCTCGGTAAACTGAGTAGAGGGATGCAATTTAGATCTAACTAAAATAGCAAAAGATCGTTTAGATCAATTATTGCGGTGTAATGGAGCTGAAATAAAAAATGAAGGAAAGGTTTTGGGAGTTGCGTCTAACAAAATTAATAAGAAAAAATCTGATGTGGACACCACATGACTTCCTTGTATGTGTATTAAACTATAGATATTTTTTTAATTGCACATATCTGACATTAAATTTTAAATTTTTTCTTATTTTTTGTTCCAATTCATAGCAAATTTAATTAAAAAAAAATATATATATTTTAAATTTACATATCTCGCTTATACAAAAGGCTAAATAAATAATTCTTAATGTGCTAGACGCAGAATTTAATTCTCTAAAACTTTTATTTGCAGCATTTATTTCTAAAATTAGAATAATTCCATATTTTTCAAGAAAAACTGTTAGCTTCATGTAATGTATCACTTCCGGTTAGTCCCTTTTAACCAAAATCTATTATGTTATTTCCATTGATATAGTAGTCTTATATACCAAATTTGAAAAGTTTTGGATTATATTTTGATATAGTTTTTCATTAAAATATATTATAGGCTGCAAGTAAAGTACCACTTCTGGAGGTTATATAATGACCAAAAAGAGAGGTGCACAACTACATGTTATAACAGTCCTAAATACAAAATTTTAACTTTCTACGGCTTACCGTTTTTGAGTTATGCGAGATACATACGTACGTACAGACGTCACGACGAAATTAGTCAAAATGGACTCAGGGAGGACCAAGATGCGTATTTCCGCTGAAATCTGAGAACCGAAAATTTTCGCGATTACAATACTTCCTTTACTTCGTACAAGGAAGTAAAAAGAACGAGGTTTTAAGGCATCAAATATTATAGATACCTACTGCGGCTGGTTTGCTGGTAACCACAACAAAGGATCAGAAACACGGTTGTGTGTTTTGTAATGGTGATCATAAATCTACTGATTGTTTTAAAGCACAAGGAATGTGACTGACACAAAAACGTAAGATGCTTGAAGCAAATCTTAGACAAGGGCATTCAACTAAAATATGAAGAATTAAGCAGAAGTGTATAGTATGTAGGAAAACATATGAAGTACTACCGTAAGTCAATTTACCTAAAACACTCGAAATTAAGCAAGAAAATTCCCAGCCGTAAGAGAAAAAGAGTGATGTAAAAGAAATTAAAACATGACAAGATTTTGACAAATATTTCAAATGTCCAAAAATATTACTTCAAAATATCTTGGTGAAAATTAGAGAAAATGGGGTGACAAACAATACTCGGGCTGTAATCTATTGGGTCTCACAACTCTCGTATATTCTAAAAGATATACTCGAAAAAATGAACCTGATAGACAAGAAAGTATTCAATATTCTCTATTTGGCGGTTCAACTACTAAAGTCTGTGTTCACAATGGCTGGTACCGCAAACTCTCTTTTTGCCTGTTTAAGAGCAGTGTATTTGGGTGTTTTAGCTATCTGTAATATGTTAAAACCGTGCTCTTAAAACACATAAAAATAACGCTTGTGGTACCAGTCAATGTGTTTACTGTACATATTTCTAATCCGGAGGATACTTATAGATACAATTTTGAAGTCTTAGATCCAGATGTTATTTGTGGACGTCTACCACCAGCAAAGCATGATCCTTGCCACTCTTTGACGGTTCAACTAAAGAGAAACAAATTCATTGTTTGAACAATTGCTTAGAAAAAGATATTAACTTATAGAGCTAATTCCATCTATTTTATTACTTTACAGATTAAAGCAAAATGGCATAATTACGGATATTTCATCTAGCCCATTTTTATTAGCTGTTTTAAAATACCATCTGAATTTTGTCCTGAAACAATTTGAAAAACAATTATCGTTTGATGAGAATTGATTAAAAATCTCATAGAAAGTTTTTATGTCGATAACTGCATAAACAACCTGAATGTTAAGCAGATCTATATTAAATATTGGACAATTTGAGCTTCGAGGGTGGAAGTATACAACATTCAGCCTAATCCTGAAGATAGTATTTCCATTGTATTGGAATTAATTTGAAATCCTCAACATGATACTTTAAAAATTAAGTTAAGAAGTATAAAATCGTTAAATTTTAGACAAAATCACAAAAAAGAACAATTTACTGCATAGAAGTAACAAAATATTGCCGAAGATATTATTTCCACAAGCTTAGGATTTGAATATATATTGGGATCATGAAAAGAACGATCATAATATCATCGATATGAAATACCAATTCTTAAATTGAATGAACGAATTGACACGTTTATCAAAAATAGAATTACCCAGACGGTTAACGGCAATAAATAATATAAAGAACTAAACACTACATTTTTTCTGTTGCATGAAACGGAGACTGGTGTTCAAGTACAGCTGGCACAAATTAAAACGAAAGTGTCGCCCATTAATAAAGATAAATAGAAAATATCAATTCCAAGATTAGAGTTGTTGACAGTTACAATTTTCGAAAGGTTATATTCTTCAATAATAATGAATCTAAATAAATGTATGCATAAGACATATTTTTTGAATGGACCGTGGACTCCTGAGATGTATTTGTGGCAAATAGGGTAATAAATCTTTCTGATTTACTTTCTCATAGATACAGCGCTAAAAAAAACTTGTAGAATCAAAATGGTGGGAAGATCCAAGTTGGATAAAACTTCTTATAATTCGTGGTCTAACTTAGATATAAGATATAAATATATCATCAAGCCTTTTGCTCAATACTGGGTGTGGCACAATGTACTTGATTTTATAACTTGAGGTAAGAGAGTCATTTGAAATCTTCACGGAATGGCCCAAAGATGGCAGCACTAGTTCCGCTTCGAGTCTCTTATCAAAATCCACCACCTTTGGTGGAAACATGTGTGCAATATTATTTCGATTAGTGAAGAATAGCTGAAGATATAGCAAATTGTTGTATTGTAGATGACTGTGTGTTGGAAAATAACGGCTTAGGATGAAGTTATTGAAGCAACCAATAGCATTAAGATTATGACATTTAAAAATTTATATCAAGAACTATTGGATTTTACGTATATGAACAATTTGTTCATATTATATCAATTTTGATTGAAAACGAATACTGTTGTTTTTAATATCTTAAAATTGTTGATAATATTAATTGTTGTTAATAAATTACGACTTTTGTTGTAGTAGATGACAAATTTTATAAACAACAATGCTAAAACACAGTTTAAATATTATGCAATACTTCAATTTATACTTGGCAAGACCTGGATTTTTTTTCTTTAAATCCATTATTACGTGTTTTACTTTTTGATGTAAGATTGAAGCGTGTAAGTAAGAGTGCCAAAGGTATAAATACTTGAAATATTGCTGATAGTTCTTATTTCAAATCAGATTGTATAATGTTTTTGGCCACTCATTTTTTCCAATTGGATTTTATTTGAGAATTTCTGCAAGGAATGAAAAGCTTTCCAAAATTATTGTTATTCCGTTATGTTCTCTAGTTTCTTTTTAGATTTTCTTTGTATTTTCTTCTCTATGTAGACACTGTTTGACATAGACATTTGGAAGTAAGCAGCTAGATTTTCCTTGCTTTTTGTTTTCTGCAGTATTTTAGAATATTTTTGCTTTCGAGGCTTTCAGAACAATATCTTTATTATACTGGTTTTGTTAGATGCTTGATGTATATTTAAAAGTCTTGCCAAATATATAGATGTTCTAATTTAGGTTGACAATATCTATTTCAAAATAATGTGATTGAATTCGAGATATTTAATTGATATTTTTGATCAGTTTTTGTGTATTTAAGAAAAATATATTTTTTACTTATACAATAGTGTGAAATAAAGTGTGTTGGTTTTGTGTTAGTGTATAATTTTAATAAGCTTATTTCAAATGATGTATAACAGGATATTGTCTTAAAAAAAATTCGTATGTCATTTGTGAGGTTTGTTCATAAATATTTATATCACGATATCATTCGTGGCATTTAGATAGGAGTTGGAGGTTGAGTTGTCGATTATCTATAGACTCATATGAACTCTATTATACTTTTTCAATTTTTATTCAGAAAGTCTCCAGTCGTTCTTTCGTTTAAAATGTATAAATTTTAAAGAATTCTATTAAAGTTCTGCTATTTTTGTTAATTTTAATAAGTAAATAAGGATGTATTTAATTATTATGTCTAAAACAATATTTATTTGTACTATATAATATTATAATTATTAAAATGAAGACAATTTCTTAATTTGACAATCAAAGATGACAACTAAAGTTCACTTAAGTTACTATTAAATTAGCTAAATATATCTCTCTGACATGCGCATAAGAGCAGTGGAAAAGGTCCAAAGTGTATGTGTGCCAACTTTTTATCTGATATGGTTTCTAAATAATTTCATTTATTGCAGATGGAGTGTATTACAAATGACCAATCCTGTGATCTATGCTTATGATCCCCGGGAAGGATACATTGTCCAAATGCCTGGCGTTCAGTTTGGCGTTGCAATTGTAACGTGTATATTTGTAACCGAATCTGCAAATAGCACATTAAATAATATATATTATATTAAAGGTAATATTTACTTCTTTTCAGTTTTTGCATGTTGGCGACCCTGAATTAGACAGGTGCTACTAAAACCAAAAAGATAAGGTTTATCCAAATAATAAATAGTAAAAATACCACAAATCTATTCGCAAGCGAAGGTTTACTTACTAAACTAAATTGAAGGGATTTCAGTGACAAATAACTAACAACTAAACTACAGGTTAGTCTAAACAACACAAAATCAAGAGCTCGCGAGCTCAACCTCGCGCCAAGTCGCTAACGAAGTAAATCAGTGTTACAAGGTGAAAATTAAATAATTTTTAAATCGTCAGCCATATCATCCCTTCAGCCATTTATTTTTATTTAGATTAGTTTAGGTGGTGTTGTATATGATTTTTTAATATGTCCTAAAAGTATGAGAGTTCGACACGTCATATTACCCGTAAGTGTATGACTCTGAACATTTTGAATTTATTTCACGATTGGTAAAGGGGGCTGCGTGTTCTCTCTGTTCATCTCAGCTTAATTAAAAAAAAAAAACACGGACAATAATTTATTAAATTCCTTTGAAGTGAGCTGAGATGAACTGAGACTGACCAAAAATTATACATCTATTGTCAATTTTCTTTCGTCTGGTTCGTTTCTTTGGCAACAATAAACATTAAATAGGTAGTCAAATTCATTGCTAGGTTACCCAAGTTAACTGAAATAGTCAAGTTTGTTTGTGAAAATGGACAAAAAAGATTTGGCTGATTTCATAGACGAGGCGAAGCAGCGGCAGTAAATCTGCTCAGTTTCTCCTAGTTCAACAAATTATTATTATTTTGTGAAATACATACCTACCTGTATGTTTATACCCAAAATTTGATTTGAAATTCAACTCAAGCTTAAAAATAGATGAACTACTACTCTGCGGCTCGAGGAGTGTGGATCCAGTACTGTAATTGGGATTAAGTTCCAGATGTATAAATTATGGGGTAAGTGGCTCAGTGGTATCGAGTCGGCCTTTGGATCTTGAGAACCCTGGTTCGATCCCACAGCCGACAAACAATTTTCACCAATTTAAAACTACCCCTGTGGCTCCCCCTCCACTAATATCTTTGGGGGCCGTGATTTGACGGCTGGTAACCGCACTTCACGCAAAAAAAATATCACTTACCGAGATCTGCTTAGGCAGAGTGCCACACCCAGTAATGGGTAAAAGGCGTGATGATATATTCTTTTTTATTTATGTATAAAGTAGCATAAATAAATAAACTTTCCGACTGGTAAACTCAAACGTAGGACTACAAGTGTACGCTCTCAAACGTTCGAACACTGCAGTTAGTTATTATTCAAAATAAAAGTAATTATCATTTTGATTAATTTAAATTAGTACCTAATCATATTTCTTCATTAATAAATAATATTATTGTTTTAAAAGTATATTTGGTCAATTAATACGCTAGAAATGTTATGACAGACTCATTGGCCGTAGTATGAGCTCGGTTATAATATGGTTTTAACTAAAACCACCCATTATTTTTTACATCAAATGAATTAAACTATGGGTCGTATTTAATTTGTATTTATTTATCTTTAGCCATTGATGAACAGGAACCATTTATATCTGGTCCAGATGAAGATCTCGTGTTTGTCGGCCAGACATTAGAGTTGTGCTGCACAGCGCGTGTGTACCACAACGTCCCTGACGACGCGCTGCACTGGACACGTCCGAATCACTTCATATCTTTTGTAAGTTGTGCTATTACAAATAATCTAAATCAGTCACCTATCACGTAATCAAGTCCTTGAAATGATTATACATTATTGCTAGTCTGACTTGTTGTCTTGGTTACACATAAAATGTGTTTGAAAGAAGAGACCATTATAGATTTTGACCAGGGAATTTTACAATTTATTCTTTTTTCAATCTTTTTCTAAGCATATTTTCTTCGGTTTAATAAAAAAAAATTTAAATGTTTTATTACAACTATATCTATCCATTTCCATAATAATCTGTAAAATTTACTTTTAAGCAAAAACTATGTTTTTTTTTTCATTTGGTTAAGATTAAACTATCTAGTACCAATATTAGTGTGCGACATGTGTGTGTAGAGAAAAATATACTGCTTGAGATGGAATTATTGTATTAACTGTATATTGTCCGTTTTTTTAATGAATATCCTGTTACTGTTTAAGAGGCAGTTAATAAGTGAAGCAAGTTGTCAAGTTCCGCTGTCAATTTTCTATCTCAGTAGCGCTAGTGTTGCAATATTAGAGTATAATCACATATAATACAACACGTGTGTTAAAAATTAGTTCAGTGGATCACTACAACATATTCTGATAATTTTGAACACAGGTGTTATATCTGTTATGATTATATAATAAATAAAAAAAATTACGAAAATCGTTCCAACACGAAATCACACCACATCAAAATTACAATTGATATAAAATTACTGATGTTAGTATGTTGAATAACAAACGCAATTACGACTTCGTTACTATGACGATAATGTGGTTAAAGCGAAAGTGTGTCAGGAATTGAACGTTTAGCGTAGATTAATTCTGGGATGAATCCAATGAATAAAGACAATCGCAGGATTCTCGATTTTAGATTTGTTGTTTACTTTTGTCGTTAGAATATTTGCTGCAATTGTGTAGAATTTTCTTTCAAAACTAAACGTAGATCGATGTCCCTTTCCTTTCTTTACTTTTTGATTTGTTTCAATTCTTACTATAATTGTGTGGTATTCACTTTCCAAATCAATCTCATCTTTTTAATTTGTTTTTAGTTCTTTCAGTAGAATGTTTAACTTCAATTGCGTGAAGTTTACTTTCATAAAATGAAGTATAAGATGCCGCTGCTTTTTTACTTCTCTTTTTACGAGGGTCATTTGAAAAGTTCTCGGAATGAAGTACAAAATTTGAGTTCACCTATTTGAAATTGGTCTTATTTTTCAAAATAGACTCCCTTGACACTAGCGCAATTTGTCCAACGATATTCCAAAGCCTTTATGCCATCACGAAAGTCAGATTCATCAATGCCTGCAAAATACGTCTCAACTGATACTTTAACCTCTTCATTTGATGCAAATCGCTGTCCACCAAGGATCTTTTTCAGCTTTGGGAAAAGATGGAAGTCGGATATAGTCAAATCAGGTGATTAAGCGGATGAGGCAGCAAATCGTACCCCAATTAATTGATTTTCGCCATTGCAACGAAATACGTATGGGGCGAGCATTGTCTTGGTGAAAGATGATTTTCTTCTTTGATAATCCCGGCCTTGTCTCGCGTATATTTTCCTTCAGTTGGTCCAAAACATTAGCTCATCGGTACGCGTGCAAAAAGGTATAAGTACCTAAAATTTACTTTGTAGATATTACCACTTCTATCTTGAAAATTTATAATAATTTTCGGGATGGATAAGTCCTATAAACTATAAACTATTACATTTTCAAATAGTGTTTTCTTAGAGTATTGTGATTTTCGAAATTTTATTTGCATAACATATATAAAAATTTTGAAAATAATTGGAAATATACCCTTTTTTAACAAAAAAATATAAAACTTTTATCTTTAGACACTAAACTTTATTTATTAAATTAGAAACAAAAATATAAAACAATGGTAAACAAAACGGTATTATAGATAATAAAAATAGTAATATAAATTAGGTACATTCTGAGACAAAACTTTTCATTTTCGTTTTAAGTTAGTCTTCATTATCTTCTTCCGTTTCAGGGTATGCATATGTAGAGGCATTATCAATCTTTAAGTTTTTATAATAATTGTGGAACACCTTGCTTATTAACGGAAGCATCTCTATTAAGTTTTCTTTCTTTTTTACCGATATACATACCGGACCTATATAACCCTGGAGCACGTTTGGCACAGTTGTATGTTGTCGTCCTTTTTTTGTAAATTTAAAAGTTTAGATTGCAAACTTTGTAGGTAAACAATTCTAGAATATGAATATAATTTGCAACAAGAACCACAATTTTATTTAGTTTAACATTTTAAATACCTTGTGGTTGCGGACAACACATTTCAAGAATCTTTTTACTTCTACGACATGCTTTTCAATGAAAGTGACGATTACACTGATTCTATTTTTAGGTTATAATTTAACTTTCGTGTTCACATGATCAAGTTAGTTGACGCAAAATTTAAAATTTTAAAGTGAAAATGGATATAATTCGACTTATATCCAAACAGGCTTAACTTTTGAGTGTTCAGAGCAATAAGTCAACTTATATCCATTTTCACATTATTATATTGCAAATATTTTGACTTACATCTTTCGTACACTAAAATATTTCAATGATCTGTTGGACGTAGACTTATATCTCTTTGCACAAATAAGGAACACAGAAAAAGTTGGCTTGCACACATATCTCCATTTGACAAAATATTGCACTTATACCCTTCTGCACGCTCACCGACCAGTTGTACCCGTTGGAAGATAGTCAATCAACAGGATACCTTTAGTATCCCATAAAACTGACTCCATGATCATTCCAGTCGATCTCACAGACATGGCTTCCTTTGGAGGTGGAGAATTGTGATGTTGCCATTGTTTCGACTGTTATTTTTTTCCGCTGTGTAGTAATGTACCTATATTTCATTGTTGGTCACAAATCGATGCATAAAATAATTTGGATATCTCTGAAAACGCAATAAACTTTGCTCAGACATTTGCATTCTGATTCGTTTTTGATCAGGTGTTGTTGAACCGTTAAGGTTGCGTACTAATAAACTATCAGAATAGTGCTTTTATAGTTTATTCGTTGACTATTTACAAGAGAATGAACAGATATATACAAAATATACATTTCTAGGTAGATATGGTGGTGACAAGATATTGAGTGGGGGATGAACGAGGATGGGCGATAATGCACGAAGCAAACCCTTAAACGAACAGCTTATGTATACTAAAATAATCCTTCTGAATAACTAACATAATCTCCCCCCGTTGAAGGAGTAACGCTTCAACACCACTACAAATTGCATCGAACTTCACGGTTTCTGCGACGGTTCTCTACAGGGATATGGAACAGTCATTTATATTAGAACTTCAAATTCTGAAGGTTATTTCGAATCGCGATTATTATGTTCCAAATCTCGAGTTGACCAGTTGAAATCAATTACTCTTCCTCGATTGGAACTATGCGGCGCATTATTACTCGCCCGGTTATGTCAAAAGGCGCGCCAAGCTATTAAATTAAACATTTCAAATGAATTCTTCTGGACAGATTCCAGTATTGTGTTAGCATGGATAAGTACACCGCCCTCATCATTAAAAACCTTTATTGCAAATAGAATCTCGGAGATAAACTCATTAATTGACGCAAATAATTGGTATCACGTTAGATCTGAAAGCAATGCTGCTGATATTTTAAGCCGAGGTGCTTCACCTTCTGATTATATAAAAAACGACACTTGGTTTTATGGACCAGATTTTTTTTAAAACCAATCAAAGCCTTTGGCCACTATCTGCTGTCAATATTAGGTCGGAAATTCCCGAAATTCGCGCCGCGCCCACAACTATAGAAATTCAAGAAATGCCAGCGTTAACAAAATACTCATCCTTTAACAAATTACAAAGAATATTCGCATGGATGCTTAAATTCATACACAATATAAAAACTAAAAACGATGTCAAGTTACAAGGCAATTTATCCACTGACGAACTTAATAATTCTTCTCTAGCTATTATCAGTTTAATTCAAAAGAACTCATTTGCTTCCGAGTTAAAAAATTTATTTAACAATAAACCTTTACATACAAAGTCAAAATTAATCCGTTCATCGACGAGAAAGGTATAATTAGGGTTGGCGGACGATTAAAAAATGCGGTAGTTGCAAGCGATATAAAACATCCCATACTTTTGCCTAAAAATCATTTCGTAAGCAAACTTATTGTAAGACAAATACACATAAATCACCTCCATGCGGGCCCCCAGGCTACGATGGCGGCATTGCGCCATCGATATTGGGTTTTATCGGCCAGAAGTGTAATTACGGAAACCTTACACCGCTGCGTCGAATGTTTTAAGGCAAACCCCAGAATGACTAGCCCCAAAATGAGCGATCTTCCCGCCAGTAGAGTTAAGCCTTCGCGACCTTTTTTAATCACAGGTATATACTACGCCGGACCGATACTAACGAAGGAATTGCGGGGACGCGGAAAACGTATTGTTAAATCATATATTGCCATCTTTGTTTGTTTTTCTACAGAAGCTGTTCATATTGAATTAGTACAAGACTTATCAACGGAAGAATTTCTAGGTGCACTTAAAAGATTTATCGGCCGTCGTGGCCTCCCTTCTGACATACACTCGGATAATGCAACTAATTTTGTAGGAGCAAATAATACGTTAAAGGACTTAAGAGAATTTTTTGCACGTGATGAATTTAAAAACACATTGCAAAGTGAATCAGCGAAATTAGGTATTAAACGGCATTTTATTCCGCCCAAGGCACCGCATATGGGTGGCTTATGGGAAATTAACGTCAAATCAATAAAAAATCATTTGAAACGAACTATTGGCAATGCAAATCTGACCTTTAGTGAAATGAACACGATTCTTATAAGAATCGAAGCTTGTTTGAATACACGCCCGTTGACACCGATTTCCTCAGATCCTAACAACCTGGAAACCTTAACCCCTGGACACTTCCTCATCGGGCAACCACTAACAGAAATGCCTGAGTACGATATCAGCGAGGTCCAAGTGAACCGACTCTCTAGATGGCAGCTCGTTGAGCGTATACGCGTTCACTTTTGGAACCGATGGAGCCGTGAGTATCTAACTCAACTTCAAGCTCGTACAAAATGGTGTACGAACCCAACACCCCTTAAGACTGCCGACATGGTCATTCTCATGGAGGACAACGTGGCACCACTACGCTGGAGGATCGGCCGGGTCATCGAAACGCATCCTGGAGACGACGGCAATATTCGAGTAGTGACAGTGCACACTAAACAAGGCACTTTCAAGCGTGCTGTTCGGAAAGTGTGTGTGCTACCCCTAGAAACTATAAATTAGTGTTGGGTATATGTCGCATAACAGTGATGTGCAAAATTCTGTAGAATATGTATAGTAGTTAAAACCTAATAACATATTTTTTGTAATTAGCCGTAAATATAATCCTATTCATATAAATGTTGAATAACAATAACGCACTTTGTAATGGTGTTGAAGCGTTACTCCTTCAACGGGGGGAGATTATGTTAGTTATTCAGATTGTTGACACATGGTCTTGTACAATGAGACGCGTATTTTTGAATCGATTTTCTAGAATTTCCCAAGCCTTTCCGTAATTATCTTCGTTGATTGCTAATGATTCTATAGCTCGTAATGCTTCATCGCGTAAGCTAGATTTTAAATACTGGAAGCATTGCCGCTTGTTTAGGGTTTTGTCTTCGTCTATCACGGATTTGAACGAATTTTCAAAATTTAGCCAATCTTTATAATTTCCGCTAAATGTTTTAAGGTTTAAAACAGGAAGGTTTACATTATCATTCGCGATACAATTATTAAGTGGCGCTGAAATGTTAACAGGAGCCAGGGGCGTCCTTGCGTTTTCAATAATATCCTTTATATTGGATACGAGATCACAATATTGATCTTCAAATGATGATCGCGAATTTAAATGGTCTTGAGCTTCGGTTACCTTGTCTAGTTGTTCTATCTCATATTGCAGTTGATCAAAATCTTTACGAGCATCCGCAAGAATTTCTAAACGCACTTTGAGTTGATTTAAACTACCGCTTTTAACATCAAAGGACTCAATAAAATCATTTATACGCTTCAATTTGAATCTAACTACCTCGCGTTGTGTTTGGTAATGTTCTAACTTAGCCATTTTGAAGTGAGCAATAGACAATGCTAACTTATTTTAGAATTAATTATTATATATGTTGAGCCTTATTTGAATTCGGGATAAGAGAAGGATGTGACTTTATGGAATGGCAACCACTAACCTGTTGACTTGATGAAATCGAATTTCGCCTTCTGAGTAGAATGTAGACGCTGGAATTGTGAGCAGTCTTTTGTTTAATATTTCAGGCTTTGATGTCGATTATGTTGGGCACTGCTTGTTACCGCTTTCACTGATGGACAAACTTGTCTGGATTTGATATTTTTATTTCAAAACTTTGCCGATTGCTTGCAATCCGGCTCGAAGGACCAATATTGAACCGTTAAGGATGCGTACTAATAAACTCTCAGAATAATGCTTTTATAGTTTATTCGTTGACTATTTACAAGAGAATGAACAGATATATACAAAATATACATTTCTAGGTAGATATGGTGGTGACAAGATATTGAGTGGGGGATGAACGAGGATGGGCGATAATGCACGAAGCAAACCCTTAAACGAACAGCTTATGTATACTAAAATAATCCTTCTGAATAACTAACAGGTGTCAACAGTAGCGACACCCATCTTGCAGATAATTTATTCACGCATAATTCCTCCGTTAAAATGTGAAATACTCGTTCACCTGATATGCCTAAAGCTTGTGCAATTTCAGATGCCTTTCATTGGCGATCTAATACAATGTCGTGCACTTTTCCAATAATTTCTGATGTGGTGACTACGCGGGTCATCTTCTAAGCTTCTGCGTCCACTTGCAAACATTTAAAAATAATGGAGCACAGTCCCCTAGAGTATTTTTGATATCGGTATGAATTTCTGTTGCGTCATATTCTTCTTCGTTTTTCACCAAATATTTAATTACCGTACGATGTCCGATTTTTGCAATTTTCCAACACACAGTCGTCTACAATACAACAATTTGCTATATCTTCAGCTATTCTTCACTGATCGAAATAATATTGCACGAATTATGATATCTGTATTTTAATTATGATATCTGTATTTTGATTATGATATCTGTATTTTGATGACGAAGTGTTTTATTATATTAGACAATGGTTCCATTGTCTGACTCATACTTCTTTGAACTATGTTATGATAAGAGAATGATATATAAGCTTGAAAAAACTAGATTAGAACACTCTTGTACTATTGCTGAACGTATTCACGTCAGTTGTAATTAGATTCTAAATAAATAAAATATAATTTTCAAAACGAAAGAAAAAGTATTTTTTTTCTTAATTACAAATCGAAAATTATAATTGGCGCAGTCGGTAGGATTCCAAAAGAGTTTTAAGCAAAATAAATAAATCTCTTTCGATCTCCATCGATTTATTTGGCATCCGAACAAGAATCTATGAGCGAAACACCAGCTCAGGCCTAAACAGTGGCCCATCAGAGGTTGAACAACCCATCTCTAACCATCATCCAGGCAAGCAGTCAAGAAAGACCAGGACAACACACATTCGCTGACTCCACCTCTCCGGGAAACCAGGACAACACAACTTCGCTGATCCCGATTACCAGAGAAAACCAGAAGAAAATCTCTAGCTGATTCTCAACAAACATGATTATCTTGTTAATCATCCTTTTACTTCAACTGTAAGTAAAATATATGTAACAAAATACACTAAAGGGTTTTGAGGAAAGGCTAACGCTTTTAAGAATCAAAACGAGCCCCAGCACAAGGCATAACACAAATTATAAACCTAAATATATTACACAAAAGGGGTGTCTCTAGTAATAACTAGTAATAAAGACACCGAGGAACCGGCACAGTTCCACACACATTACAAATCATATGTACAATAGCGATAGTGAACCAGAATCAAACCCATCAGATTCTGATTCAGAAACAAACCAAACACCTAGTGTTATAAGAAATTTAATATTAACGCCCAGTAAATTACAACTCAACTCAAAAATGGCCACAACCACAAACAACGAAATTCAAATGCTCTCTAAAGGTATCCCTGAATACGACGGTAATATTAAAGATCTACCATATTTTATAAATACTGTAGACGAATTTATATTATGTTTTGCAGGAATTGTATTGACAAACGTTCAAAGAATATTTTTATTTCAATTAATAAAAAATAAATTAAAGGGACCTGCAAAAACATATCTCTCAGAGAATTCATTTGCTGATTGGCCAACATTAAAATCATTCTTACAACTAAATTTCGAAGATAAAACAACAGCCGAAACTTTATTATTAAAAATCATATACAATACCAAAAATAACAATTCCGATTTGTTTCTCAAAGACATCACTAATAATTTTAATAAATATAAGAACAAAATCATGCTAACACAACATCAATTAGTAACAAAAAACGCAATTATCGCGGAAAATCAGAAAATCGTAGTATCTCACTTCATAAATTGTTTACCTCATCTCATTCGAGGATCCTTCACGGTCAAAAATCCTAAATCTGTTGAAGAATGTGAGCAGCTATTAGTAAACGATTTTAATTACGCCCAACATCAATCTCCCCTAAGGAGATTTGAAAACCAAGTAAAAACAACACATAATAACATACAGAAGAATACACCACCACAGAAATTCCCGGCACAAATGTTTCCTTCAAAACCAGTCACGATTCAAAGACACTTTCAACCACACGGTAGGAATAACTTCGGCAGACAAAACATAGTAAATGACATAAACACAAGAAGGACATTTACACCTCACCCAATGTCCACACAAACTAGACAGACCGGCCCAATGTCAACACAGACAATCATACCAAGACAGAATTACCAAACAGACATCGAAAACGACGTAACAACCACTAATGAACCAAATAACGAATATAATGAACAACAAGAAGACGAAACAGAATTCGCCTTCGAGGATTTTCAAGACACATTGGTCGAAAACGAAGATACGTAATGGCTAATTATCAAAATTCGATCCCGATATTACACGATCACGACTCCATTATTCTAATTGACTCTGGATCAAACATAAATTTCATATCACCCGATTACGCAAAATCAAGAAATCTGAAAATTAACAATCAAGATAAAATTACCTTTCACACAGCAAATGGAAAGAAAACACTTACAAATTCAGTTAATCTAAAAAAAAATAAAAAATTATTTAAGTTTTATATTACAGACTTTCATTATTTATGCAATCTATTATTCGGTATGGATATATTAAAAGAACTAAATATAACACTAAATTTTAAAACAAATGAAATCTATTTTGAAAACAGAAAAATGAAATTTACAACACAAAATAAACTCAATAATAAACTAAACTACATACAATTTAGAGATCAAAATCTAGATATTAATAAAAAACTAAAAATTGCTAAATTACTAAAACAATACGAGGACTTGTTCCCCAAAGAAGGAGAACAACTCTCCGCCACTAACGTCACCACACACAAAATTCACACCACAGACGAAACACCCATATATACAAAAAACTACAGACTACCCCAATGTTATGACGAAGATATAGAAGAACACATTAAAAACTTATTAAAAGCACAGATCATTCAAAAATCTAAATCACCATACAACTCACCTATTTGGATAGTACCAAAAAAAATAGATGCGTCAGGGAAACGGAAAACTAGATTGGTAATAGACTTCCGAAAATTAAACCAAAAAACCAGAGAAGATAAATTCCCTCTTCCTAATATAGACGACTTATTGGATAGAATAGGAAAACCAAAATACTTCACGACTTTAGATCTCCACTCAGGTTTTCACCAAATACCCTTGGAAAGATCGGACAGGGAAAAAACGGCTTTCTCCACACCATCTGGACATTATGAATACACTAGGATGCCTTTCGGCTTAGTAAATGCACCGGCATCATTCCAACGAATGATGAACGAAATATTAAAAGAATATATAAATAAAATATGTCTCGTCTACATGGACGACATAATCATTTTCGGATATACTGAACAAGAACATATAGAAAATATCACAAAAATATTCGAAGCACTTAGAAAAGCAAACCTTAAAGTCCAAATTGATAAATCTGAATTTTTTCAAAACGAAGTCGAATACTTAGGATTCGTAATATCATCCGAAGGTTTAAAACCCAATCAAAAGAAAATAGAAGCAATAAATCAAATCACCATCCCAAAAACTAGTAAAGAAATTAAAAGTTTCCTAGGAAAACTTTCTTGGTACCGAAGATTTATTCCAAATCTCGCGAAAATAATAAAACCTTTCACAAATAGCTTAAAAAAGGGTTCACACATAGAAATAGAAAATGAAGAATATCAGAAAGCCTTTAAACACGTGAAACAATTAATATCAAACCCACCTATATTGATATCACCAGATTTCTCTAAACCATTTATACTAACTACAGACGCCTCAGACTTCGCCATGGGAGCCGTTTTGTCACAAGTACAAGAAAACCAAGAAAAACCTATAGCATACGCCTCAAAAACATTTAACTCCGCCGAACAAAACTACTCTACTATAGAGAAAGAATTAAAAAGTATCGTCTGGTCAATAAACAACTTTAAACCTTACCTTTACGGACAAAAATTCAGAATAAAAACCGACCATAGACCTTTAGTATGGTTATTTAATATGAAAAACGGTAATCAAAAATTAATGCGTTGGAAGATCGAACTCGGAGAGTACAATTTCGAAATTGAACATATCATGGGAAAAACTAATAAAATTGCAGACTTTCTTAGTAGACAAAGAAATCCATTTAAAATCGTAGAAAAAATAGGAGACGTAACTGAAACAACAATATTTTCACACTGCATATCACGAGATTATGCTATGAGTCAAGGACTCGCACTCCAAGTAAACCAAACATATAATAGTAAAAAATATTGTCAAAATTATATAGATCAAAATTCTCAACTAATACCACAAATTATAAACGGCAAAACTATATTACACTTAGTTACTAAGCAGAAATGCAACGACTTACCATCTGTAAAAAACTTTAAAAAGGCATTAATGGAACTTCGAGATTACTGCATTAAAAACGAATTGTATGAAATTAATATCCCAAAACTTGCCTGCGGCTTAGACCAAATGGACTATAAAGACTTAATAAAATATTTAAAATTAACCTTCACGGAAACTAATATCCTCGTGAATATCTATTCATTACCACAAAACTTCCTTACCAGCGATGACACAAACGCAACAATACATAGTTCCCCAGAAAACATCGTAAACGGTATAAAATATAAAGAAGATAGACTGAATATTGCCGATAACCAAATTATATTCAAATTAGGAGAATATTCAAAATTAAAAATAGAAAAACTACCTTTCGAAACAGTACAACCTAAACAAAGAATTCATATAACCTTCTCAAAGAATAATCTAAAAAACGAAATAAATAATTTTCTGAAAGACTATTTAGTACCTAAAGTTAGATATCTGGCTATATTTAATGACGAACTGGATAAAGTAATATCTCAAGAACTACAGGAAAATTTCGAACCAAATTCTTTAAAATTAATCGGAGTAAATAAATTTGTACAAGATATCTTTACAATAGATGAACAAAAACAAATTGTAGCTGACGATCATAACGGATTTAGAAACCACAGGGGAATATTGGAAACAATCAGATACCTGAAGAAGAAATACTACTGGCCAAAAATGGTACAAACTATCCAAAACTTTGTTAATAATTGTAAAATATGTAAAGAAAATAAATACGATAGAAAACCTATAAAAATTCATGAAAATTTAACTATAACTCCGACAAGACCTTTCGAGACAATTAACATAGACATACTATCATTAAATACTCAAAAATACCTCACAATATTTGACCAATTTTCCAAATTCGGACAAATAAAAGCAATAAATGTTGATTCAGTAAACGTATTGAAAGCATTAAAAGAATATTTCGAGACATATACCCTACCAAAATTAATCATTATGGATAATGGACTAGAATTTAATAACGAATTACTAAAAGATTATTTAAAAACATTAAATGTAAAACCCCATTATATTTGTATTAACAATCCAAAGAGTAACGCGGTCGAAAGATTTCATTCGACATTAATAGAACACCTTAGACTAATTCAAAATAACGAAGAATTCAAACATCTTAATCAAAATGAAAAAATAAAGAAATGCATACTTAGTTACAATAACTCAAAACACACCATAACCGAAAAAACTCCAACAGAAATAATATTTGGAGAGACACATGAGTATAAATACCCCAAAGAAATACGAACTAACTCTGAAATGATACAACAACATCTGAAAGAACAAAAAGAATTATACAAAATAATAAATAATAAGATACAACAAGAAAAAGAGAAACGTCACCAAGAGAACATAAACCCGTTAGCATTACCAAAGGACGTATACGTAAAAGAAGAAGTAAGGAGAATACAAAAATTTAAAAAACCAATGTATATAAAAAGCAAAGTCTTAGCATATAACCCAAAATTAGGTATTGTAAAAGTCGAGAAACCATATAAACAACGTAGTAAAACCTTAAAGAAAATTAGAAACATACGTATCAACAGAATAAAATTATAACTTTATCTCTGTTCCCAGTGCGCAGGGTCAACAATTGACAGACATAACACACGGCAACGGATATCATCTGACAAATCTAGGATCGACACACATTGAACAGGAAAAATTACATACATACTTTTACTATAACGTAACACCTTTATACGAAAACTTTAATAGAATAGAAACTATAATTAACGAACTCCTAACCGAAATACACACAGTTCAACACATAAACCCAAATTATATACAATTACTAAATTCCACCTTTGAAAATACACAAGAACAATTAAACAAATTAAAACTTAACAAAAGAAGGAAAAGAGGCTTAATAAACGGTTTAGGAAGTGTTATAAAATCAATTTCCGGTAACTTGGACAGTTCAGATGGCGAACGATATGATAAATTATTTGAGACTATAAAAAAGAACGAAAAAATTTTAAGTAATAATGAGAATAAATTATTTAAAAACTTAAAAGAAGTAACGGAACAATTTAATATACAATTAGAAAATATTAAAATAAACGAAAAAGAAATGAAAAAGGAACTAACCTTTATAAAAGAAATTTTGAAGAAAAATAAACTTTGGGAAACAAAAATAGAATCTGAAGGAAAAATCCAGTTAATAATAAATATTCTGAACAATATCCAAAATTTTGCTATACAAATTGAAACTAGTCTTACGTTCTGTTCCTTAAATAAATTACATTCAACTATAATTTCCATGAATAGACTCCAGAACTTTATCAAAAATCAAAATATCTTTGAAATTATGTCACTTATAACAACTCACTGTCAATACGATGGACAAATGATCTACTATATTATCGAGATCCCTATTATGAGCACCACCGTATACCCTTTATATCAATTTACGTCAATACCTTTTATGAATAACACAAAAATGTATATCCTTGATGAACCCAATATATTGTATATTAATAAAATGAATAAGAATATTATTGTCAATAACTGTGTTAGAAATAAGAATTATTATTGTAAAACTGATAATGTAGAAATAAAGAAATGTATTAATGATTTAACAATAAGATATAAAAATGATGATTGTTCTTACTTGTTAATGGATAATGAAAATAATATCGAACAAATACCAAATACAAATGAAATCATTATAATAAGCCCAATTTTACAAAATTTCATAATTTATTGTAAAAGTAATGAAATTCACAAAAAGATAATAGGAATTTACAAATTTAATAACGATCAACAATGCACATTAAATAATTATCATTTTGAAAAGATAGAACAAAATTATAAAGAATTAATCTATGAAGGAAAAATTGATAAAATAAATGGGTTAAACGTTAAAAGCAGACAATTAATCGAATTGCATAAAGTAAATAATACTGAATATCATTTGGAAGAAATACAAAATTTAAATTTAAAGAATAACGATCATCATCTTTTTATTATATATTCCTTTATAAGTATAATGATAATTAGTTATATATGTTTTAAGATTTATAAGTATATAAAAGAAAGAAAACTGAAATTAATTGCTTTAAAAGATTTAGAATTAATAAAGACTCACCCTCTCGAGTAATATAATAAAAAACTTGAAGGGGAGGAATTATGATATCTGTATTTTAATTATGATATCTGTATTTTGATTATGATATCTGTATTTTGATGACGAAGTGTTTTATTATATTAGACAATGGTTCCATTGTCTGACTCATACTTCTTTGAACTATGTTATGATAAGAGAATGATATATAAGCTTGAAAAAACTAGATTAGAACACTCTTGTACTATTGCTGAACGTATTCACGTCAGTTGTAATTAGATTCTAAATAAATAAAATATAATTTTCAAAACGAAAGAAAAAGTATTTTTTTTCTTAATTACAAATCGAAAATTATAATTCACGCACGTTTCTACAAAAGATTGCAGTTTTTGAAACGATACTCTAAACGAAACTAGTGCTGCCATCTGTGGGTTATTCCGAGAACTTTTCAAATGACCCTCATAGATTCGTTGTTAGAGAAGTGGGCGTGAGTATGTTGAGATTATAAGAACACTTGAAACGAATGTTGAATGAAATATTATTGACACAGGTGTATAGGAGCGAATGGATGTAATTGAAGTTTTATTTCATGATGAAAGATTTCTAGTCTGTGGAATAACCGAGCTTGTATCGAGGGAACTAAGAATGTGGTTGGAGCAAGGATGGTGTTTTAACATACGGAAAACGCTTTCAGAGCTCATGCTTAAATAATTTCCACAATTTTTTGTTAAAATTCTGTAATAATTTATTTAATTCGACGTGTCGGTACACTAAACGTAACTATAAATAAGTAACTGAATAACAAGTATACTGAAAGTAAATGACAAGAAATGACGTAAACAAGCAATTATAATTTTTTAATCAACGGTAGCCAATTTGTTTTTTTTTTCAATACACAGACTTTTCAGTTGTTCATGTTGTTTTTATTCTTGTGACTTTGAGTAGGTTCACTGATCAAGCGACTATTCATATATTTAGCTCTGGTAACAATTTTGGTGTTTTCAAATTTATCTTGTGTAGAAATTGTATTACGTGCTGAGCAATAGAAGATTTATCTGAATAATTCAATCGAATGTAACGCTTGTGTTCGCTTAGTCTTATTGCATTTTTTTGCCATTTATACAATGTAGAAAGTTGCAGTTGAATTGTTTCGCATAATTATGTTTCAATCAGAATCTCCTCTGCTTCTTCCTGTGAAAACCTCTGCACTGCAGACTCTACAGTTGATTCAATCTCTTCTACTGGAACATGTCGTGGTGAAATGCCAAAGTTTAGACCTTTGGACAAAACAGGAAGACATTACTTCTATTTATTAGTAATTTGTCTTTTTGTGAAATACGAGTATTTTTAGTAAATGTCGGGTGTTGTTTTTTATATTTTTTGAAATTTAGTTTTTTGCCTGGTATTCAGCGAATAATAATGCTTATCGAGTAGTAGGCGTATATTTAGTAGTAATAAATATAGCTATAAATAGAGTGTTGACAGTTAATAAAATATAATTTTTGTTCTCTAAATTATTGTGTTTAATTTGAGTAGACTATTAAAACTATGACTAGTTTTCAATAAGTATTGCACGTTCAAACGGTTTTTGAAAATCAAATGACAATCTAACAGGATTCTATCAAAACGATCTATTTCTCGACGGATGTACGTTCTTTTAAAAATAAATTGCTTGTTTCGTCTAAATGTGGAATTTGATTTGAAGAATGTTAGTTATAGTATTTAAACTCTGCATTTCATCAAAAACGTCAAGTCACATAATATTGATGAGTTTGTTTTACTCGTTATATCATAGTTATGTACTGGTTTCATAACTTCCTTATCATAAAAGCTTTCAGAACTCATATTTTAAATCATTTAAAAATTATAATTCAAAGATTTTTATTTATTTGATTTTAATAACAATATTATATAAAAGTTAGCAATAAAAAAAACATAATACATTAATACCTCTTTATGTATCTACTACGTGGAATACTTGTTTAGTTCATCGAGAGGAAAAGTTTGTTTAACGACGCTTGCCAAGAAGTAAGTAATAAGACCTAAGAAACAAAAATCGTGAGTTTGATACCCGTACGCCGCAAACGTTCTACACACAAATACTTTAGTCGTAGTCAAGTTAATTCCTGCACGCAGCCGATCCGTAACCTGCTTTCCGTCGTCAGTGTTGTGTTAGTGTTTGAGAAAGAAGGACGTGCCGCTCAAATAATAAAATCCGTTAGAATCAACCGTAAGTAATTTTGATAATGTCACAGCAAACTATGTAAATTTGTACTCTATATCATCCGTAGTTAATTCAACTTATAATTATAGTTGTTTAAATTAGTTATTGCAATGGAAATATTGTTAACGATTATTTTTTAAATATGGGAGCCGGCTGGTATTATGGCCTATAAAACTGAGCTCTAGGCCTTAATACATTCCTCATTTTTTTGTTTTATATCGTTGTCTTTTGTTTTTATTGAGATGTTATGTTTGATTGTAGTGCATGTTGCATTGATTTCGACAATTATGAATCACAAAAGAGCATTATGGTCAGAAAAAAACCTGGTGGCAGCGGTTCGCGCAGTACAAAGAGGGACTCTAAATACGTATGCGGCCACAGAGAGGTATAAGATCCCCAGAAGAACAATCAGAAATCATCTCAAGAGTGGCAGTTTAAAGAAATCACTGGGTCGAAAATCTATACTGAGCGAAGAACAAGAAGCTGATCTGGTAAAGAGAATAGTCTGATTTGCTGAAATAGGACTGCCAATGACACCACGAATCCTTCGTCGTCTGGTCTACAAGTTTTGCGATCTTAGTAACTTTAAGCACAATTTCTACAAAACACCAAACTCGCTGTAAAGACTAGCTTAAAGCATTCATGAAAAGAAATCCTATGACTTCTAAAAAAAAGCTGAGTTCATGAACGCCGCTAGAGCTCATAAACTTATCAAATTTATTGTTGGTAATATGAAGTATTTCATTAAAAAAAACAAAACTTAACTACTCGTAAAATTAGAGTAAAATTTAATATCACCTTCTCGGACCGAAGAACCCTGTCAAATGGTATCCCCCAGGAATCAGTAATATGTGTAACCCTCTTCTTGATGGTAATAAATAAAATAATAAAATGCACCACATTACCTGTTCGATCACTACTATTTGCAGATGTTTTTGTAATTTATTGCAGAGGAAATAACATGGAATACATCAAAAGCAACCTACAAAGCACACTGAACATTCTTGAAACATGAGAAAATGAAACTGGTTTCAAATTCTCAATCAGTAAAACATCAGCAATATATTTCTCTAGAATCCGATTCAAACCAGCCTCACTCCGGTTAACACTACATGCAACAAACATTACCTATGGTCCCTTTACACAATCTTAGGATTAAAAGTAGATAACTAAACTAAAAAGCATAAATATATATATATATATATATATATATATATATATACCGGGTGTAACACGAAAAGTGAAACATAGGCGTTTAACATGGCAAATTAGTGTTTCCGTGCGCATTGCTTCCCTAATTATTTTAGGAAAAATGTTTCAAATAAATGTTGTAAAGCATAAAATTCTACATCCGAATCAATAAACAAAATCATTTTGACTACTTCATAAATGCAGAAATTAAATTTGAAAATTCACGTAATTTCAATTTAATTAGTAATAGCCATGGAATTAAAAACAAGAGTTGAACAAATGCGTAACATTTTATACGTCAAATTATTAGTATTTATTTTGACCAACTGTGATATTAAATCAATATTAGGGTTTATTATTATCAAAAATGAATAATTATTTAGATGAAGAAAAGTTGCAAATAATTAAATGGCATTATTTTGGCCATAGTTTACGACTAATTCGTGACTATATTAGCGCTATTCGGCAGCATCATGATATTCCTAGTACGGCAACTATTCAGAGGTTTATAGTAAAGTTTGAAAAGACAGGAACACTAAATTTCAAGAAAGAAATAAATGAAAGAATTTATAACAATGAAGAAAATATTATTGCTTTAATAGAACTGGAGCCAACAATGAGTGTGCGGGAAATTTCCAGAGAACAAAATATAAATTTTATGACAGTGCATAGAATTCTCAAAAAACATAAATACATTCCTTTTAAATTTCAAGACCACCAAAATATTTTGGAACGAGATTTTGAACTGCGTGACTCATTCTGTGAAATAATGATGGAGAAATCAAATTGTAATAGAGAATTTTTAAGTAGTATTTTATCAACAGATGAATGCACATTTACCATGAATGGCGAACCAAACTGTCATAATTATCGGTACTGGTCACAAAATAATCCACATAATATTGTAGAATCGAGGACACAATATCGTCATTCTGTCAATGTGTGGGCAGGAATTTTTGATGATAAAATCATTGGTCCATTCTTCATCCAACGAATAAATTCAGCATCATATTTGAATTTATTAATTAATGCTGTTGGACCACAAATTGTTGAAACAAACAAAGAAAATGTGTGGTTCCAGCATGATGGCTGCCCTGCACATAGCACTAGAGAAGTTGTGGAATATCTAAACCATGTATTTCCTGAAAGCTGGATAGGACGAAATGGACCAGTTAACTGGCCAGCACGGTCGCCAGATTTAAATCCGTGCGATTTTTTATTATGGGGCCATTTAAAATCTTATGTTTATAAAAAAAAGATACCAGAATTTAGAAGAACTTAAAAATGCTATATTACAAGAATGCCAGAACATAAATAATCGACAATTAAAGAATACTCGAGAAAGCTTCTACAACAGATTAGGTTATTGTTTAGCTCAAAACGGTGGACTATTTGAACATCTAATTTAACAATTTAAGAATATTTAGTTTGTTGATGTTTTTATTGAATTTAATTTATGTTACATTAATTAATTTGTTAATTAACAAACTACCTTAAATATTTTATGGAGTTCTTAAATAATAAATCTAAAAAATATTTTGCCATGTTATTATTAAATTTTTATTTAGAAAATAAATATTTAGTACGTAAAAATGATTTTGACAATTTATTCTGACATTGACGTATAAAACGTTACGCATTTGTTCATCTCTTGTTTTTAGTTCCATGGCTATTACTATTAAATTGAAGTTACGTGAGTTTTCAAATTTAATTTCTGCAGTTATGAAGTAGTCGAAATGAATTTTGTTTATTGATTCGGATGTAGAATTTTATGCTTTACAACATTTATTTGAAACACTTTTTCCTAAAATAATTAGGGAAGCAATGCGCACGGAAAATCTGATTTGCCATGTTAAACGCCTATGTTTCACTTTTCGTGTTACATCTGGTATATATATATATATATACATATATATATATATATATATATATATATATATATATATATATATATATATATATATATATATATATATATATATATATATATATGTACGAATGTATTTATTTTAAGACACATAATGACATTAAAGAAATAATTATATTGTGTTTAGCTGTATTACATATGATATTTAATGAACCTGAGACAATAATTAATGTGATTTAGTTTACAATATGGATATTTGTACAGGATTTAACACTTGTCAACACTACACTTTCGTTCTTGTTCAGTGATCTCTCGACGACTAACTTCAGCCATCGGTGTGGCAATCTTCTGTCGACCGCTGACTCGCCAGTGGCGTGGTACCTATTTTTTCAGTTTCTACAACTCGGCCTTTCTGATAATCTTCCGCCTCGGAAGTACTATTGTCTTCCTCCTCTGGAACGGGATGGATGGATTGTGGCCAGGGCTTCATATATATCATTTGTCACAGTAAATCTGAATACAGTAGTCCGATAGTTTTGGTAAAGAAAAAAAACGGTAGCGTACGGATGTGCGTAGATTATAGGAAGCTCAACACCAAAACAATCAGAGACCAATACCCGTTACCGTTAGTAGAAAATCAACTAGATAGATTGCAAGGAGCTCGTGTATTTAGCACCATAGACTTAAAAAATAGATTTTACCATGTGCCTGTAGCTCCTGAGAGCCAGAAGTATACAGCTTTCGTAACTCCGTTCGGACACTACGAATTTAAGAAAACCCCGTTTGGATTCTGTAATTCGCCTGCATCGTTTCAGCGATTTATTAATCATATTTTTCATGAGTTAGTGCTTCAAAATATAGTAGCTGTTTATATGGATGATGTAGTAATGTAGTAGCTAGCTAAAGATGAAGAGGAAGCTTTAACGAGACTCAAGCTTGTCCTCGATACAGCGGAAGATTACGGATTAGAGATTAACTGAACCAAGTGTCAGTTTTTACGATCTAAAATTACGTATTTAGGATACGAAGTGGAGAATGGGCAAATTCGACCAAGTTTGGAAAAAACAAAGGCGGTAAGAAATTATCCGGAACCAGAAGACGTGCGTCAAGTACAAAGATTTCTCGGACTCACTGGATACTTCCGAAAGTTTGTTCGAAGTTATAGCACCATAGCTAAGCCACTGAGCGATCTTCTGAAGAAAAATGTCAAGTTTCAATTTGGAATAGAAGAAAGAAACTCATTTAAAGTACTTAAAGATTGTCTCTCGAAACAACCGGTGCTTAAAATATATAAGCAAGGAAGCGAGATAGAGCTACACACAGACGCATCAAAGTTCGGACTGGGTGCCATTTTAATGCAAAAAGATGACGAAGACCAAGGCTTACACCCTGTCTTTTATTACAGTAAGAAGACATCACCACCGGAACAAAACTATAGTAGTTATGAACTAGAGGTGTTGGCCATTATAACAGCATTGAGAAAATTCAGAGTGTACTTAATAGGTGCAAAATTCAAAATCATTACGGACTGCGCTGCGTTCAAGATGACAATGAACAAAAAAGAATTGAATACCAGAATTGCTAGATGGGCTCTACAGCTGGAAGACTTCCAATATACCATTGAACATAGACCTGGCGAAAAGCTAAAACATGTGGATGCTTTGTCAAGAGCAGCGGTATTACACGTTAATACCAATGGACTCATCGCACAAATAAAAAAGATACAAGATAAA
Source organism: Pterostichus niger (assembly GCA_947425015.1). NCBI lineage: Eukaryota > Metazoa > Arthropoda > Insecta > Coleoptera > Carabidae > Pterostichus > Pterostichus niger. The sequence goes on from OX380338.1 coordinate 12,964,716, forward strand.
GACGAATACTTACTCGAGATTAGGAATCAAATTAAAAATCGTAAAGATTCGGCATATCATGAGATCAATGGATTGATCTATAAATACCAAGATGGGATTGATTTATTAGTAATTCCTAAAAGTCTGGAAATGGAAATAATTAAAAGCGCACATGATTTAGGCCACTTTGGAGTGCGAAAGACGGAGGAGGTTATAAGAAAAGACTATTGGATTCCGAAGTTGGAAAAGAAAATAAGATATGTAATGGAAAACTGTGTCCCTTGCATATTAGCGAATGCCAAGCTTGGTAAAAAGGAAGGGTTGCTGAATCCTATAGATAAACGTGAAGGACCTTTGCATACACTTCATTTGGACCACCTAGGCCCACTACCTTCAAGTAACAAAAATTACAAATATCTTTTTGTAATTACTGATGGCTTCACCAAATTCACATGGATTTTCCCGACAAAAACGACGAGTACCCAAGAAACGATACAGAAATTACAAGTGGTACAACAAATATTCGGTAATCCAGCGAGATTTATCACCGATAGAGGTACTACTTTTACTTCACGAGATTTTGAGGATTATTGTACAAAGGAAGGAATTGTACATTTGCTGATAACTACCGGGATACCTCGAGGTAATGGACAAGTCGAACGGGTGAACCAAATAATCATACGGGTTTTATCCAAAATATCGATAGACGACCCAAAGCTATGGTATAAACATGTTAGTATGGTACAGAGAGCGATCAACGGGACATTTCAGCGTAGCGTCGGCACCACTCCTTTGGAATTAATGGTTGGCGTCAAAAGGCTAAATAAAGAAGATATTCTATTGAGAAATTTAATACAAGAAGAAAGTCAAAATCAATTCGTAGAAGACAGAGAAGAAGTAAGAAAACGGGCGAAGGAACAAATATGTAAAGTACAGGAGGAGAATAGGAGCTCCTACAATAGAAACAAAAAGAAAGCAAGGAAATATGAGACCGGAAGTCTCATGGCTATCAAACGAACGCAATTTGGAAGTGGTCTTAAAATATGTTCTAAGTTTTTAGGTCCCTATCGGGTAACCGATGTCAGTCCACACGACCGTTACCAAGTGGAGCGGGCTACAGCCGGTGATGGGCCACTCCGTACGAGTACTAGTGCCGACAATATGAAGCCCTGGCCACAATCCATCCATCCCGTTCCAGAGGAGGAAGACAATAGTACTTCCGAGGCGGAAGATTATCAGAAGGGCCGAGTTGTAGAAACTGAAAAAATAGGTACCACGCCACTGGCGAGTCAGCGGTCGACAGAAGATTGCCACACCGATGGCTGAAGTTAGTTAGTTAGGCTGAACAAGAACGAAAGTGTAGTGTTGACAAGTGTTAAATCCTGTACAAATATCCATATTGTAAACTAAATCACATTAATTATTGTCTCAGGTTCATTAAATATCATATGTAATACAGCTAAACACAATATAATTATTTCTTTAATGTCATTATGTGTCTTAAAATAAATACATTCCTACATATATATATATATATATATATATATATATATATATACACGAGACTTCCGGTCTCATATTTCCTTGCTTTCTTTTTGTTTCTATTGTCCTCCTGTACTTTACATATTTGTTCCTTCGCCCGTTTTCTTACTTCTTCTCTGTCTTCTACGAATTGATTTTGACTTTCTTCTTGTATTAAATTTCTCAATAGAATATCTTCTTTATTTAGCCTTTTGACGCCAACCATTAATTCCAAAGGAGTGGTGCCGACGCTACGCTGAAATGTCCCGTTGATCGCTCTCTGTACCATACTAACATGTTTATACCATAGCTTTGGGTCGTCTATCGATATTTTGGATAAAACCCGTATGATTATTTGGTTCACCCGTTCGACTTGTCCATTACCTCGAGGTATCCCGGTAGTTATCAGCAAATGTACAATTCCTTCCTTTGTACAATAATCCTCAAAATCTCGTGAAGTAAAAGTAGTACCTCTATCGGTGATAAATCTCGCTGGATTACCGAATATTTGTTGTACCACTTGTAATTTCTGTATCGTTTCTTGGGTACTCGTCGTTTTTGTCGGGAAAATCCATGTGAATTTGGTGAAGCCATCAGTAATTACAAAAAGATATTTGTAATTTTTGTTACTTGAAGGTAGTGGGCCTAGGTGGTCCAAATGAAGTGTATGCAAAGGTCCTTCACGTTTATCTATAGGATTCAGCAACCCTTCCTTTTTACCAAGCTTGGCATTCGCTAATATGCAAGGGACACAGTTTTCCATTACATATCTTATTTTCTTTTCCAACTTCGGAATCCAATAGTCTTTTCTTATAACCTCCTCCGTCTTTCGCACTCCAAAGTGGCCTAAATCATGTGCGCTTTTAATTATTTCCATTTCCAGACTTTTAGGAATTACTAATAAATCAATCCCATCTTGGTATTTATAGATCAATCCATTGATCTCATGATATGCCGAATCTTTACGATTTTTAATTTGATTCCTAATCTCGAGTAAGTATTCGTCTTTATCTTGTATCTTTTTTATTTGTGCGATGAGTCCATTGGTATTAACGTGTAATACCGCTGCTCTTGACAAAGCATCCACATGTTTTAGCTTTTCGCCAGGTCTATGTTCAATGGTATATTGAAAGTCTTCCAGCTGTAGAGCCCATCTAGCAATTCTGGTATTCAATTCTTTTTTGTTCATTGTCATCTTGAACGCAGCGCAGTCCGTAATGATTTTGAATTTTGCACCTATTAAGTACACTCTGAATTTTCTCAATGCTGTTATAATGGCCAACACCTCTAGTTCATAACTACTATAGTTTTGTTCCGGTGGTGATGTCTTCTTACTGTAATAAAAGACAGGGTGTAAGCCTTGGTCTTCGTCATCTTTTTGCATTAAAATGGCACCCAGTCCGAACTTTGATGCGTCTGTGTGTAGCTCTATCTCGCTTCCTTGCTTATATATTTTAAGCACCGGTTGTTTCGAGAGACAATCTTTAAGTACTTTAAATGAGTTTCTTTCTTCTATTCCAAATTGAAACTTGACATTTTTCTTCAGAAGATCGCTCAGTGGCTTAGCTATGGTGCTATAACTTCGAACAAACTTTCGGAAGTATCCAGTGAGTCCGAGAAATCTTTGTACTTGACGCACGTCTTCTGGTTCCGGATAATTTCTTACCGCCTTTGTTTTTTCCAAACTTGGTCGAATTTGCCCATTCTCCACTTCGTATCCTAAATACGTAATTTTAGATCGTAAAAACTGACACTTGGTCCAGTTAATCTCTAATCCGTAATCTTCCGCTGTATCGAGGACAAGCTTGAGTCTCGTTAAAGCTTCCTCTTCATCTTTAGCTAGGTACTACATTACTACATCATCCATATAAACAGCTACTATATTTTGAAGCACTAACTCATGAAAAATATGATTAATAAATCGCTGAAACGATGCAGGCGAATTACAGAATCCAAACGGGGTTTTCTTAAATTCGTAGTGTCCGAACGGAGTTACGAAAGCTGTATACTTCTGGCTCTCAGGAGCTACAGGCACATGGTAAAATCTATTTTTTAAGTCTATGGTGCTAAATACACGAGCTCCTTGCAATCTATCTAGTTGGTTTTCTACTAACGGTAACGGGTATTGGTCTCTGATTGTTTTGGTGTTGAGCTTCCTATAATCTACGCACATCCGTACGCTACCGTTTTTTTTCTTTACCAAAACTATCGGACTACTGTATTCAGATTTACTGTGACAAATGACATCCTTCTCCATTAACTCTTTTATTTGTCTATCTACTTCCTTCATTTCTTCTGGAGCCAATCTTCTTGGTGCCTCTTTTACCGGGTCTTCTGTTTTCATAATAATCTTTGTTACTACCGATGTGTTTTTTCTTGGCTTCGGGTCATAACTGGTTATTAACTCATCTATCTTCTCTTTTGTATTCTTCTTAAGATGACTTAAGTCTATCTCTGTATACTTGTTTTCGCTTACTATATTTACTAAAAAGTTTTCGTTGTACTTCTTTTTAATATGTACTTAATTTTTCGTAATTTTGATATCGCTTTGATCTAAGATGTTGTTTCCTATGATGCTATCATATTTGACTGCATCCGATGGTACTACATGAAATTTGAGCATATATTCTTCTTCGTCAATAGTTGTGTTTATAGTGAGCGATCCTTTTGTTTCGATGCTACTTTTCCCAATACCACTTAAAGTGATTTGATCGTCATTTAAGTTAGGCGCACCGATCTCCTCATACGTGTCTTCTCGTAAAAGGCTAACTTCAGCCCCAGTGTCTACCAAGGCTAAAAAATCCTTCCCTTTTATTCTTAACGGGGTTTGACTTAAATTTGTGGAATTTCTGATATTATTAACTTTCGTGGTTTCCTTGTCTACTGACTTAGAATTTGGACATTTCTTGGCAATGTGCCCGAACGAGTTACATTTAAAACATTTTAATCCCTTTTCTTTGGACGGACAATCCTTCGATTTATGTCCTATTTCCCCGCATCCAAAACATCGTGAGTACGTTTTTCCTTCTTTTGGTTGCCTGGATGTCATGTTGCTGTCATGTTTCTTCTCAGCTTTAGTATCTCTGATAGTCTTTCCTCTTATTGTTGTATATAACTTCATTTTCTCTTTGAATGCATCGAAGGTTCTGGCGCCGTATAGAACGACCTTATTAGCTGTATCATCGATTATTCCATCTATGATGTACTGAATAATGACTTCCGGTTCTATATCTGCTCGATTTCCAATCTCTCTCATAATTAGTGTATATTCTTGGATCGTTTCTTTTGTTTGTTTTACCCGATTCATTAATAATCGATGCACTTCCGCACTGCTTATCTTTTCCTCGAATTCCTCTCTTAATATCTTCTTCAGCTTACCCCATGTTGTCACTCCTCTCTCAGTTTGGATCAGTGTCTTCGCTAAGCCATCTAATGATTGTTTCGCAAATATTAACTTTTGCATATCACCCCACCCTGTTAGATCAGCTAACTCCTCAAATTCTTCCAACCATCTTTTGATAGGGTACCCATCCTTTCCATTAAACCTTCTAATTGTTCCTTCCATGTCTTTGAAAGATATTGAGAACCCATCGCCCTGTGGTGTGTGCTTCGTTTTTGCATTTTCTGTATAATGGTCGTCGTCTGAAGTAGCTGTGTCTTTTTCGTCTTGTTTTTGTCTTCGTGGTGCGTCATAGTTCCTGTGTCTTCTAGTTCGACTTCTTCCGCTATTATGCGATAACAATTCGTCGTCTGAAGAACTGGTTTTGGTCATCAAGGGCGTCTTTATTTTCAATAAATCTTCGTCATTTCCCCGTCGGACCTCTTCGTTCTTCGTCTTTCTTCTTGTGTCGTCTTTACTGTTAGTCTTCTTTACATTTTTTTTTCGAACTTCGTTCTTATCTTCTTTGTCGCCACTTCTTTTCTCTCTCGGGTCTTCACTCTCTTCTTCTTCCACGCTCTCTTCTTCTTCCACGCTCTCTTCTTCTTCTTCGCTCTCTTCTTCTTCTGTTCCTGTGTAGTCGATAAGGCATAAGAATGATAGCACTCTCTTTATCACTTCTTCTTCGGTTCCTGCGTAATCGATATTCAGGATGTGACATACAGAAACCAGATCCGCAAGTGTTGCAATTGTTTTAATTTCTTCCATCTTTGTTTTGAACTCTTCTGAATCTTCATCGAATAGAAATCCCTCAAATTTCTTTAATTTACTTCTATTTAGTCGTAGATTTTTTCCAAATACAATTGTATATAAGACTTTTAGAGATTTAGCATTACCGTTCGTTATATTCATTTCTATTGTACTGATATCTGCTAGCGAAGTCATTTTAAACACGAATAATGTCAAGAAACGAAAACCCGTACGCTACTGGCGCGTAGTGATACACCGGTGTGTACTACTTCGTTCTGACGGACGCGTAATGATACACTGCACTACTTTGACGCGTAATGTTACACCGCACTATTTTTCTACCTACATGCCGCGCCGCTCGATACTATTACGCAATACTACAAACTTGTTTTTTATTCTTGTCTATAATTTATTCTCCACATGAACACAGTACCTTTATACTTGAAGTCACTAATATCACTTTTATTATTACAGTTCGTAGCTCACAGTTCACTTGTTCACATCCCGGACGAGCCCCCAATTTGTAGGTATGTATTTATTTTAAGACACATAATGACATTAAAGAAATAATTATATTGTGTTTAGCTGTATTACATATGATATTTAATGAACCTGAGACAATAATTAATGTGATTTAGTTTACAATATGGATATTTGTACAGGATTTAACACTTGTCAACACTACACGTTCGTTCTCAGAAATCAATTCTCAATTATGCAATTATTAATCAGAGCTCGCAAGTTAAACCGCTAGATATAAGAGCAATGAGAGGCCCAATATGCGACACAGATCACAAAATGGTGAGGCTAAAATTACTCTTCCTTATCAATACGTCAAAGCCAAGAAATTCGAAAAGCGACGACAAAAAAAAAGGACAGACAGGATCAATATAATACGGAAAGTATGCAATATGATTCAGTTAAAAACCGCTTTATAAGAAGACTTGAAGAAAAATTAAATGTTAATTTAGGAGGAAGTACTGACCAAATATACAACCATATTGTTATATTATATTTCGCGATGATTCTACGGCTGTCGCCGCTTATCGCTTCCTATTCGCCATAAATCTCTGTCCATCCAATCGTTCTCTTGGAGGTCTCGTATTTCCATGACTTTCCCTATGTCGTGACACCATGTTTGATGCGGTCTACCTGGTTTTCTGCGTCCGTATGGGACCCATTCCCATATTCTTTTCGGCCATCTTGTCTGGTTCATCCTTATCAACCATATTGTAACAAGCATAATCAAGTAGCTTTTGAGGCACTAGGAACAAAAGAGACGGATACAAGGAATAAGAACAAACCTATATGGTGGAACAAAGAAGTAGAGGAGCTAGTTAAAAAGAAGAAAGATTCGTATACAAAATGGTTAAACACGAAGAAAAGTGATGACAGAGATATGTACAATAACCTAATTGAAAAAGTAAAACAAGAAATCAAAATTCGAAAAAACGTTTTCTGGGAACACAAATGTAAAGAAATTGAATCTTACATAGGAGGCACTAGGTCAAAATTAGCCTGGACAAATTTAAAATCTCTAAGAACAAACTATAAAATTAAAGGTATAAATCTTATAAATACGGAAGAATGGGAGAACCACTACAAATCTCTTCTCACAGATTAACGACAACATTTCAGCCAAGATCAATTTATACCATTGTCGCAAGAAGGAATCCCCGAGCCGATAACTATAGAAGAGTTAATCGCGGCTATTAGAGCCCTCAAAAATAACAAAGCACCAGGAACGGATGGCATTTATAATGAATTTATAAAATGTGGTAGTAAAAAGCTAAATACAACGCTCTTAAGATTATACAATAAATGTATGCAAGGGGACGATGTCCCAGAAAACTGAAACGTATCAGAAATTACTTTAATATTTAAAAAAGGAAGCAGACGAGACCCGGAAAATTACAGAGGGATTAGTGTAATTAACAGCTTGGCAAGGTTATTTGGAAAAATAATAAAAAACAAAATTGAATAAGAGTATTTAGGAAAGGAAGCAGAAGAACAAAGTGGTTTCAGAGCGGAACGCTCATGTAGTGATAATACTTTCACGCTGAAACACGCAGCAGATAAGCTGTCCGCATGCGGCCGGGAACTTCATTTAGTTTTCGTAGAGTTAAAAAAGGCGTACGACTCTATACCTATATACCGCATCTGGCCAGCTTTACATGCGACAGGTATCAGCGCATACCTTACGCAAGCAGTTCAAAATTTATACAAAAATGCGAGGTCGGTCATTAAAACCAACGAACAAACATCAAATCCCTTCAGGATAACCAAAGGTCTACGCCAAGGCTGCAGTATTTCACCAATACTATTTAATATTTATGTAGAGCAAGCATTGTTACAATGGAAGAAGAAAGTTTCAGGTATGGGTCTCGAGATAAAGATGAGGCATTATACACGCTACAATTCGCGGATGACCAAGTTGTTATCGCTCTGGATAAAGAAGACTTAGACTATATGACAAGAAAACTTTTGAAGAATATTCTAAAGCGGGTCTGGAAATGAATATACAGAAAACAAAATATCTAAGTATAGGAACGTAGAAGTTTTAGATTTAGATATAGAGACAAATGTCATAAAAGGATGTAAAGAATATACATACATTGGAACAGTTTTTGCAAAGGGTAGTACAAGCGAAAGATACATATCAGTAAAAGTAAATAAAGGCAAGCAAGCAATTAGGTGTCTAAACTCTACACTATGGTCAAATAGTATATCCACGACAACAAAGAAAATAATATTCTCAACGATTGTTGAACCAATTAGCACATATGGTTCAGAAATATGGAAAATTACCCAGAAAAGTAGAGATAAGTTAGGGGTAATAGAAATGGACTTTTTAAGAAGAAGTGTAAGAGTTTCTCGCTTAGAAAGAATTACAAACGAGGAAATAAAAAGAAGAATGAAAGCACAAGAAACTATAAACGAAAGAATCCAAAATAAACAATTACTATGGTACGGACATGTATGTAGGATGAAACAAGATAGATGGCCAAAAAGAATATTAGACTGGAGTCCAAGGTACAGAAGAAAACGAGGTCGTCCAAGAAGAAGTTGGAAAGATAATATAAAAGAAGGAATGAAACAAAAAGGCCTAGATGATGAAGATTGGAATGACAGAGAATTGTGGAAAGTGGGAATCGGCATACAACATTATTTGTCAAAAACCGATGAATATATACTATGTCAGGCATGGTTAGGGGGGTTTTAGGTCAACCAGCTCCAAAATTGATGACACCAAAAACTGCAAAAAAAAATGAAATATTTGGAAAAATAGTAACAGGTGGGGGTCAGACTCGATTGACTGTGAAATCACATATTACAGAATAACTCAAAATTATTATCGATTGATTGTCAATTGTATTTCCTAAAAGTCATTAGAAATGTATCATGTTTGGAATCAAACTAAAGGGTTTAAAAAGAAATGTCGAATAGAATAAGCTAAAATTAGAATCTGTTGATTATCAATTGTTTTCTCTAAAAGCCTTTAGAAACCTCATAGAGTTTGCTATTAAATTTGAAGTTTTGAGGAGGCATATCCGATGTAAGTGATAGCCAAAAATTGTAACCGATTGATTGTAAAATGTTTTGACTTAAAAATTATGGAAAATATACTTATTTAAGTTTTTATGAAAGGTCTAAGAGAACATGAAAAATGTATCAAAAACGAGTAGAAAGCAAATCTTTTTTATAAAAATGTATCAAATATTTTTAATATTAATACTCGACCAGGTAGTGTATAAAGTAGAGATGGGCGAATATCAAATTTCTGGAATTCGAATATCGAATACGAATATTAATCAGATCTCGAATATTCGAGGTACTCGAATATTCGAATACTCCTAAAATTATTAATAATTATTTAATTATGTCCTTTTCATTATTTGAATGAAATTGTTAAGATAAAATCAAATTAAAACAAAAAGTACAAACAAAAAAGAAAAAGACGAAAACTTCAAATTTAAGGTGAAACGTAAGGGCTGATGTTGGCGAAAAACAAATTTGAAATATGGTACGTCTTCATGGTTTTGAAACAAAATATCTTTGTTATTAATAACTTCAAAGTATTGTAATAGCTTTAAGTTTATGTACAAATGATGTAAATTGAGGTCAATATATGGCGCGATATTCGAGGTATTCGAATGTTCGCTATACTGATGTTAATATTCGAAAATCTCGAATATCGAATAATGTCAATATTCGCGGCATTCGACTATTCGCGGATGATATTCGCCCATCTCTAGTATAAAGTAACAAGTTTAAAAAATACTTTTCTTCAAGGGCTGCGGAGCCTAGCTGAGGGTCGGCGACGCCGACCTGATCGCTAGTAGATATACTAAAGAATGATACATATATCAGGCTGCTACACCCTCGAAGGGCATTCCCGCGCAAGGTACGGTTGAACCGTGGCTAGTTAACAGTGTAGAAAGGAGTTGGTGGACGGTAGATCTCCAAACAAGATAAACAAAAAAATAAAAAAGAAAGGGTGCCAGTTGACCTACGGAGCCTAAAGATCAACCTGAGGGTCGGTCAACAAACGTACGGGAACAGGGCGCGACAAAACAAGGCAAAAGCTTATTATTCTTCTGGAATAAAAGATCACATTTCTTTAAAGCACTCAATGCTTTAATGAATAAATGGCACTCACTGCCTAAAAGTATTTAATTTCGAAACCATAGTAACAATATAAATAGCAACTTTGTATATCGGTTGTAAAAAAATATATTTTTATCTATTCGAAACATCAAGCATCCAAAAGTACTGTAGATCCATAAATTTGTAAATGATGAACAAAATCGCAACGATTTTTTGGAATATTTCCTACTTATCAACAAATATTATTGTGATTTGTTCATTATTTACAGAGTTACGAATCAATAATCTGTTAGATTTATCGCAGAATTCCATCAATCTTTATTTGTTTTGCGGTAAATGAAGCGTATAGACAGAATAGGGCTTTACTGCAAACAACGCCCTCTATATAATCTATTTGCACTTCACATGACATACATATTTATAGTGCCACTGGTATCAATTTAACATATTAATAATACCTCTTTAATATTTAAAATTATTTTACGTAACGTTACAATAAGGATTAAATATTATTTAATTAATTAGCCGAAACTTATTAATAACAATTTTTAAATTACGATTGAAATCAGTGGCACTAAAAAATTTTATTTCATGTAAAGGGTAATTAATTATGTGAATTTAAAAGAAAATTCGTGATCATGTAGTATCTTACCATATAATTTTTATCCTGAAGTTGTGAAACAGCCTGGATATACTAGATTTTAATTCTTATTATATATTATTGAGGATTTCGTTGTAATATCTCTCCTATGTGAATAAAAATTACCCTTCAAAATATCCCATCTATTTACCAAATTCATAAACTATATGATTGTAAAGGAAACTAAGACACGTTTCAACATATTAGCGATCAAATCTCATATTAGAAATATAAGTTAAATCATTCTCTATTTCTGTCTAATAGAATAAAATACAGATATTTTAATAAAGATATAATAACATACAATAAAAAAATATTTAGTAACGTTATTCTTCATGAATTAAAATTTAAACTTTTAATTCCTACATATAAAATAAATACACACTTAATTTGAAACTTCAGCTGGAATTAAATTACCGAAGATAGAATTGTTCGGCACGTATTTAAATGTATAGAGGTTTCTAAAGACTATTTGCGAGCGCCATGATAAAATTCACACATATTCATATTGAAATTCAATTCAAAGGTACAAATTTCCGTATACTAAAATTTTTATCGGGTAATCAATTGATTGTCCAATTCCTGCGTGACAATGCAAACATTTCACCCTCACTGCAATTATCTTCTCTTTCTTAAGTCGAGTACATCTGAGAAGCAGAGTTGTAAACTAATACCTTGTTTTTGAATTAATTTTCTTTAAAATAATCTGGAAAACGAAAGATTGTGTAAAAGTATTAATCAGTTACGTTGCACATTTTTACGACACCTGTATGTCATTGTTGTTTAATATTTATTTTATGCATATAAAATTTACATCATCTATTTTAGTGTTGGCTCGTGGGTAAATTTACGAAGATGTCAGTTAATATTTTAATAAATATACAATAAATATAACAATTTTTTTTTAATGTGACGTGTATACGTATGTTACATATACAAACGTAACCAGTGGCCTCGGAAGTGGGGTTGCAGGGGTTGCAGTTGCACTCCCTGATCATTTTTGGGGGTTGCGCCGCAACCCCTGTTCAGGACACAAAAAATAAAATAAAATACCTAACTAAAATACGAGTACGAATTCAAAATCCAAACCGAGACTATAGCAATAAATTAACAATCCATTACAAGTTATATTAAGTCAGCATATATACATATTAACAATAGTTTTTTTTACAAACAAAAATAATAAATAGTTTAAGAATTATATATTCGACATCTCTGTCTGTCCAGTAATTATGTTAGAATTTTTGAAAAATCATGAGCATTCGCCGGGATTTGAACCCAGAACCTTTCACTCGCTAGGTGACTGCTCTACCACTTGAGCTACAAATACTCGGCGAATATTCATGATTTTTCGTGCATTATAATTTAGTTGTTAAGTAATTTGTAAAGTGACATCACTATGTCAATTCGTTACAAATCAACAACTGTAGTATGCAGCGGCCAACAGCCAAGGAAGAAATAGTTTAAGAATTATATATTCGACAGACAGAGATGTCGCTACTTCTGCCATTTGACGTCCCACAACGCCACAGCGAACAAGTTCATCAGTGTTTATGGTAATGTTGACCAGCGGCATACACTTTCCAAGTAAGACACACCCAGTAATGGGTAAAAGGCGTGATGATATATTTATTTTTATTTATTTGATGTCAAAGGAGACAAATAATTCATAACTTATTTTCAGGACTGTAGTGTAGTTGAACAGTTAATGAGTGTTTCACTTTTCATTTAAGAATTTCTAATGATATATAAGTTTTGTTTTCTAAATCCGAACTAAACCAGAACCTAATTTTATTTTAATCATTAAACCCGAACCCACTTTTTTGCAGTTTCCAATCCTTGCAAATAACTGTGGCATCAGTCATTCTTATAAATCCCAATTTTCTCGAAATAAAATTTTAACACGGATCTTTTCGTAATGAAGGCGTAAATTTAATAAAAAGTTGAATGAGTCTGGACGAGAGGGCATCCAATTTTCTTATTTACTATTGGGCCCGATTTAAGATTTTGCAGGAGATAACAATTTTTAGGGATTTCTACTACATGAAACTCCGAGTTTTATCGACAAATATCAGAAAAATAAGGTGTAGTTTATCGTTAAATAATTATAATTTCGTGTAGTAGAAATACGTAGAAATTATTTTCACTAAGATAGGTTACATGGTTTGCCTTATTTTTGCTATGAAACACTCTACATGTATGAAGACGAAAGCAGTAATATTTCATAAACTTCATTCAATTAAATAATTCATATAGAACATCGGATGTCTAGTTAATTATTTACTGAAAACACTAATAGTAATAAAACAACTTGATAATGTTATGTTAGCTCTGTAAACCAATAATATTGTTACTTTCTTATTACAATTCACTTTTGTTGAGTCACAACTTTATTTTTTTCTAAAAAAGAAATTAGCGCGGGACCTGTAGCATGTGCCGCTAGAATAAACCGGCTCTGTGTCAACGTGCTTTAAATCTTCAAATATTTTTAATACGTAACTGTCTTAATGCATAATTAACATAAACAAATTAAGATGATTAACTAAAATAATTGATAATTCAAGATATTTACGAGGTGTTAACATTAACGATATGTCGTTAAACAGTTTTATTGATCTTTCAAACTAAACTTTCTTGTTAGTATGAATGAAACTTATTATGTATTGTATAAAAATTTTAATTATTTTAATAAACTAAAGGTACCATTAAATTTAAAATAGAGTTTATTTTCTTTAAAATGTTGGACGTTTCGCATATTTTATTTTTTACATACAAAATACATTTCTGACGGCTGTACTAGTCTGTAGCACTTAAAGAATTGATTTTAATTAACTTTGTATTTAATTCATGTCATAATTATTTAAAATTTAAGTAGATATTACAAGAGTAAAGATAAAAAAAACTTATTTTGACAGTTAAGTGTTGGATTGGCTTGGGAAATATGAGCGCACAACGATGCTTTTTTTATTTAACCAAATTAATCAGCTGCAAAATTATGAATCAAATCTCTTTTAAAATAAATATGTTCAAATCCAACATTGTAAAAGGCAATTTTGGGATCTCGAGAACTATGAGGGTTATGTTACTAGGATATTATATTATTCTTAATTAGTTGTTGATGGTTGGGAACTGCATTTCAAACAAAAACTGTAATTCCACACTAGAGAATTGAAATATATATCATCTGTCCAATTTTAATATAAACTTACATTTTGAAAAAATAAAATGTATAGTCCAAAATAGAAAAGATCCATTTTTATCTTTTTCAATCGTGCTAAGCTTGTTTGACTTGATTACAATTTCGATTGAAAAAAAGTAAATAATTTTTCATTTTCAAAACTACAGCACGTATTTTCGTCTCTAACAAAATAGATTTCTTTCGTTCACTATTTCAAGTACTTAGTGCAATTTTACCAAATATCGCTACCTTAAGACTTCATATTCTCACTTCCTTAACTTTGCAAACAATAATAAAAAATAAACAGTAGATCTAAAGGTTTTGGTGTCGCTTGGGGCCAATCACAAGTAAAATTGCATATTCAGTCTAATTCTATAAGTGAGTTGCTAGGAATAAGCAACTCACGTGTATGGTTAAGTGTCATGTGACTTGCTAAGTTAGACACTTTTACACTATTTGTATTCTATAAGTCTGAAGTGGTTAAAATTTTAGCAACAAGTGGTTAATAAGGTTGCTTATTTGAGCAACACCTACATGAGTACTTGCTAAGCGTTAGCAATGTTATTTGTAGAAGTATATTTTACAGAAAACTAATTCTAAAATGAATCCTGCGGGTATTTTGTTTGAGTTAAATATATTACATAATCTAGAAGAAGCAAGAGAACAGTGAGTATCATAAAGAAACTAAATTTCGAAGTTGTAACCTATAACATACTATTTTAAAATAGGAGAGATCTAAGACTTGAATATTTGGTCATACGAGATACAAGTAATCCTTTTTCTGTAACTTAAACTATCTTTGAAAAATTATATCATTTACCAAAAAATTGTGTGTTAAATACTTTGATTCCTGAACTTGAGCCACATATCAGAGAAGGAGTACGCAGTACATACATATCTGTTCATATAAAAGTAAGTATTTTGTTATGAAAGAATAAGAAAATAATTTAATATAAAAATAACTTTTAAGGTACTTGTCGCACTAAATTTTTTAGCAGTAGGTTCATGTCCGTCAGTACGGTGGTGTGGATAGCGATACGGACTTCGAATCTGGAGATCCCGAGTTCGAATCGCACTCAAGCTAAAAATTATAAAAACTATCACACTGCGGCTCGGTGAGTGCGGACCCTGTACTGTAAATAGGATTAAAGTCCTGTTGTACAGCGTAACATAAATAAATATCAAAATAATATCGGCAAAGATTTTCATTTAGCAGTATCACAACCAATGGTTAGCCGTATTTTAAAAGTTGCTACGGTTTTTACAAATCAGTTACTTGCCAGATAAGTAACATTTCCTACCACATCTGAAGAAATAAGACAAGTGAAAAATGGGTAGTTATAACATTTTACGCTAGAATAAATTGAAAAATACAAAATCTAATATTAAACTTATTATTTAGCAGACAGCATTATTCTATGCTGTTGAAGGAAGATAGTAGAACTTCCATTTGTTCGCTTGCTGTTCTACTCGCCCTTGGAATTTTTGTTTCTCAAGAATAAAAACTTTTCATATATAAAAAATAATCAAATCAATTTTGTTGTAATATAATTAATAATAAATACCTTTCAATGAATTTGTTATCCTTTAACCAAAATTTTGGTTATGTGATAAACGTCAAAACAACACACTGACCCTAACTTCATACTGATGAGTAAGCAACGTTGTTAATTTTTAGACAAATAAGCAAGGTTGCTAACGTTATAGTTACAGAATAACATTTTTCATCATGTTATTAAATAGGTTGCTAAAATTCTTATAAATAAGCAACGTTGTTAGTTAACAACAAGTTAACCACTTTGTTACAGAATTAGACTGAATATGTACAGATGATGTTATAACATTTATAAACCTTGATAAAACAGTACTAAATGAACTTTTATTATTTTTCTTTTACTAATTTTCTTTTAATAATTTTTAAGCAAATACTTTTAATTTTTCGTACAAATTGACCATTTATTGTGTTACGGGAAATCACCCCGTGTGTTTCCGCCGCTGATTACGTCGAGTAACACACTTTTAAATTGGTATATATATATATATATATATATATATATATATATATATATATATAATGTTTTCTTATCAGGGAAAATTGACACTATAGATCAATGAACATCATTGAGTTTCTCTGTAATTTAAAGTATTTATTTATATTTACATAGTATTTTTATAATTTATTCTCTACTATTTACAAAAACCTCACCTGTAATTTAAAGAAACGACATTTAATGCTATTAATCACAATGTCAGTTCCCAACAATAAAATTGATAAGTAATTTATATGACGTAAGATTAATTTACACGTGCTCGCAATTGTTCTTCGACCGTGTGTGTAGCCTACTACCATCCCGACGCTTAGGCGCGGTAATATTTAAATTAGGGAATTATAGTTCCCTTACATCACCCCCCGTGGGGAAGAAAATAATGACAGTCCGTGTTCACAATTTAACCTTCCATTTCCTCTTCTTTTTCTTCAGATGCTGATGTTGGTAGTAGTTTAGAGATATGGAAAAATTTTGATTCTGCCTTCCTGTGGTCTGTATCGATTCTGTAGATTGATTTAGATAACTTTTCTACGATTTTATAAGGTCCAATCATCAATTCGTCTAGTTTTTTCCTATTTAGTTTGTTACCGTTTTCCACAAATACCATGTCATCAACATTGAAGTCAAAGTGTTTACGGTTTTTATCATAGATTTTTTTGTTATAATTATGATGTTTTATGCTGTTTTCTAGAGCAATTTTTTTGTCTTTGATCCAATTTTTCTCAATATTGCTATTTTGTATTAGTTCGCTTGGTAACATTATAGTATTTGTACCGTTCATCAAATATGTCGGCGCATATTTTGTGACCGTGTGTTTTGTGTTGTTGTATTTGTGCACACATTCTTGAGCTATAGTCGTCCAAGCTATCTTCTTTTCATTTTCATTGATTTTGCACCTTATTCTATTCACTAACGTTTGGTTTAAACGTTCATTTAAGCCGTTAGAAAAAGGTGAATTCACAGCTGTGAAAATTATTGGTATTGAATTTATGTCCAGGAAATTTTTAAATTCTTTCGAGTTAATACCTGGATATTGGTCTGAGAGGATTATACCAATATCTTCATCTATAATATTGTTTAGAAGTTTAATAAAGTCAGATGCATTTTGAGTCTTTGAAGTGAGTATGTAAGCATATCGAGTGAAATGATCGACAAGAAGGTGCATGTACTTTTTCGTTGATCGAGTTCCTCCGAAACCACCGATCGTGTCAATCGAAATAATCTCAAAGGGTTTTGTTGCTGGTCCCAAGTGCGACAGAAGTCCATACTTCTTTCGTCCTCTTGACTTGTTTTTAATACATACTATGCAGTTTCTACACATATTTAGAATATTTTTTGTTAGGTTTTTCGCAGTATAAAATGGTCCAATCATCCTCTGCATTTGATGAACGCCTATGTGACATAAGTCTTCATGTACTTTCTTAATAAATTTCAAGCTGAAGTCCTCTGATAGTGCGATTTTCTCCTTTCCTTTGATTTTTTTATAGTAAACATTTTGCTTGGCAATAAGTATTTTTTTCTTTTTTTGTAAATCTATATTGTTCTCTTGGTCTTTTAGAATATCTTGTACTTTTATTAAATTAACAATTTTCAACTGATCTTCCATGTTTTCATCCGGCTCCAAAACTGGATTTCTGCTGAGACAATCAGCTTCTAAATTATACTTTCCAGGAGAATACTTGACATTAAAGTCATATTGAGACAGGTAGTATATCATATCACCGAGCTCCTCGTCAGTCCTTGATTTAAGATTAAGATTTTCTAAAGGCTTGTGATCACAAAATACGGTAAATTTTTTATTTATTAATCTATGTTGCCAATACTTGACACACTCCTTAATAGCTAGACATTCGAGATAAATAGCTTTTTTCTTTTTTTGTGCATCATTCAATTTTTTTGAAAAGTATGCAACGGGTTTCTCCTGGTTTTCTTGTGGTTGTTTAAGTATACCACCCACACCTAGTAAACTGGCATCTGTATAAATGTATATAGGCAATTTAGGATCGAAGATTGCTAATACTGGTTGGGTGCATAATATACTTTTCAATTTATCCATTGATTCTTGACATTTCCTAGTCCAGTTGAATGCCTGGCCTTTTCTCAGCAAGTTATGTAGAGGATCCAGAATCATCGCAACATTTGGGATATATTTGTGATAAAAATTTATTTTCCCTAGAAATTGTCTCACGTTCTTTTGTGTTTTTGGAATAGGAAAGTTTTTTATTGATATTAGATTGTCTTTCATTGGCCTAATAAAGTTATTCTGTATTATGTGACCCAAGTATTTTACTGAATCTGCGGCGAACTTACACTTCACAAATTTTAACCTAAATCCCTCACTTTCTATCGCTCTAAACAGCTGTGTTAGGTGTTCAATGTGATTCTCAAATGATTTTGAAAAAACCAATATGTCATCTATATAGCTGACTGTGAAACTTGAGAGCTTATGTTTCCTCATTATATTGCACATTATTCTTTGGAATATAGCTGGTGCTGTCTTAAGGCCAAAAGGAAGACAGGTCCATTGATAATGGCCTTCTTGTGTGACGAAACCAGTCTTTGGTCTGTCTGTGATGCGTAATGGTATTGACCAGAATGCTGAATTAATATCTAATGTCGAGAAAAATTTACAGTCTCGTGTTCTTTCTACCAGATCCTCGATAAGTGGGAAGGGTTGCGATTGGGGTATTACTATTTTATTCAGATCTCGAAAGTCGATGCACAGTCTCGATTTTTTTTCCTCGTCTCTTTTATAGGCCAGTGTTACTGGTGCTGAGAATGGGCTATAGGATTCCTCAATTAATTTTTTATTCAATAGCTTAGCAATCTGACTTTCAATTTCTTTTTTGTCCTCACTTGAGCAACGGTATGGTCTTTTACTGCAATATTTTTCCGTTATTAGGTCAATATGTGCTTCATATCCTGTAACTGTGCCTATATCATACTTATCTTTGGCGAAAACAGACTTGTTTTTCAGTAGTAATTTATCTATTTCAATTTGCTGATTGTAGTCAAGGTGGTTTATATGAATCTCGAAGTTTTTCTCCTGTACATGTTCATTAAAGTTTATCAAGTTTGGGTCTTCGAGACTTTTTGAAGTGTTTTTAGTTTCAAGCTTCTTGAGATTTTCAGAAGTAGTATTAGTTTTATCATTTTTCATAATTTTTGAAATGATGTTTTCTTCTGATTTTATATTTTGTATTTCTTTAGCAGTAATTTCATCTTTCGTTGGCAATTTTTGTTGAATTTCTAAATTCTCATTTTGAGTTAAGTAGAAATTTTTTATACAGTCTAAGCCAATTAAGAAGTCATAATCAAAATTTTTCTCATCAATAACAAAAACACCAACTTTTTTCTCTACTTTGAAAATCTTAATATCAAGAAGTACTCTACCAGTTGCCTTTTTTACGCCATTAATTGTTTTCAAGTTAGTATCATTTGAGTGATTATTTTGTTTATTGTTTAATTTTAATAATCTTGAATTTACTAGTGATACGTTTGAGCCCGAGTCATAGACTCCAGAAACTTCAAGATTATTATTTAATACTAGTTTGATTTTAATTAATGGCGGCACCACTAGTTTTTTGAATCTTCGTCTTGTAATTCGCATTCCAATTCTGAGTTATTTATAAGTTTAATATGATTCTTTTTTTCCATCTTGTCATCTTCTGATCTGAACCAACAATTAGATTCTGAATGGTAGCGTACACCTTTTTTCAATTTTTCACAGATGCTGCATCTTTGTTTGCTTTCTTTATTTGTATTTATATTTGCATTCACAGTATTCTTTTGTTTAGTGAACTTCTTATTGTTTACGAGATGTTCCAGCTTTCCAAGCTCGTTAAATAAATCTTTTGTTTCTAATATCTCTTCTTTATTAATCCTATCAGTTACAAAATTAGGTAGACCAGCAGCAATGATATCTATTAGTGTACCTTGGTCAATTGATCTTCTTATTTCTAACAGAAGTTTTTCTTTTCTTATGGCAAATTCTAATAATGAACCTGTTTGATACCTATAAGATATAGCATATTTGCTAGCAGACCAACCTTTTTTTTCATAGGTATGGCAAAAATTTTGTCTCCATTCTGACCATTCTGATTGCAAAGATAGTTTCATTATCATAGAGTTATACCAATCCAGACAAGATTTTTCCAAGAATAGTCTGAAGATTTCAATTTTTTCTGTATCGCTGGTTATGTCAAACCTCATACATTCTTTCTCGAAGAATTCAATCCATTGACTCGCACTACTGTTTTTACCGTCGAATTTTTCTAAAACAAATCTTTCTGCTGCTCTTCTTATATTTTGTTTTTTGTTTTTATCTTGATTTTCAACTAATTTTTCTAAAATTTTAGCAATTGTGCCTTCCTCATCATTTAATTTTGTTGAACTATGATTACCTTCTTCAATTTCCTCTAAGAATTGTTCTGCAAACATCATATTTCCGTCGTCATCCATATAAGTTGTTCTCAATTCATCTGTCACAGTGAACCAAATATTTCTAACTTGATGTCTTTTTTTCAAGCTATTTTTTACTCTGGTAAAATTTGTTGTGTTGAATATTGCCTTATGGCTTGACGCTGCTTGATATTCTTCAGGTATTAAATATGTTTTATTACCCTCAGTGGTGATTGAGGTTATGGCGATATAATTGGACTTCCCATCTGGTGTCGATTTTACTTTGAAACCAAATTGTAGCCTTTCCATTATTCTTGATATATTACAAAAAATGTCGTTTTATAATGTTTTCTTATCAGGGAAAATTGACACTATAGATCAATGAACATCATTGAGTTTCTCTGTAATTTAAAGTATTTATTTATATTTACATAGTATTTTTATAATTTATTCTCTACTATTTACAAAAACCTCACCTGTAATTTAAAGAAACGACATTTAATGCTATTAATCACAATGTCAGTTCCCAACAATAAAATTGATAAGTAATTTATATGACGTAAGATTAATTTACACGTGCTCGCAATTGTTCTTCGACCGTGTGTGTAGCCTACTACCATCCCGACGCTTAGGCGCGGTAATATTTAAATTAGGGAATTATAGTTCCCTTACATATATATATATATATATATATATATTTAACAACAAATATAAATAAATAAATAAATATATCATCACGCCTTTTACCCATTACTGGGTGTGGCACTCTGCCTAAGTAGATCTCGGTAAGTGATATATTTTGTCGCGTGAAATGCGGTTACCAGCCGTCAAATCACGGCCCTCAAAGATATTAGTGGATAGGGAGCCACAGGGGTAAATTTTTAAATTGGTGAAAATAATAATATAATAAAACTGAGTTGGAAATATGTGAAGTTGATTTTATATGTTTTTGCTTCGAATTCTGTGGATCAAGTTCAAGTTCAAGTTCAAGTTCAAGTTCAAGTGTAAGTGTAAGTATCTCTGTGTGGTTTTTGGTTCGAGACTCTTTTAAGGAAACTTGTTAACCAACCCCTAAAAGGAGGGGTTGACGAGGAGGACCAATGAGATGAAGTACCACCCACTTGGGAGGTTGATGTGGGTGGTTTGAAAGTTGGAAGGGAAACCAACTACTCGAGGTCACAAGAGTAATAATTTTAAATAAAACTCGGGAATTTCCTGGAACGAAGGTTTTGGGAAAAAGGGTTCGAAATGTTGTATAAAAGAAATTTAGGTGCGACTGTGTGAAGGGAAGTCATCTAGAAATCGTGGACAAAGACATCTTTACAAAAATAAATACAATTGTAACAAGCAAAAATATCTTTTAAGAGGCTACTATTCCGACTTACTAGTTTCACAGGGGTGCCAGCGTGCGGTGGCCGGTAGTCAGTGGGCTGACCCAACCCCCACTACGTTAGTAACTAGATTGACAGTGATTGGTTACCCCACTACTAAATATTGAATGTTAAAGTTACCGTACGAAATACAAACTGTATATATTCGAATATTTCTTTTCAGATATTTACATTACATTGTAGGTATAGAAATAGTAAATTTATTTTTATTGGAACAAAAACTATAATTCATTTTCTTGTCTTTTTATTCTTAGATAGACATAATATATCTGAGATATTTCCTCGTCAGTGTTCAAATTATCTTCCTCAACAATAGAAAGTAGTTCGCGTTTACATTCTGTTGATCGCACATTTACATTGTTAGAGTTACCTTCTGTTTCATCTTTTTTTTTCCTATTAAACAGAAACAATGAAGTAGGTATCAACTACGAAATAATAATTACACAATTCAATTATTAGCAGTTATTTATAATAGAATTTTATTTAATTAATAACGTTAATATAATCATCCACCCAGTGGCAGTGGCAACAAAAAATTTTTGACTGGGAAACATGGAAAATAGTTTTGCGATTTAAAAAAAAATTCATTTTGTTTCATGCTCAGCACGTCGTACAGAATATACCGTTTAATTTTTTTGGTCTAAGTTGTGAAACAGCATATATATATATATATATATATATATATATATATATATAACGAAACAATAATAAATATAAACTTCAACAAAATATGAAAAATCCAAAATAAACAAATTGAACAACAATATTTAACAATAAAACACGAGCGTATGAGCAAAGAGAAATAACGAAGTAATCGAATTCACAATTCTGACAACAAATGCAGCAAGTTCGCTCCCAACATCAATTCAGGCAACGATAACCGCAAGTTAACTCCTCCCACTGTGAAAATCTCAACTTTTGCGCCTGTAAAGTAGGCAAGGTGTATTCGAAAAGCGATCATTTTCTGGAACAAACTACAGCCACAAGAATGAACCTATATGCTTGAAATTTGCTATAGTTATAAATAAAGGTTACCTACAGGCCGCTATCTCACTATTATATCAAAATTTTACTTTTTTTTGGTAATGAAAAATTAAAAAATCGGAGTTAGCGCACTATTTCCATCCTTTATTTACATAATAGTGAAAAAATTAATAAAATATGTGCTGTTATACAGTCAGCATTTGTTCCAGAAAAATAGCTTATTTTTCGTACCGGATAATATCCTCTTAAAAGAGAACAATTTGGGTTCGAATTGCTCGAAACGAATTGCAGATGCTATATTTTTACAACTCAAAGGTTTCACGCTATACTTATAGAAATGGTTAAAAAGTCACTGTAATAAATCTAACTAAGTCTTAAAAATACATGAATAGAACAACCTAAAATAAGATAACTATGTACAATATAGTTATGGACTAAGACAAATTATAATTTAAATGTAATTAACTAATTAGAATTAGAGGTTGTGGAGCGGTTCCATAACAATTGATATGATTGATGATCCCGTTTTTATTTGACTACATGTTTTATGTTTTTGACTGACAATTTTACATTTCGGTGCGACATTTATGTTTATTTCTGACCCTAAAATATGACTTATCTTTAAATGTGAGTTATGAAATGGGTTAGTGGGCCGCGATCAAAATAGTTTGAAAATGCTGCCTTTGAACACTGCGTGCCGTTGTCATACTATCGACAACCAGCCACCGAGACGGCATATAACACTTGCAGTTGAGTCTGCTTGATAAAAGAAAGGAAATAGGTTTCATAAATATTGTAACGTTTATTACAATTTTGGGTTCGGTGAAGTGTATTATTAAATAAAACACGAGCAATGAAAACAAAATATTTATTTAAACGAAAATAATGTAGTACAACTACTAAACCATATATTTATTTACAACACGTATTTATATTCACAACAAAGTATTTAGCAACGACTTGCACTGTTCACACTTCAAATACTGAATGCCTCTTCCCGGCCGAAACTCTCCCTTATATACTGGAACAAGATTTTCCAGAATATACGAGAGCCTCTGGAACACGGTAGAAGCATGACGCAGAGCGAACAGGTTCGGACTTGTCTATTGCGTCTGAGACAGCGGTGAACGTGCTGCACACTTTGACGCGTCGACTGTTCCAGACGGAACAGGACTGTACTCGCTACAATATTTTGTCAATAAATAGTTTGAAAAATATTCAAAATAAATAAACCTTCAAATTTTATCTTCCCGAGTTAAAATATATTTCTTAATTAATATGATATAAAGTCAATGAACTTAACTTTCATTATAAATCATTATTCTACAGTTTTGTTTGAAGTTCGTATGATTGTGCAAGTTTGCAAAATGTATATAAGTATATTATATAAGTTTTAAGCTTGCTTAATTCTGGTTCTTTACCGGTCATATGATTTGAACATTATTACAGAAACATGGATCGGCTAAACTTGTTTTATATTTATAATTGAAAGCTTCAGAATGTTAAATTTTTCATACATCTTTTGTTATTATTACAAATATACATATAGAGAATTTTATAAAATGATTAGTTTCAAGTTTTTGCGGTACTGAGACCCGGATAGCAACTTAACTAATCTTTATGCTTGTTTTTATTTCTAAAGCTTTTGTAAAATTCATATATGATTTTGTATTATTTATGATATTTAGAAAATGAATAAATATCTGTCATATAAATAAATTGCATTTTTATTATAAATATCAGCATGAACTAAATGAATTAGATTATTTATTTAAATCATTTAAGTTGGCACTGGAAACAGTTAGTACTTTATTTTTTATCTCAAGATTCTTTGAATAAACATGATTGTTATATAATTTTATTATTTCATTAATTTTATTAATTTATGGTAATGCTAAAAAAAATGCAGTGTTCCTAATCGAAGGCATTCAACTAGACAGTATTTAAAATATTGAAAACCAAATTTAGATTGGAATGAAAAAATCAACGTAATGTAATTATTAATGAAGGTGTGGTAATTAATGTTTTGGCACATTTTATTCTAAACCCAATCCAATTCTATCAACAAGACATATTTGTAGAGAAACAGAAATAGTAAGGCAGTCCGTGCGGCGAATTTTGAAAAAATATAAGTTTTGATGTGGATCCAGGATGAAGATTGGATTATTGTTATTGATTCATTCAACAATATAAAGAAATTATTATTTTAACATATTATTACGTGACGAAACAATATTTACAAATAACGGCATGTTCAACTAAATTGGGACATTTAAAATCAAAAAATATTTCTGCAAGGAAATATTCAAGAAAAAAATTATTTCATTGTTGATTGGATGTTCTATGAACCAAACTAACTAGATCAATATTTTTTTATGGAATACTAACGAGTAAAAATTATTTGCAACTTTTGGAAAACAAAGTAGACACATTTTTAGAATCACTTCCTTGAAATGTTTAAAATAAAATTATATTTCAACAAGATGGCATATCGCCGCATAATGTATGACTTGTTGCTAATTATTTTAAAAACACCACCAAAAATAATAATTTAATAAATAGAGTGTATCAAACAATTCGTATCATTACACCGTAAATATACAGAATGTTATGCGAGGAACAATAAAAAAGTTAATCTTTGTATTCAAGAAAATTCCGAACATTTTGAAAATGTATTTTTTTAATTTAGATGTTTGCATAAAGAGTCAAGTTAATTTCGTTTGTTTCTTTTGCGCTGATTTATAATGAAAAATACTCTTAATAATACATAGTTGAATTCAGAATGTCATATAGCACATACATTTTGAAAAATATACTGGTTGTTCCATAAGAAAATAGGGTTCATTTTGTAACACGAGCAAGAGCTGGGTGAATAAGTTAGTCACTTATTCTTAATTTAATAATTATATTAGGTTCAATATTTGCACTTACCTTGAGATGCGGAACGTAGCACTAGCACTCGTTATTACCGCGATATGAAATGAAAAGAGGTTGAGAGCTAAAGGCTGAAGTTTGGTAGAATGTTTAAAATTATATTTAATTAGTAAGAAAAACTGATCTAAGGATATAAGAAAACACAAGTTGAACTGTTGAGGAGACGAACGAGACTGATGGTTTCAACCAAAACACTTGCTGCCCTAAGTACGATACCCACATCTGGAATCCATCCCTCACACATCGGGGTGGACGCAGATGTCTCAAGTGTTTTGGTTATGTAGTCTGACACTCTGGCCCTGCAGATAACGCGAACATGAAATCTTGTTGGAATTCCTTAGAATTTAGAATATTCTTAAATATTAACTATAACTGTCTCTTTTTATAATTTAATGCCCTATATTCGAAAACCAAAAGATGTCACACTCAGCCTTAATGGCACATGTGGTCACGGGTGTCAAATTACACGAAACCAATCTCACCTAAACGCAACATAACAACAATGAGATAGCTCATATAGTTACATTATCCCCACGTTAAAACATAAATATATCGGTAACCTCGATATATATTTTTTACCGGTAACTGGGTGAACTATATCATTCCTGAAATGCTGCAGTACTGAAAC
Source organism: Pterostichus niger (assembly GCA_947425015.1). NCBI lineage: Eukaryota > Metazoa > Arthropoda > Insecta > Coleoptera > Carabidae > Pterostichus > Pterostichus niger. The sequence continues at coordinate 12,991,157 of OX380338.1, forward strand.
AAAACAAATGATCGAATCTCTAACTTTTGAAATCTAAAATATTACAAATATTAATCAAAATTATCAAGAGAATCTAAAACATATTTACGTACAAATAAACTAATAACAGCACTTAATTTACTGTTGTACTCCATGAAACTATTCTAATTCATTGGCTAAAATAGCATGACACAAAATAATACACAAAATAGAATTGCTAAATCATTAAAGAACACAGGAACAAAATTCTATTTTAGAATTAACATTAATGAACAAAATAATAAAAATAACAATAAAATAATCAACAAAATGAGAATTGCTAACACCAAACAAAATAGTCCAATCTCATGGAACATATTCTACACAAAGCAATACTTTTATACAATTTACATATCAAATTTCGCCAAACACAAAATTAAAATACACATTATTACACATAATGAAGCAGTTGGTACATTCAGAAACAAAACATGGAATTCGCTAATTCCCACATCTGAAATTTGTACCACAACTAAATCAAAGAATTTGTTACACACTTATTACATAATTAAACTAAACTTAACTAACATGCACTTAAACACTATTATTCCTAAAAACACAGATTGTCAATAGTTGCTGGGTCATGTCCAGGTTGTAGGGATGTCAAGGGAACGAGGGGCGTACACCACACTTTACACCAACATCACTACGCACGATTGTACAAAAAAATCACTGAGGGAAAGGGGGTGGTTCTTCCTTCAACTGGGGTTGTTGACACTGACCGCACATCAGCTGATGGCCGAACCGTATGTTCAAGCCTAGATGTGGTCGCTGCAAATGGTGGGGGTTTATTTTCCTCAGGTAGTGCCTAACTTGTAATGTCTTACTGATGATTTCAACGGGCAAAACACTTGCTGCGATGGACTTAAAGCTGCTGCTACAACTATACTTGTTGAGAAAATATCTTGATCCCATGGGCGCACAAAATGAATTGGATTTGCTCCAATTCGACGATCTCAACTTATTCCAAGTTGACGATCGCTCCAATCTTGAGTGTTCTACACATAGAACACCCAGCTCAACACTGGAAACAAGTACGCTACAGGGGACTTGTTCCATGCCCATGTCAAGATTATTTTCTCCTAATAGCATGCCATCTTTTATTAAAGTTGTATCCAAAATGTTATCATTATTGCCCATTTTATCATCCTCAGTATACACTACATCGCAAGTTAAAGCACTTACCTCCCCGTTATCTTCTTCTTCATGATCAGCTACCTCTGATACAGCCACGATTTCGTTGTTGTCTTCCTTTGGACGCGGAATGTCCACTAACACGCGTTCTTCAGCTTGCAACAATGAATCAAATTCAGCCGCAGTAATTTTTGCAACTTGCAAAGGCTGGCTACCAGGCTGAAGAACGGGAGGCAACATACATGGAAGTGGTGCATACACGTTCGGCTGTATACAGGTAGCTGGCATGGATGTCGGTTGCTGGGGTGGCACGAAGTATGGCATTGGCACGTCATACTGCATGGTCATCGGTGGATACGGTGATGGAATCGTACTCCACGGTGCCGTCAGCTGCTGAGGTGGCACGTGATACGGCATTGGCACAGGTAGCGAAGGCTGATGTGGCAAGCCATATTGCACTGCCGTTGGTGGATACGATGCTGGTATCGTACTCCACGGCGATGTCACCGGAAACCAAGAGCCAGGTACTCTTAGCGGGTATCCAGGTGGCGACGGGTACGTTGGCGGAACGTACGGATACATTTCTATTTATTTGTCACGCGCGTTCACTTGTTTTAATTTACATACATTTTTGTAAATTAAATTGAACCAAGCTTTCAAAATAAAATAAAATTTTTAAAAAATTAAAAAAAAATTACTAAAATTCACAACGAAATATCAAAATAATTCAAAATTGAAATATTTGATAACAAAACAAAGACAAAAAAAAAACCAAATAAAAATTTGTTAAATTAAACTATTTTCTAAAATTCTCAAAATTTAATAAAACTTCAAAACACTTAACAAACACAAACTTGCAACAAAACATTAAACAATTTACTAAATTTCAACTTAAGCAAAAGATTCGTAGAGATTGACTCACGTATACAAAGTTAAACAAAAAAAATGTGACTAACTTTAAAACGCTAGAATAGAATTGATTACTTAATCAAATCTTTTTGCCAACCTTACCGGACTGCGCCAATCTAACACGAAATAACTGGGTGCATAAGTTGATCTTACCGGACTGCGTCAATTGTAAAACGAGCAGAAAAAACGCAGTCTTAAAATTTTATTAACACATTGCTATCAAATATTTTTATACTAATTGTATACGAAACGTTATAATTTAATATGAGGATGGGAACAGAATTATTATTTGAATTAAATTTTTATTAATTGTAATACTTAATTCACTAATTTAGATTAAAATTAAATTAAACGCGAACACCGCGTGATGTGAAGATCTACATCTTCACGCTTTGAGTCGATGGACGAGACTGATGGTTTCAACCAAAACACTTGCTGCCCTAAGTACGATACCCACATCTGGAATCCATCCCTCACACATCGGGGTGGACGCAGATGTCTCAAGTGTTTTGGTTATGTAGTCTGACACTCTGGCCCTGCAGATAACGCGAACATGAAATCTTGTTGGAATTCCTTAGAATTTAGAATATTCTTAAATATTAACTATAACTGTCTCTTTTTATAATTTAATTCCCTATATTCGAAAACCAAAAGATGTCACACTCAGCCTTAATGGCACATGTGGTCACGGGTGTCAAATTACACGAAACCAATCTCACCTAAACGCAACATAACAACAATGAGATAGCTCATATTGTTTCAATTTCCAGTTATACCGGAAATAAAATATTTTATTTTTTATGTAGTTTGATGCGCTTTTTGATGTAGTTTATAAATCTAGGATAAACGTATATTGAATGTAATTGCTTTCAAAATAACTTTTTGGAGTGAGCCTGTTCTTGGGACACTGGTACAGTATACAAGCAATTTTCTGAACGACATTTATATTAAAAATGCAGGCGGGCCGCTAGATATGGCCGGGTAAGAATAAAACGCTGATTAGGTACCGCTGACCACTAAAACGCTTACCGACGTTAAAGAACAATGAAACCCGCTGGCCATTTGATATTTATCACATCATTTATAGGTCAAATATATGTGTTATTAATAGAAAAACTCTGGACACAAGTGTTCAATTGATATTTCCTTGCGTAAAATATCCCAAATTATTTCAGAGAAAGGTACTTTAAATACATATTGTAGAGTTAACAATCAGATTTCTGATCTGTTAGCTCTCCTTTACGGTTAAATTTATGAAATATGTATTTTATGTAAATATTATGCTATCAAAAGTATGAGCTGTTGGCACTTGGTGAAACATTTGAATAAGAATAAAGAACGTAGACACTTGATGTAGTTTCACAAAATTATTTATTAACAAAGTTGATCGATTTCGGCTTATTAGGCCATCTTCAGAACGTTGACTGATTAAAATACAAGTTACACACAGTTTATATAGTACAGTGATTAACGGTAAAGTTCATTTACAAAGATCTTAATAGTATCTGAATGAAACAAATCTAACTGGTCATTGAGGACATTTAAGCCGCTACGAATAGCTTCCTGAGTTTCAAATGCTTCTAAGAAGTTCATTCTACGTCCTTTATTGGTAAAGTGTAAAATTTCCAGATTATCAATGTTGCAGGTGTGATTTTTTTCATTCTGATGTATCGCCATATTGAAGTCAGTCACAGACTGTTAAATATTCCTTTATCTACAGTTAACTTTAATTTAGAACGCAACACTATCAAACAAATAGCTTATAATAACGGTTACAACCCTTGTATAATCGATAAGTTAATTTCTAAGAAGAACAAGAAAATCATGTTCAATAAAATCTACGGAGATCTTTCTTCAAATCCAGAGTGTAAACCATATTGTAAATTGGTTTTTGTAAACAATATCAGTAACAACATAGGTTATCAACTAAAGAATTCTAATATTAATGCAGCCTATTATAACAACTATACTATTAAGCATATTTTAGTCAATAACAAATTAACCGTTAAAGATAAATTAGATAATAGTGGTATTTATAAACTAAATTGTAACGATTGTAACGCTATTTATATTGGTCAGGCAGGGAGATCTTTTAAGATTAGGTTTTACGAACATATGAGATCCTTCAAATTAAAAAAAAAACTCACTCCAATATGGCGATACATCTGAATGAAAAAAATCACACCTGCAACATTAGTAATCTGGAAATTTTACACTTTACCAATAAAAGACGTAGAATGAACTTCTTAGAAGCATTTGAAATTCAGAAAGCTATTCATAGCGGCTTAAATGTCCTCAATGACCAGTTGGATTTGTTTCATTCAGATACTATTAAGAGGCTGCAGCCACAATCGCGGGAAAAAATTTTGGCCGGGACGTGCGGTGGCAGGTAGCAAGTAGGCTGGCCCAGGCACGTTCCCCTTCCACTATCTGATGAAGCGAAATGGGTTGTTCGTACAAAATGCACTGACACTGACACACTCACGTTTAATTCTGCAAGCAGTTTATTACTCGGTCATTGTAGATTGAGTTATGAGCAAATTCGTTTCAAAAAATGTTTAACGTTCGGAAATTTAGGTAGGTATATGGCTAGAAAATATCATAATCGACGTAAACTTTCAAAGTTTTTAGAAAATACACAAATTTTTCCTCGTCTTAAAACTTTTTTTCGTGTTTGTAGTAAACTAAAAAGCATACATAGTTTATATTTTGTAATAGAATTTCTGCAACTATCCAACATGCAAATATGTTGAACAAGATATTATATTGTTAATAATTAATTATTTATATATTTATTTATGTTGTGCGGCGCATTTGGTTATTTTGTATAACAAAAGCAGCATGCTACAAAATCACGTACCGTTTAGAATTGTAATTTACAGCGAGTAAAACATGAAGGAAAATTCAAACTTATTTTTAGTGAAGAAATATTGTCTCCAACTTGTATAGATTAGGAGTATTCATGGTTATTTTTACAAATATGCATTTATTATGTTATAATAGGTACACAATACACATTAATGCATATTAAAAAATAAATTATATTATAACATTATTAGAATAAAATATTATATTTGACAAATAATATAAATAATAAAATAGGTAAACATCTGACAATGCTAAAATCTCAGTAAATAATAACAATAATAGTAAGGTATTCATGCAAATAAATATTTTATTGTAAATAGGTACTCATATAATTGGACTATTATTTATTTGATTTTGTAAATGTTCTGATTGGTAAATTTCTTGATTGACGCGGACATTGTGAATATGTTCAGCTAATTCATTTTCATACGCTGTGTATGTCTTATTTGTCATACAAGGGATATTACAAATGGAAGTTAATTCCTCAAGTTGTGAAAATCCGCAACCTACTGATGTTATACCAAGAACAGCAGCTCTATTTATATCCATATCTGTAACACCTTCAGATCTTACTTGCTTATTTTTTTGACACATTTCGCATTTTATTGTAAATGTACTAAAAAATCCTTCACGCTTTTCTGTACTAATATTTAAATTCTTCATGGAACAAGAAAATAAAGAATTATGGTCAAACGTTTTTAATTCATTAAAAAAATAAAATATGTCTACAAATCTCCTTTCGCATGCATTTTGTTTTGCGGCGCTCTCCTGTATTACATTCTGAAAATATTTTCATTGTTAGGTATTTAAATAATAATTACATTAACTATTGCTTTACAAACTTTTCAATAAATTTGTTACAATGAAATATATTTCAAGAAATACTTTTTCTTGTTATAACTAATAAATGATAACTAAAAATGTACATAAATAATTACAACCAAATAAAATTGGCAGAAGATTGTTACGTTTTTGACACGTTTGCAGAAGAATTATGAATCCCGATAAGAATGCGTCTATTTTTATTTTGTCTATATGTATTATTGTTTTTCGCTCAGCAGAAATATTTGTGCTCAATGTAGCATTGTCTGTGCCTACATCGGCTTGTATCGTGATTCATTTTAGTTTATTTATCTAATTTTATATTCTTTGATTTCTTGTGTATTTAGATTAGAAGCGATTTTAGAGAGTAACATGGCTGAATTTATTCATATGGGTGCATATTTGTAAATTATCGATAGGCATCAGAAATCCTAGTACCAGCCCTACCTGCCTGTTTATACATACCTACTTTGAAATAGAAACTTTAAAAAAATATACATACGGATAATTCATCGTTGTCAACGTCAACTTCATCTGATATTTCATCGCATGAAATAATTTTTTCCTACAAACTGCCACAGTAACCTGCTCTGTAGAATTTTCTGGTTCCTACATAATTATAAATTTTTAAGGGTATAAGTAGTACATACAATGAATAAGAGATAAAACCTACCAAATCAGGATTATCCTCAGATAACTTTAATTTAACTGCGCTCACTTTTTTAAATTTATTTTTTATACTTCTTCTCACTTTTGTAAGTTTTAAATTTTTCGTATTTTTTCTGCCCATGATAAAAAATAAACAATAAGCGAGAAATCAAGATAATATGTAATAATATCCTACGATTATAATTGTCACTACACAGTCCACAAATAATAAAAATGATAGAAGTTTTAAATTTGTTGGCGAATGCATTATTCTTTCAACGCTCTCTTGAACATATGAAGCTCCACCCCCTACAGTGTTAGTGATCCAATCAAAATATAAGCCATTAATTGCTGGAATAGTGATCTACGCGCTCTATCTAGCGAGAGTGATATGAACTAAATTGCACGATATCGGCATGTTTCAGATGCTAAATATTGTTGTTATTAACGCAAAAATTGAAAATGTACAATATAAACTGTATTCAGAAATGTATAAACTTACGAATTGTATAAATAGATATGAATTTTTTATGATTGTAAGTGTTAAAAACGTTGTCCGAAAATGGTCCACTTGAGATTTAATTTATTTAATTATAGCAATCAATATGCCAAATTCTATCCTATAGCGTACTTTATATATAGTTTCTTATATAGTATATAAAATTTGAACAGTTTATTTGTTAATTTACAGGCTCAGGATTAGCCGAAAATTTGCCTGTTTCAAGATATATACATATTTGAATTGCATATTAACTCAATATTAAGTAAAAAAATTAAAAAAATGTTCTATAGCGCACTAAATCTATCCTTTAATATTCATTATACAAAATTTCAATAACCTAGGTTGTATAATACAGCTTCATGACTAGCCAGAAAATATGGCTTTTCGAGCTGCAGCCTCTTAAGATCTTTGTAAATGAACTTTACCGTTAATCACTGTACTATATAAATTGTGTGTAACTTGTATTTTAATCAGTCAACGTTCTGAAGATGGCCTAATAAGCCGAAATCGATCAACTTTGTTAATAAATAATTTTGTGAAACTACATCAAGTGTCTACGTTCTTTATTCTTAAATATTATGCTTAAATATAAATTCATATTTTGATTAGAAATTCAAACTTAAATAATTTTCGTGACGAAATATGTTGTAACTTTAGAATATTTAATAGCTGCTTTGCAATAACAGGCCATGTGTTCAATAGTAAATAAATATCTGTTACATCTCAAGAATAATACAACGGCATAAACGTACAGATAAAAATACAGGTTAAAAAGTATTAGCTACAGGGTCGATTCACTAATTTCTTTCAATGTTACTTATTTGGCGCTGTTATATATTAGTAGCCTGCATTCATGTATCCTTTCACCACCCGCTAAGAAAGAGAAATCTGCTTAATTCGAGGATTTAACACATGTCTCAGCTACATTTTGACGCCTGTACATTCGTAATTATTTACGTAACCAGATATGAAAAGGCTATGAGAAAAGCGAAGCGAGTTTTGCAAATTCTGCTAAAATAGTACACATAGTAATACATAACATTCTATATCTATGACAGCTCAGTATATTTCAAAATCAATTTACCAAAGCGTTGCCGTGAAAATAAATGAATAATTTTTTTAAATTTAAAGCTTGTGTTATCATTTAAAATGAGTTCCGAATCCGAGACAAGCCATCCTTCTGATATCGAAGAATCTGCAAATTTGGCCGTGAACTGTTTAATGCCAGAAAAATTATTAAATGTATATAAATAAAAATTATAATATAGTTATTTGTGTATTAAGAGCGTAAAGTGATTCTTTGTTACTCGAGCACGGTAATGGAGTGCTCGAGTAACAAAGACACTTTACGCTCGTGATACACAAATAATTTTTTCTACGATTGCATCTTAAATTTAGTTAAAAACGTATACGTATTGAAAATAAATTCATTCTGTCAACTGTCAATATGACAAGTTTCTATTTTGTTTGTATCCCTGGTAACTATTGAAATAAGCTCGCATTTAATATCTTTTTCGCGCGATGCCATTGGAAACGCGCGCAATTAACGTCTTTTTCACGCGTTGCCATTGGAGACGCGCAAAAAGATATTTTTCGATTGTTCCACAGAAAATGTCAACTTTACGATGACAAATGAGAGTGTAATTATCAACTTTTCATAGCAATCGTAGAAAAAATAGTTTTTTCCGTTATTTGCAAACATTTTTGAGTAAGTTCAAACTGTCAACATTTATTACCTAACTAGTTATATAAAGAATTCTTTACATAACTCTTAAATGACAGTTATGAAAATATTGACATTTCTTAACGTAAATAATTTATGTAAAACAGAACTTTTTATAACGGAATTAGGTAAATACTTTTTTTTTGTTACTAATTTTTTGGCCGATATACACACATGCACACAATACAAAGACGCGAAGATTCTAATTTATCTTTCCACTATTTTTCAAACAAAAATACACGTTTAATTACATCGTGATAAATATTTGAATTAAAAATACATACGTCTATTCTGAATATTATATCATTTTAAAATATGTATGCAGAGTGATCGAAAAAAGTCTTTATAAATGGGTAACTTTTTTATTTTTACTCCGATTAAATCAATAAATAAAAGTCTTAGGAATCCAAAGGAAATAAAATTCTGGGATATAATCCGGTAGGGAGGTGAGTCATAAAACATACAGGGCATATCCTAAACACTTGTTGCATGTAATTACAAACGAGAGATAAGAAGAAGGAGAGTGAAGGAGAAAAAGGGACAAAGGACCAAAAGCCAAAGGAGAAGAATCAAGCAAGATATCCCTGCATAGCCATGAAAGCTGATTAAGGTGCACAAAGTGAAGTGAACAGAACTTTAGTCTCGGTTACACTCACAAGAGAAGGCGTCGCAACCAGCAAGACGTAGAAGTAAAAAGGGTCAACCACCACGAGGGGCAATAAAAACATCAGAAGATAGAAACAGAGGAGTGAGAGGCACTCCAAAGTGTAGAAACAGAACTGTAGAGTAGTATAAAATAAGATAAGATAGGTTAAGTTAAAATAATATAGATCAGGGTAAAAATTATCAGAGAGTAATAGATTAAATAACGCTATAAATAGTAAGTAAAATTTAAAGAAGTAAAGTAAGGACTTTCAGAGGTATAAATAGATAAGTAAACAAGGAAGATCAAAGAAAACTAATGCAACACGAAGCTAGCAGAAGCAATAGCAAAACCAGGAAAAAAAAAGAAAGACAGGAAGGAGAAGAGGAAGAAGGAGAAATTAGGAGAGCTTTCAAAAGAAGTGCATTAACAAGAAGATCACCAAAAAAAGAAGAAAGCAGGGAGAGTAGCCCTAAAAAATGTAAAATGGAAGAAATCTTGAAAGAAATACAATCGTCCTTAGCAAAGCTAACTGAAACGGTGGAGTCCGTAAAAAGAGAAATGGAACAAGGTAATTCAGAAATAAAGAAAGAAGTGAATGATGGCCTTAAGGAGATAAAAAATAATATAGAAAAATAAATAATTACATAAAAGGACTGAAGCAGAATGATGACGAACAGAAAGCAGAAATCATAAGTCTAGGAAAACGTTTAGAAAAGTTAGAAAATAAGAAAGAAGAGACTGGACAAGGGAGTGAAAGTACCCCTAAAATGAATCAGGCCCTAAAGGAAATGGAAAGTAAAATAGATCAATTAGAAAAAGAAAAGCACAAATATAATAACACCATAGCAGAACTGGAAAAGGCCGAAGAAAAAAGAGAGAAAGCAGGAAAGAAAAATAATATAATTATAAAAGGAATTAACTTAGAGAATAATGTAAGTGCAATCGAAGAATTTATAAAGAATAAACTAGAAGTCCATGCAAAAGTGATCAAAACGTATAAAATAGAAACTAAAGGGGGATGGCAGCACACAGTAGCAAAGATAGACACATGGGAAAATAAGAGCGAAATTATGAAGAAGAAAAAACATTACAAGGCACGACAGTCTTCATAGAAAACGATCTGACAAGAAGGGAGAAGAAAATACAGAAAGAAATACTGTTAATAGCAAAAGAAACAAGACTAAAAGATAAGAACGTAAAAATAGGATACAAAGAAATCAAAATAGATGAAGAATGATTCGAGTGGTGTGAAGAAACGGGAAAAATCAATATGAATAAGGACCCAAAAAACTCAAAAAACTTAGAACAGGCAGAAAGAAAAAGAAAAACTTAGAAAATAGAAACAAACAAAGAAAACAAACAAGGAATAAGATTATTAGAATAAGTACATGGAATATAAGAACTTTATTAACGGCAGGGAAAATAATAGAATTAAGCATAGAATTAGATAAATATGGGATCAGTATAGCAGCACTACAAGAGACGAGATGGAAAGGGAAAGGACAGGTTAACAATGAAAACTACTCAATTTTTTATTCGGGAGAAGAAAAGCAAGGCCAATACGGAATAGCATTTATAGTAATGAAAAAAATGAGAGATGACATAATAGAATTTAAACCAATAGACGATAGAATGGCTTACATAAGAATAAATGCAAAACCAACAAAAATATCAGTATTAAATAAATATGCACCGACAGAAAACGCGAAAGGTGAAGAAAAGGAAATATTTTATGTGAAACTAGAAAATGAATTAGAGAATATACCAAAAGTAGACACAATATTACTAGTAGGTGATTTTAATGCGAGGATAGGGAAAGAAGAATATTTAAAGGAGGTGGCAGGAAAACACACAATACATAAGATAACAAATGATAGTGGGGCGAGATTATGTAACCTAGCAATAAGTACGAATCTTGTAATAAGCAGTACCAAATTTAACCACCCGTGGAAACACAAAGGAACATAGTCCTCCCCTGACCTAAGAAACAACTCACAAATAGACCATATACTAGTTAATCGTAGAAGATAATCAACAATGAGAGATGTAAGGACCTATAGAGGAGCATGCGCGGACTCCGAGCACTATATGGTAAACGCGACAATAAAGCAAAAAACAAGAAGAAAAGGCACACTCAGGAATAAAGGAATAAAATGGAACAAAGAAAAACTCAACGATAATAAAGAAATAAACAAATATATTGAAAAATTGGAAGAAAAAATAATACAGAACGAGATGCAAGGAAATGAAGTTGAAGACGGCTGGAGTAGATTAAAAACATGCATAACAAAGGCAGCCGAAGAAATGATAGGAATTATAAAACAAAGTAAAACGAAAAAGAGTTGGTTTAATGAAGAATGCAAGACAATATTGAAAAGGAAAGCAGAAGCGAGAAGGAAATGGATACAAACAAAAACAGAAACACACAAAGAAGAATATGTAACAATTAGAAAAGAATGCTATAAAATAATAAAGAGAAACAAAAAGATATGGATAGAAGACAAAATGGAAGGCATGGAGGCAGAAAGAAGGAACAGAAATACGAGAAGATTCTACCAAGAAATTAGGCAAGATAAACACACGAGAAACATAAATATAAGTAAAATGAAAGACAAGAATGGAGAAATATTTGAAACAGACCAACAATACAAGAATGTATGGGAAGAATATTTTAAAAATATACTTAACGAAACAGAAACTGAAGAAGAAGAAGGAAACGATGATGAGGATGAGGAAGTAACCGAGATGGAAAATGAGAATGACGTAACGCAAGAGCCAACTTTAGAGGAAATCAAACTAGTAATCACAAAATGCAAAAACGGAAAAACTCCAGGTAAAGATGGAATAGACATGGAACTGATAAAGTATGGGGGAGAGGAACTGCTCGAACAAATACACAGACTAATGACAATCATATGGAGAGAAGAAAAAATGCCCAAAGACTGGGAAGTAGGGCAAATCGTAACGATTCATAAAAAAGGCGACAGGCATGAATGCCAAAACTACAGAGGAATAACTCTACTGAACAATATTTATAAGATACTATCAACAATAATTCAAAAAAGATTAGAGAGAACAGCAAAAAACAAAATAGGTCAGTATCAATGTGGCTTCATTTAGGGTAAATCCACAGTAGATGCCCTACACACATTAAGAGGAAAAAACTCATGAAAGCCTTAAAGGAACTGAAAATAAAAGAAAAATTAAGAAAATTAATAAAGATGACGATGAACGAATCCAAAAATACCGTTAGAACAAATCTAGGAGAGACAAATGAATTTTTAGTGAATAAAGCTGTTCGACAAGGAGACGCGCTATTCGCTACTCTTTTTAATCTAGCATTGGAATATGTAACGCAGAAAATAAATAGAAACGCAATAAGGAAGAATGGCGGACAAATGATCGCATACGCAGACGACGTAGTGGTTATAACGACAAGGCGTATACTGGAAAAAGTGGTAAAGGAAATAATAACGGAAAGGCAAAAAATGGGACTGAAAATAAATGAAAACAAAAACAAGCTCATGAAAACTGGAAACTCAAAAAAGATCACAAAGATAAAAATTGGGAAATGTGAGTTCGAGGAAGTAGAGAAGTTTAAATATTTAGGGGCGATAATAACAAGTAAAGGTGATAGAGAATCAGAGATAAAAGAGAAAATATTTACAGCAAATAAAGCTTTTCACATGTACAAAAATCTACTAAAGAATAAAATACTCACAAAAACAACTAAAATGAGAATATACAATAGCATGATAAGACCAATACTGATGTATAACGCGGAAACTTTAACAATGTCAAAAAAAGAAGAAGAACAGTTAAGAATAATCGAAAGAAAATTCTTGAGAGCCATTCTAGGACCAGTAAAAAACGACGACAACGAATATAGAATTAGAATGAATTTCGAAATAGAAAAAGAAATAGAAGAAGATATAGTAAGGAAAATTAAACAACAACGAGTAAGGTGGTTAGGGCATGTTTGGAGGGCAGGTGCAAAAGAAATGATAAATAATATACTGCAATGGGATCCTGGAAGAAAAAGAAGAGGAAGGCCGAGAGCAACATGGATGCAACAAGTAAAGGAAGATCTAAACAACATAGGGATCACCGACTGGAAAGCAAGAACTGCAGATAGGAAAAAATGGGAAAAGATATGCAAGAGAATATAAAAAGATCAAGAATACGGGAGTGATCCCCCCAAATTAAAGGATCGAGAGAGCTTCGAAAAGAGGCGGTTCAACCCCACAATGGGGTGTAAAACCACGATATATATATATATATATATATATATATATATATATATATATATATATATATATATATATATATATATATATTAAATCAATAACTTTTTTACTACATTTCTCTGAATGATATTCTAAAAATTGATTTCTAATGTTTATTTCCTGTACATAGGCGACTCGAAAACAAAAAAATTTGGAGAGTTAAGTATCTTTATCTACATTTATGAAATGGTATAATCAAATCTGATGCTAACTTATTTAATCTCTATGACATTGATTTGAGGTATTTTGGGTCTAAACTAATTTGGAAACTTTTGCGCAAGTCCATTTTATATTTAAAAATACAAAACACGTACATACAGTTTATGAGACAGATGTCACCATTTACATGAGGTAATTAGCATCATCTCAAATATTATAAATATTACTTGTTTGGCTTATTTTGATATTATTTACTATATATCAGAGGATATCAACTATGGGTCAGCGATCAGCACTAATCAGCGTTTTATTATTTCCCAAGTACAGCAACAAACAAAAATTTACAACATGCCAACGTCGCGGGATGAATTCAATAAATATGCAATAAAGTTAATACTTATTTTAAACATACAAATTTACAATTCACCTTTAATTACAAAGAAAATAACGTTTAGTATAAAGTGGTAAACCAATAATTAAAAATGGTTTTGCTTTCGATTGCGGGTTCGTATTGGTTTCAAATTTTGGCGCGTTTTAGTTTCAGTTTTTTTTTTCGTTTATCGGTTTCGATTCTGGTTTCAGCTAGCAACTCTGGTTTTGTTGTAAATATAAAAAATTAGAGCATTTTTATCACAATATTTTAAATTATCATTACCTACCTCATTTATTGCCATAGTCGATTTGCTTTCATTTGTGAACATAAAATTAGGTAATCTGTAGAGACTAAGGTGTGTCGATGAGATTTACTATTATCATGTGCAATTAGGTAGCATACATGTATGCCGGATATCTTTTATTTGACAAAAAATCTATTTTTGTCAATATTATTTGTGAAAATGACACTTCCCTCACTCGCCCTTCGGCTCACCCTGCAATGACTGTGTTCGAGTGACAAAGAAACATTTTACGCTCTTAATACATAAATAACTATTTGACGTTTAATGTTGAAAAAAATTGTATGGAACACACGTAGGCAAGAGCCATTGCAAAACTCTTTCCTTACAAAAATTACTGTACGCGCGTATAACACTAGGAAGTGAGTGGATGGGGACTGGCGTGTGAAAATAACTAACACCTTGTGAAACACCTCGACACGTTTATTGACTGAGACACACAAATCTCGATGTGGATCGCCTTTGTTTTGAGGCAGAAGAACAACGCTATGTACGCCTTGTGGCATGGGTGACCTCGTCCTGGAGAGGTCCTGCAGCTGATTGGCCCAGCGAAGTCCACCCCTGCGCGATCGAAGGGTCGGCCTGCTATCACTCGGGCGGCTGGAAGTTGCCCCATCAGTTGGCGGCCCAGAGCAGCACGCTGTCGACTGCAGGTGATACAGCGACGCAACTCAAACTTCGCCAGAGCCTGCCCGTGGACGATCCATACGTGCTTCCTCAGGAAGCTGGTGGTGAGGGCGAGGCCGCTGTGGAGGACCGAGACGTGTGCGTACCGCACGAAGAGGCGGCTCAGCGGAGACCCTTTGGGCAGAATCGGCGGGTGTTTCTCTGAGGCCGGCATCTAGGCGCTGTCCAGGCGGCCGACAACGCGCAGCACTTTCCGTTCGGTGTTTTCACCGACCGGGAAATTCCCAGGGTTTTTGGTTGCACGGCGGTTTTGGGGCAAACGGGTGAGTAACGCTTGTGTGCCACGTTGGGAAAAGTAGATTAAGAGGGGGTGAATTTTGGAAGTGGATTTTTCCGGGGTTCTGCTCGGAAAATCGGGGATTTTCCGAGTGGCGGCGCCGATCTAGGGTGGGAGGCGTCGAGTAGGGGGATAAAAAGTTTAACCTCGGTTTTTCCGGGTTTCTACCCGAATTTTCCGGGGTTTTTCCGGGTGGATTAGGTTCCGAGGAATCCAGAGAAGGGTTTCCCGTGGAGAAATTTTTGGGTGCCATTTTCTCGGCTCCCAGAGCTTCCACGAGAGTGGGATTTTCTTCGGGGCGCCTTCCGAGGGTCCCTGGAGGTAGTGTGGGAGTTTGGGGTAGGTTTACGTGGGTGCCCATCTTCAATGGGTACCAAGAAAGCGGTGGTGGTTTTAGAGGGGGTTAGGGCCCTTCAGGCCACAGTAGGGGAAACTCCTTCCGGCATGGAGAGCGACGTGGAGTCGGTGATGGGGATGGAGGTAGGGCCAGAGATTGGCGCAGCAGGAAAGAGGAAGAGGAGGGTAGTGTCAGTCGGGGGGGAAGAGCCTGATTACCTCAAGAAATATAGGACGTTGGGACGAAGATGCTGGAGAGGTTTGAGGGGAGTAAGACGTCGCGAAAGGACTTTGAGTTCCTGGCGGCGACGCTGAGGGAGATGGAGGCAGTGTTCCTCGAAGTGTTGGTGGAGGGAGAGAGGAATAAGGGTAGGTTGCAGGAGCAGGATAAGTTCAGGGACATTATACAGGGGTATGAGAGGGAGGTGAGACAGAGTAGGGAGGAGGTGGCTAAAACCACCTCTCAGGTGGCTCCGGTGAAGGGGGGCAAGCCTGCGGAGCAGGGTAAGCGGCAGCCGCTTCCCAGCTACGCGGTAGTGGTCAGGGCTGAAGGGGAAAAGATGACGGCGGATGCGGTAAAGGAGAAGGTGATTAACGAATGCCGGAAGGAGGTGGGTAGTATCAAGGTCAGCGCTGTGCGGAGGGTAAGGGATGGGGTAACTATAGTTACGACGAACGAGGCGGACTTATGGAAAATTAAGGAATGTAGGAAATTTAGGGAGGTAGGGCTGAAGATGGATGACCCAAAGAAGGTGGGGCCGAAGGTCATGATCTATGACGTGCCGGAGTATCTGACGGACGCGGAAGTAAGGGCAGAGCTCTACGGGAACAACTTGAGGGACGTATTGGGGGAGGCGGAGTTTAAGGAGAGGGTCAGGAGTATAAGTAGAAGCAAGGGGATAGTTATCATGGAGGTGCCTTTTAAGGCAAAGGAGGCGATGATAGGCCAGGGATACGGGAGGGTTCACCTGGGCTTCGCGGCCTGCAGGGTGAAAGAGGTCGATACCGTACAGCGCTGCTTTAAATGTTATGGGATGGGACACATGGCGCGGGAGTGTAAGTTTAAGGTTAATGCATGTAGGAGATGTGGGGAAACGGGACATCTAATAAAGGATTGTAAGGGGGAGATTGCATGCAGGGTCTGCAAGGAGGCTGGGAGGCCATCGGTACACTCGGTGTTCTCGAGAAGCTGCCCAGCTTACGAGGAGGCCGCTAGGAGGGCTAGGAGGCGGATAACGGCTGACTAATGGCGGGCATGCGCATTATTCAACTGAATTGTGGCAGGGGTAGGGGAGTCATGTTCGATGTTGGCCAAGGGCTAGTCAGCGAGAATGTGGGTGTAGCTCTGTTACAGGAGCCGTATGTATGGGGAGGCAGAGTCTGTGGCTTGCCATCGGCGATGCGCGTTTACGCCAGCGCTGGTGAGGGGGGAGCCAAGGCGGCGATCGTCGTTAACAATGACGCTCTCGACGTCATGGCAATACCCGAGCTGGTCACGGAAACTGGAGTGTGCGTATGCTTGGAGAGTACAGCGGGCAGGCTATACGTCTGTTCGTTGTATTGTAGATTTGGTGGCGACATCGAGCATGACATAGGGTACCTGGAGAGGGTGTTGGATACGGCGGACAACTGCCCACTGGTGGTGGGCATGGACGCTAATGCGGTATCGCCTTTATGGTTTAGTAAAGGGGAGATCCGATATGGCGAGAGAGTCCAACGTGGGCATCGGATCGAGGACCTAATAGGGGGCAGGGATTTAGTGGTCATGAATGAGCTAAGCCGTTTCTACACCTTTTGTGGACACGGCGGTATGAGTGATATAGACGTTACATTGGGTAATAGGGCAGTAGATAGGTTGCATTGGGAATGGGAGGTTTTGCCCGGCTGGGGTAACTCCGACCATAACGCGATGCGGATCGTCATCAGCAGGGCATGTGCTGGTGGGGGTCGAAACGTGGCAGCTAGTTTCCCTAGGTGGTCTGTGAAGGAAGTCGACTGGGAGTTCTACGGAGAGGCACTCTGTGACCGGGTGGACATAGGCGAGACAGAGTACGCAGAGTTGACGGTAGATGACATGACGGAGCGACTGACAGGGTGGGTTACTGACGTAAACGACAGGATACTGAAGCGCGCGAAACGAGGGAGACAAAGACAGGTTAGGTGGTGGACAGACGAACTGACGAGACTGAGGAAGGTCACCAGGAGGAAGCGGAGGCTATTTCAGATAGCTCGACGCGACCAACTGGAGTCCTTACAGACGAGACATGCGGAATACAGGGAGAGTGTCGGGACGTATAGACGAACGATGAACGTGGAGAAGGACAAGCACTGGCAGGACTTTGTACAGGAGCATGGGAACGCCGACCCTTGGGGTGCGGTTTACCGCATCTGCAGGGGGACAAAACGAAACTTGGACATACCGAGACTGAAGGAAGGAGACAGAGTTGCGGAAACGTGGAACGACAGTGCGGACATACTTCTGCGGGCATTCTTTCCTAGAGGGGACGGAGCGGAGGGGCACGTAGAACAAGGTAGGAACCGAGACAGGGAATTTAGCTGGGATGAGATTGAGACTGCAGTCAGAGCAATGGCAGTAGGCAAAGCACCTGGCTTAGATGGGTTAGAAGTAGTTATGGTGAGACAGGTTTGGGCTAGTTTGGGGGGCTACGTGAAGGCCCTGTTCGATGCGTGTCTGAGGAAGGACTGCTTCCCCACGTTGTGGAAGCGGGGACGCGTGGTGGTGCTGCTGAAGTCGGACGATAGGTTGCGGGATGAGCCTGGCTCGTACCGCCCGATCACACTGCTGAGCGTGCTCGGTAAGGTGCTCGAGCGGATGCTTGTTGGGCGACTCCAGCCCCTGTTGGACGGACTCAGTGGTCACCAGTACGGTTTCCGTCGAGGTAGGTCGACCGAAGACGCGTGGGCAGAGGTCAAGCGTGTAGTGGGGGAATCTGCATGTAAGTACGTATTAGGGGTTTTTGTAGATTTTAAGGGAGCTTTTGATAATTTGCTGTGGGGTAGAATATTAACAAGGTTGCATGATATCGGGTGTGAGGAGACTGGTCTCTGAGCTAGTTTCTTCGCGAACCGAACCGAAGGGTGTGTGTTACGGGTAGAGTTGGGGTTGCATGGAGGGATGTAGAGCGGGGTTGCCCGCAGGGCTCCGTCAGTGGCCCAGTTTTCTGGAACCTCTGTATGGATGTCCTGTTGTGGCGCCTCGCTGGGGTAGGCGGCAAGTTCGTGGCCTATGCGGATGACTTGCTCCTTCTTGTGGAGGGTGGAAGCCGGCTCGAGCTGGAGCGTGATGCCTCCCGCTGTCTGGAGCTCGTTTGCGAGTGGGGGCAGTGGGCAGGGGTTGCGGTTTCGGTCTCGAAGTCGGTGACCATGCTCCTGAAGGGCAGGTTGTCTGCAAACAGGCCACCTGTAGTCAGAACTGCCGGGGTTAGTTTGCGCCATGTGTCAAGGGTTAAGTATTTAGGGGTAGAAGTAGGGGAAAGGATGAACTTCAGGCTTCACCTGGAGGGAATGCATGCTAAACTCGGTCGAATCCTGGGGATGATTCGGCGAGTACTGCGGAAGGAGTGGGGACTGGGCCGGCGAGCATGTAGAGTCATCTTCAAGGGGTTGTTTCAGGCGTGCGTGCTGTATGGGGCGAGTGTGTGGCACGAAGTTCTTCAGTTCCAGTACGGGAGGGATCTGATGAACAAGTGCGAGCGGGTGGCGCTATATGCATGTGTTAGGGTGTGTAGAACCGTTTCGACCGAAGCGATGCAAGTCATCATGGGAGAAATTCCCTGGTGGCTGGAGGCGAAACGCAGAGCGGGGTACTATAAGTACAAGCGGGGTGAGAGAATGGGAAACCATGACCTTGTCACAGATGGGGATGTTGCTGGTCTGTCCCCTGGACAGGCCAAGACATTGTTGGGGAACCGAGCGACTGAAGTTTGGCAAGACAGGTGGGATCATTCGGAGAAGGGTAGGGTGACCTACTCCTTCATCCCGGATGTGACCTTTGCCGCAAGAACGAAGTGGTTCGACCCCAGTCTTAGACTGAACTTTCTGTTGACTGGACATGGTAGTATTAATGGTTTCTTACATCCGATGGGATTAGCGGAAGATGATGCATGCGCATGCGCCGGAGGTCGGGAGACCTGGGAGCATGTTTTGGGTGAGTGCCCGCTTTACGCGGACATTCGGGATCTGCATGCTTTGGGAGTAGTTAGGCAAGGGGGAGGGCTCCACGTCGCGGGGATGTTGGGCAGCGAGGCGTGTTATAGGGAGGGAGAGGCTTTCGCGCGCGAAGCCTTTGGGCGGCGGGCAGCGGCGGCGGATATACGCGGGGCGGGAAGGGGTGTGAATGGTGATGGATGAAGGAGTGGTGCTAATGCACAAGGCTGTGGCGCAGGTGGAGGACGCGGTGTGGGTTCGTGGCAACCTGCTCTGCTGAATCTCGGGCATGGCAACCCCGCGCCTTCCGAGCCACGGACGAGGGGTGGGTTGACTAGTCAACCCACTCTTGGGAGAGTTGGCGCCTTCCACGTACTCGTAGCTGACGCAGGGGCAGTGGTTACGCTGTTGGGGAGTTGCAACCCCACGTCCCCAGCTACGCAGGGAGCAGCGAGACACTACTGTCGGGCGCTATGTGCGGCTGATTGTGGTGTCGAGCTGTTTGAGATGTGGCGGTCTCACGTTCCCGAGCTACGCAGGAGGAGGGACACCCGGGGAGGGGACGCGCTCTATGCGGACCCGACCCAGGAAGAACTCTGGGCGTGGCAACCCCACGTCTCCAGCTACGCAGGGAGCAGTGAGACATCACTGTCAGGCGCTATGTGCGGCTGCTGGTGGTGTCGAGCTGTTTGAGATGTGGCGGTCTCACGTTCCCGAGCTACGCAGGAGGAGGGGCACTTGGGGAGGGGACGCGCTCTATGCGGACCCGACCCGGGGAGAACTCTGGGTATGGCAACCCCACGTCTCCAGCTACGTAGGGAGCAGTGAGACATCACTGTCAGGCGCTGTGTGCGACTGCTGGTGGTGTCAAGCTGTTTGGGATGTGGCGATCTCACGTTCCCGAGCTACGCAGGAGGAGTGGCACTTGGGGAGGGGACGCGCTCTATGCGGACCCGACCCGGGGAGAACTCGGGGTATGGCAACCCCACGTCTCCAGCCACGTAGGGAGCAGTGAGACATCACTGTCAGGCGCTGTGTGCGGCTGCTGGTGGTGTCGAGCTGTTTGAGATGTGGCGGTCTCACGTTCCCGAGCCAACGTAAGGGGCAGTCGGGTGTCGTTCCGTCCCCGCGGACGGCAACAGGCTGTTACGGTATGGTGGCCGTACGTCCCCTAGCCACGCAGGGGATGAGGAACTCCTATCGCTTGCGGTAGGGAGGGATCTCATCGGGTGTAGCGAACCCGCGTCCTCAAGCTATTAGGCCGGAGAGGAGGAGGTGCAAGACCTGCCGGCACCCGACCAGAGGTTATCTGGTAGCACGGGGATTGATTCTAGCCCCGGGGGTGAGTAATTGCCCTCGGATCAATCATGGGTTTGGAAACAAAGGTGCGGGTATGTGGTTGAAAGCCTATGCAGGCTAGATAACGGCATCGACGGGTGAGCAGCGTACTGCTCGGGTACTGGCCCGCATAGTCAGTAGGGATTTAGATAGGTCCCCTCTCACCAGAGAGGCCGAGGGGCTTGCCCCCCAAAGCATTCTGGTAGACATCGGTCGTATACTTGGTGTACGCTCAGATGTCGCGCTGATTGGGCGTATCCCAATCCCGAGCCCATGGGGGCCGTGGCGGATAGAGCCGCAAGGCAGGTGCCGCCACGTTAAACTATAAGACACACTCACTCCTTGAGGGTGGGGTGCTTCTTATGCTCTCGCACAAGCGTATCCCAATCCCGAGCCCATGGGGGCCGTGGCGGATAGAGCCGCAAGGCAGGTGCCGCCACGTTAAACTATAAGAGACACTCACTCCTTGAGGGTGGGGTGCTTCTTATGCTCTCGCACAAGAGTCTTGTGCATGCTGCGATAGAGAACGGACGTGTTTATTTCGAGCTCTGTAGTTGCTGCTTGACAGTTTTTGTGATTTGGGGAGTACGCTCGCTGGGACGAAGTCTCTGTGGGGCGGCGAAGCCTTGTAGTGTTGTGACTTAGTGACTGCGTGAAAGTGACAAGAGTGAGTGCGTAGTTTTCTTGGTGTTTTTTAGGGTTTTCGGGCCGTAGCGGGCTTTTCCGTGACGATAGCGGAAGGTGTTTTCACTGACCGGGAAATTCCGGGAAAATTCCAGGGTTTTTGGTTGTACGGCGGTTTTGGGGCAAACCGGTGAGTAACGCTTGTGTGTTGGGTTGGAAAAATTAGATTAAGAAGGGGTGAATTTTGGAAGTGAGTTTTTCCGGGGTTCTGCTCGGAAAATCGGGGATTTTTCGAATGGTGGCGCCGATCTAGGGTGGGAGGCGTCGAGTAGGGGAATAAAAAGTTTGACCTAGGATTTTCCGGGTTTCTACCCGAATTTTCCGGGGTTTTTCCAGGTGGATTAGGTACCGGGGAATCCGGAGGAAGGTTTCCCGAAGAGAAATTTTTGGGTGCCATTTTCTCGGCTCCCAGAGTTTCCACGAGAGTGGGATTTACTCCGGGGCACTTTCTTCAATGGGCACCAAGGAAGCGGGGTGGTGTTAGAGGGGGTTAGGGCTCTCAGGTTATAGTAGACACTCCTTCCGGCGTTGACAGCGATATGGAGTCGGTGGTGGAGATAGGGTCGGAGCTTAGCTCAGCAGGGAAGAGGAAGAGGAGGGTAGTGTCCGTCGGGGGGGAAGAGGCGGATTACTTAAAGGAGTATAGGAAGTTCCTTGCAGCGACGTTGAGGGAGATGGAGGCGGTATTCCTGGAGGTGTTGGTGGAGGGAGAGAGGAATAAGGGTAGGCTGCAGGAGCAGGATAAGTTTAGGGACATCATACAGGGGTATGAGAAAGAGGCGAGACAAAGTAGGGAGGAGGTGGCTAAAACCACCTCTCAAGGAACCTTAGCTAAGGGGGCTAAGCCTGTAGAGCAGGGTAAGCGGTAGTCGGCTGCCAGCTATGCGGTAGTTGCTAGGGCGGAGGGGGAAAATGACGGCGGATACAGTCAAAGAGAAGGTGATGAACGAATGCCGGAAGGAGGTGGGTAGCGTCAAAGTAAGCGCTGTGCGGCGGGTAAGGGACGGGGTAATGATAGTTACCACCAATGAGGTGGACCTTTGGAAAATAAAGGGATGTAAGAAATTCAAGGAGGTGGGTTTAAGCTTGACGACCCGAAGAAGGTAGGATCTAAGGTCATGATATTCGCAGTGCCGGAGTATCTGGCCGACGCGGAGGTAAGGGCGGAGCTTTATAAGAATAATTTTAGGGACATACTTGGAGAGGCAGAGTTTAAGGAAAGGGTCAGGAGCATAAGTAGGAGCAAGGGGACGGTTATCATGGAGGTGCCCTTCAAGGTAAAAGAGGCGATGGTAGACCGGGGATCCGGAAGGGTTCACCTGGGCTTCGCAGCCAGTAGGGATAAGGAGGTGGACACCGTGCAGCGCTGCTTTAAGTGTTACGAGATGGGGCACATGGCGCGGGAGTGTTAGTTTAAAGCAAATGCATGCAGGAGCTGAATGGAAATGGGACATCTAATAAAGGATTGTAAGGGGGTATAGCGTGTAGGATCTGCAAGGAGGTTGGGAAGCCATCGGGACAGTCGGTGTTCACGAGAAGCTGCCCAGCTTACGTGGAGGCCGCTAGGAGGGCTAGAAGGAGTCAGCGAGAATGTGGGTGTAGCTCTGTTACAGGCGCCGTATGTATGGGGAGGCTTGCCATCGGCAATGCGCGTTTACGCCAGCGCTTGTGAGGGAGGAGCCAAGGCGGCGATCGTCGTTAACGATGACGCTCTCGACGTCATCGCAATACCCGAACTGGTCACAGAAACTGGAGTGTGCGTATGCTTGGAGAGTACAGCGGGCAGGCTATACGTCTGTTCGTTGTACTGTAGATTTGGTGGCGACATCGAGCATGATATTGGGTACCTGGAGAGGGTGTTGGATACGGCGGACAACTGCCCACTGGTGGTGGGCATGGACGTCAATGCGGTATCGCCTTTATAGTTTAGTAAAGGGGAGATCCGATATGGCGAGAGAGTCCAACGTGGGCATCGGATCGAGGACCACTACTAAGGGGGCAGGGATTTAGTGGTTATGAATGGGTTAAGCCGTTTCTACACTTTTTGTGGATGTTACGTTAGGTAATAGGGCAGTTGATAGGTTGCATTGGGAATGAGAGGTTTTGCCCGGCTGGGGTAACTCCGACCATAACGCGATGCGGACCGTCATCAGCTGGGCATGTGCTGATGGGGGTCAAAACGTGGCAGCTAGTTTCCCTAGGTTGTCTGTGAAGGAAGTTGACTGGGAGTACTACGGAGAGGCACTCTGTAACCGGGTGGCCATAGGTGAGATAGAGGACGCAGAGTTGACGGTAGATGACATGACGGAGCGACTGACAGGGTAGGTTACTGACGTAAATGACCGGGTACTGAAGCGCGTGAAACGAGGGAGACAAAGACAGGTTAGGTGGTGGACAGACGAACTGACGAGACTAAGGAAGGTCACTAGGAGGAAGCGAAGGCTATTTCAGATAGTTCGACGCGATCAACTGGAGTCCTTACATACGAGACATGCGGAGTACAGGGACAGTATGGGGACGTATAGACGGACGATGAACGCGGAGAAGGACAAGCACTGGCAGGACATTGTACAGGAGCATGGGAGCACCGACCCTTGGGGTGCGGTTTACCGCATTTGCAGGGTGACAAGACAAAACGTGGACATACCGAGACTGAAGGAAGGAGACAGAGTTGCGGAAACGTGGAACGACAGTGCGGACATACTTCTGCGGATATTCTTTTCTAGAGAGGACGGAGCGGAGGTGCACGTAGAACAAGGTAGGAACCGAGACAGGAAATTTACCTGGGATGAGATTGAGGCTGCAGTCAGAGCAATGACAGTAGGCAAAGCACCTGGCTTAGATGGGTTAGAGGTAGATATGGTGAGACAGGTTTGGGCTAGTTTGGGGGGTTACGTGAAGGCGCTGTTCGATGCGTGTCTGAGTAAGGACTGCTTCCCCACGTTGTGGAAGCGGGGACGCGTGGTGGTGCTGCTGAAGTCGGACGATAGAGGTTGCGGTTTGCAGAACCGTTTCGTCCGAAGCGATGCAAGTCATTCCCTGATGGCTGGAGGCGAAACGCGGAGCGAGGTACTATAAGTACAAACGGGGCGAGAGAATGGGAAATCATGACCTTGTCACAGATGGGGATGGTGCTGGTCTGTCCCCTGGACAGGCTAAGTAATTGTTGGGGAACCGAGCGACTGAAGTTTAGCAAGACAAGTGGGATCGTTCAGAGAAGGGTTGGGTGACCTACTCCTTCATCTTCACCTTTGCCGCAAGAACGCGAAGTGGTTTGACCCCAGTCTCGGACTGAACTTTCTGCTGACTGGATATGGTAGTATGAATGGGTTTTTACATCCGATGGGATTAGCGGAAGATGATGCATGCGCTTACGCCGGAGGTCGGGAGACCTGGGAGCATGTTTTGGGTGAGTGCCCACTTTACGCCGACATTCAGGATCTGCATGCTTTGGGAGTAGTTAGACATGAGGGAGGGATCCACGTCGCGGGGATGTTGGGCAGCGAGGCGCGCTACAGGGAGGGAGAGGTTTTCGCGCGCGAAACCTTTGGGCGGCGGGCAGCGGCGGCGGATATACGCACAAGGCTGGGGCGCAGGTGGAGGGCGCGGTGTGGGTTTGTGGCAAACCTGCTCTGCTGAATCTCGGGCATGGCAACCCCACGCCTTCCGAGCCACGGACGAGGGGTGGGTTAAATAGTCAGCCCGCTCTTGGGAGAGTTGGCGCCTTTCACGTACTCGTAGCTGACGCAGGGGCAGAGGTCACGCTGTTGGGAAGTTGCAACCCCACGTCCCCAGCTACGCAGGGAGCAGAGAGACACCACTGTCAGGCGCTATGTGCGGCTGATGGTGGTGTCTAGCCGTTTGAGATGCGGCGGTCTCACGTTCCCGAGCTACGCAGGAGGAGGGACACTTGGGGAGGGGACGCGCTCCATGCGGACCCGACCTGGGAAGAACTCTGGGTATGGCAACCCCACGTCTCCAGTTACGCAGGGAGCAGTGAAACATCACTGTCAGGCGCTGTGTGCGGCTGCTGGTGGTGTCGAGCTGTTTGAGATGTGGCGGCCTCACGTTCCCGAGCTACGCAGGAGGAGGGACACTTGGGTAGGGGACGCGCTCTATGCGGACCCGACCCGGAGAGAACTCTGGGTGTGGCAACCCCACGTTTCCAGCTACGTAGGGAGCAGTGAAAGATCACTGTCAGGCGCTGTGTGCGGCTGCTGGTGGTGTCGAGCTGTTTGAGATGTGGCGGTCTCACGTTCCCGAGCTACGCAGGAGGGGGGACCCTTGGGGAGGGGACGCGCTCCATGCGGACCCGACCTGGGGAGAACTCTGGGTATGGCAACCCCACGTCTCCAGCTACGCTGGGAGCAGTGATACATCACTGTCAGGCGCTGTGTGCAGCTGCTGGTGGTATCGAGCTGTTTGAGATGTGCTGCATTCGGATGCCGTTTCGTCCCCGCGGACGGCATCAGACTGTTACGGTATGGTGGCCGTACGTCTCGTAGCCACGCAGAGGATGAGGAACTCCTATCGCTTGCGGTACAGAGGGATCTCATCGGGTGTGGCAAACCCGCATCCCCAAGCTAATATGCCTGAAAGAAGGAGGTGCAAGACCTGCCGACACCCGATCAGAGGTTATCTGGTAGCACGGTGATTGATTTCAGCCGCGGGGGGGGAGTAATCGCCCCATGATCAATCATGGGTTTGGAAACAAAGGTGCGGGTATGTGGTTGAAAGCCTATGCAGGCTAGATGTCGGCAACGGCATCGACGGGTGAGCAGCGTACTGCTCGGGTACTGGCCCGCATAGTCAGTAGGGATTTAGATAGGTCCCCTCTCACCAGAGAGGCCGAGGGGCTTGCCCCCCAAAGCATTCTAGTAGACATCGGTCGTATACCTGGTGTACGCTCAGATGTCGCGCTGATTGGGCGTATCCCAATCCCGAGCCCATGAGGGCCGTGGCGGATAGGTGCCGCCACGTAAAAATATAAGACACACTCACTCCTTGAGAGTGGGGTGATTCTTATTCCCTCGCACAAGTGTATTTGTATGTTTGGAGCGTAGCTCAGTGGTAGCGAGCGCGCGTATGGTGCGAGAGATCCCTAATTCGAATCTACCTGGCGACTTCATATTTTTTATATTTTTTGTTTTATACATTAATGGTCATTAATGTGGTAGATATTCTCATAGCACTAATTGACAAACGACCGTTGAAGAAATAATTTAATTTACTATTTTTGGTTTTGGTCTGTCGCTAAAAATGAGTATAAAAATGCAATTTCGATAGCATTTAGTCAGTTCCGAATGAACTATTCAGTGCGACATCATCTGATCTTCCTTCTCCGCCTCTAGTTTACCTGGTAAGCAATTTTCAATTGTTATTTATTCAGTGGTAGTGTTTTACCTAACACTGATTGTTGTTTTATTGAGTAGTAGTGTTTTACCTAACACTGATTGTTGTTTTAGTCAGTGGTTGTGTTTTACCTAACACTGATTATTGTTTTATTCAGTGGTAGTGTTTTACCTAACACTGGTTGTTGTTTTAGCCAGTGGTAGTGTTTTACCTAACGTACGTACGGTGATAGAGTGTAACCTAACACCGGGCGTTTTATTTTGTATTTCCTGCGACTGTGATTTACCTGACGCAATACACCTTCGCTTCCGCTAACCGTAGTTGCGCTTTACCTGATACGGTTCCATTCTTTCTATACGTGACTGAGCTATACCAGACATAGATGCTCCCCGACTTTGTATTTTGTATAGGTACAGAAATCACCGGACCCGCCGAGACACGGCTCTCAAGAAACAGATACATATCCGTTAATTTTGTATTTTTGTGTTGTGAAAATAAAATAATTATTTACACGTCGATCTTTTATTTACGAATCCCTGGAAATTTACATCTCCACTGATCAGCTATCCCGGAGACATCACACAATGTCGTTCAGTACTGGCAGGAACTGGTTCAGCGACCTGCCTCGGTCGTTCTTGCGGGAAGCGTCGAACACGACGCGCAACTTCTTCCCCCCTGGGCTGGATTGTGTAACTCAGCGAAGCGTCGGGGTAGGCGCACTATGAAGTGCCCGGTCTCGTCCCGTGAGTAGGTGGACTGGAATTGCTGCTCACAGTCTTCATCCTCTGGGGGGGAGGGACGCCTCCGGAGCGGGAACCTCTTCCGACTCTCAGAAGCGTTGTACTACTTGTTCCAGGCCGTCTCTCACCTGGCAACGAAAAGTGGACACGCCAGTCAGTATCCAGCCGAGGGCGGTGTTCAGAGCCACCACCGGGTGGCCAGGCACTTTGAAGATGCCGTGGCGGATCAGGAGGCCGAAAACATCGGCGCCGAGCAGCAGGCCGATCTTCTGCGCTCCGGGTCGGCGAGGTCCAGGCCGCACAGGAGCTCGGGGTCGATTGGCGCGGCGGACTCGAACGGTACTTCGCTGGAGAGACGTGGGAGCACGTACGCTCGCACGCTGAAGTGCTCGCTTGGAGTTAATGCTGATTCGAACCAGAGATCGGTGTGGGAGGATGCGTGCGCTGACTTGACGGCGCCCTCCCCCACTACGGACAGAGAGGAGCGGGACCTGGGTAAGCCTAGGCGCTGGACTACATCCTCTGAAACAAACGAAACTTCCGAGGCTGAATCTAGCAGGGCGCACGTCTGTAGTCTGTCTCCGTGCGGCGACAGGACGGAGACCAGAGCTGTCGTCATCAGGGTTGACGCGCTGGGGGTACCCGCGCGGGTGCACAGACTGTTGGCGGCTGGTTCTAGGGCTGGCGCTGCAGGAACGCGACCGGCGTCCGGAGCGCCACTCCGAATCGGTAAGGCAGGATTGAATGAATCATGCAGCAGCGTCTTGTGGGACTGCTTGTGGAAGTGGGCCTGCACCCCTTGGATGGCGGCGAACTTTGCGAGTCTGGTGCGTGCGACTCGACTTCACGAGTCGGGGGCTTTAGATTGACGTGGAGGTGGCTGCGCGCTTAACATCTCCCGCAGTTTCGCGTTCCCCAGATTGTAGTCCTGAGCGGTTGCTGCGATGGAACCGCCTTGAATGTACTCTTTTACTTCATCGTCTGCTTCTCCACACAGGTTCTCGTAGTTGGCAGTGTATTTTTCCCAGTAGGTTTCCAGGGTTGCCCTGTAGTTTCGATCAGCCCTTCGGTGGATGCGAGATCAGCTTGGGCTACGAGTGCGGCCACCTGGGTCGGGATCTCCTTGATGCTACGACTCAGGATTTCTTGTAACTTGAGCAGCTTCGAGGTCATTGTGCAAGCAGATTTCGTACGTTGCTGGACGTGACTGGACAAGACTGAACCAGATCAGTCGTGGTATCGCAGAGAATCTGCTGCCGCGAAAGAAGATGTGACTTGGAGGAACACGCGAGAGACACTGAACACTATTTACTAGTTGCACGACACTCGCTGAATATCTAAAGGTCTTTCCTGGTTTCGGCACCAAAATTATGTACGCGCGTATAACACTAGGAAGTGAGTGGATGGGGACTGGCGTGTGAAAATAACTAACACCTTGTGAAACACCTCGACACACTGAGACTGAGACACACAAAACAATTTGATCGATGACTACTGACTCTGACTGCTGACTGATGATAACTGGCCGATGGCGACTGAAAAAGGATGCCAGGGGGCGCGCGAGCCAGCTAGCCGCTGCTTGGCCCACGCAGGGACGGACTTCGTCACAAACGCGGGAAACGCCCAAACAATTACAATATATTATTTAATGTTAAATGTCCATGTTTCTATTTATTTTGGACGTAATATACTTATTTACCTCCACAAAATAAAAAATATTAAAATTTCGACTATTCTTGTATATTTACATTTAATATGAAACTCATCTTAAAAAGAAATGTGGTGCAAAATACAATGTAACTTGGCTTCTAACTGTTACTTTATAAAAGAGATAGGTATGCATATTTAATAATACACTAAACTGAATAATTGTGAGCATACACTTTCATTGCAAACAAATTAAATTTGTGCGCCTGACTAATCAAGCCTATACCGATCTTCCGAGTATAAATCCAATAATAAGTAGATGCATTTCTATTTGTAGATCAATTTGGTGTAAGAAGACCAGTCATAAAGAATTTAACATACGACTACGCATACTTTGGAAAACCATTGGTTCTACGATGTAAAGTGGCTGTTAACCACAATATTGGCTTCCAAATGTCCTGGATAGCACCAAACCATACATATATACAAGTAATGGTTCTGCTTATAATAATCATTTTATGATTCCTTTAATGAATTTTATATTGTACAGAACTTGACCATAGAATATTTTCGAGATATCAGGAATACAACTGGTGAAATCATTTAAAAAATTGACAATATAACGGAGGAAAATCAAGGGAATTACTCATGTAATGTATTTTATTCTACAAATAGAGGAAATTATACATCGAAACATATTTTGGTTAAAAGTAATATTCTAGCTTCATGAAATACTAACTAACATTAATAATAAATAATTGTGGTAATTTTAGAAGGAGAAAAGCCCAGAATTGTAACGAGTAGCTTCAAAGAGCGAGAAGAAATCACCGTGGTACTCGAGGACACAGTGAACCTGACATGTTCTGCTGCCGGTGATCCGAAACCCGTGATCACCTGGATGAAGGTATACCAACCAGTCTCGATACATTTAATCTCTAACAGAAATAATTACCTTTACAGAATACCACTGAAGTACAAAGTCTTGGTCAGCACATCGGCTTCGCTGCTGACAATTCAGAACTCACTATTTATTATGTACAGCGGAATGACGCTGGACTCTACACTTGCATAGCAGAAACTCTATTTGGTCGAGATTCTCGCGCCGTCAACCTACGTTTGCAGACAGGTACTGAGTAATCTCACGCGCAATTAAAATATTTGTAGTACTTATAGTAAATTTAATTAAATGCATGACCAAACTATATCTTACTTTTTGTTTTATCATCAGAATACATTCGTTTTCAAAATATTATTTATATCCCGCGAACTAATTGTGCAAATGTTAGCAGGCATACATTGACCTTAACCTTGGAAGTGCCGAAACTACTTTTTAAATATTTAATAATTCAGTTTATGCTATCAGTTATCTAAAATCAAGGATTTGCATGTTTATTTTCAGTTTCATTCATTCCCTATTATGGAATAGTAATTTTTTTGATTATTCTGATTATTGTCGCACCGGTTTTACTAGCGAGAAGGAGAAATAAATACAAGGTACAGTTTTCAAATTAATTTGAAATTAATGATACTTAGCTGAATGTTTATTTATTGTACAGACATTGCGAAAAGTATTAAATGAAGCTGGTTTCATTAAGTTTAAAGGTGGAGAATTACAACGTGTAAATCCATATTTAAACATATCCCAGCAAGCTGCGTTGCTGTCATATGATACAAAATGGGAAATTCCAAGAAATTTAATTGCACTAGGTAAGCAATTATATATTAATTTATAACAAACAACTAAAACTAATTTATTTGCAGGATGTAATTTGGGCTCAGGTTATTTTGGACTTGTGGTCGAAGCAACAGTTACAAATTTTTTTGACGAAGAATCAGAAAAAACTGTTGCTGTCAAGATGCTTCACCGGAACTGTAACGTCATTGAATTAAATTCTTTAATATGTGAACTCAAAATAATGAGTCATCTTGAGAAGCACGTCAACTTGATCAATCTATTGGGAGCGTGTACGGACAAAATTGCGGAAGGTAAACAAAAAGTCAATTTCATATAAATATGTGACATATCACAATAACTTTTTCAGGAAATCTGCTTGTTGTAATTGAATATTGTGAACATGGCAGCCTTAGCAACTATCTCAGGACAAATCGTTGTAATTTCGTCAATTTTATAGATCCAGATACGGAACTCATTTGTTTCCCAGATCATGACAACGAATCCTTACAAGGTATTCATATACAGCTTAATTCTTAAAAAAGTTTTAGTCAATCTTAAATTTTAATGAAGACAAATTATGATAAAACATATTCTCTAAATAATTTCAATAAACCTAAATATAATTCTGTTACAATTAACTTTTTAAAATGTGATTTATAAAAACCTTTCAACATCGTATTTGAGTAAGCTTAGTATAGCCAAAATTGAAGATTAGCTAAAAAAAACTCTTTTCAGAATTGATTTGTTTAAGTTTAAATATTGAATGTTCATCTATGCAAGAGTTGTGTGTGTGTGTGCATTAGACGCGGCTAGTCGTGGCTCGGGCGACGTTAGCACGCTGCAGCTGCTGTGCTGGGCGCTGCAAGTGGCGCGAGGCATGGAGTTCCTCGCATCCAAACAGATCCTGCACGGAGACCTAGCGGTGAGAAATGTTCTGCTGGACGAAAATTACGTGGTGAAGATTAGTGACTTCGGGCTGTCGAAGACTTTAAGCTCTAGTGGTTATTACAAGAAGACATCTCAAGTGAGCAATAGTTGTATAGTGCTATTTGTGTGCAGCTGCAAGTATTGTATGTGTTCCAACAGTGGCCGCTGCCGGTCAAGTGGATGGCGATCGAGTCCATCCGAGACAAAACGTTTTCCACGCAGTCCGACGTGTGGGCATTCGGCGTGGTGCTGTGGGAGCTCTTCAGCCTAGCGCGGACCCCGTACGCCGAGCTGGAGGCGGACTTCCGCTTCTACCGGAAGCTGGAGAGTGGCTACCGCTTGGAGCGGCCCGAGTACTCTACAAGGGAAATGTAAGAGCCGAGTACATAGTGTGTGTGACATTGTATGAGCGGTGTTTATGTGTGCAGCTACCAAGTGATGCGCGAGTGCTGGTGCGAGCGGCCGTCAAGCAGACCCACGTTCTCGTGTCTTGTCCGCACGCTCCAAGACCTGCTACAGAATCCAAATGAGGTAAACAACCTGCCCTTGGATTGGTAATAACAATATTTAAGTTGATTAATAATGTTTTATTTACGATCGCGTATAAAATTGACCTTAGTTGGATGATTTCAGTTCGTAAAATGGCTGTTTAATAGTAACGCTGATCTAGTCACGGTCCCTAAAAACAGACCAAGTCATTGTTTATATATTAAAATGCGAACTATACATTAAACGTTGATATCTATACTTCAATAATATTTACTTTTTTGACGTATAAAACACTACAAAATTTTTAAATACATTGACAATATAGCGGAATTATTTCCCTGAATTTACAGTTAATGTTACGTTGTCATATATACAGCAGAATCTAAACTAATTAACCAGAACTTTAAACGAGAGCTCAGTATATCAATTAATGGCACACTAAAATATATACTTAGATAACGTATGATGGGGTAGGTAGCTGAGTGGTATCGAGTCGGTCTGTGGATTGGAAAACCTGAGTTCGATTCCTACAACAATTTTTTTATTTTATTTTTATTTTTTGTTACGCTGTACAACAGGAATTTAATCCCAATTACAGTACAGGGTCCGCACTCACCGAGCCGTAGTGTGATAGTTTTATATAATTTTTAGCTTCAGTGCGATTCGAACTCGGGATCTCCGGATTCGAATTCCGTTTCGCTATTCACACCACATTAACATTTTTAATACTTTCATCTATATGTATATTCGCTCTATTAGTCTTATTTTTATATTTTCTTACGAACTGAAATATAATATGTAGTTCAATAAATTTAACTTTTTTTCTGACCAAGGTATGAAGCTGATTTAACCAGCGGTTGAAAGTGCCCCGAGTGAGGTGATTGAATGTACTCCATACTGATTTTGTGAACAATATCATACTTTATACAAACATGTATTATTTTAAGCTTAGTACAGTTTCATAGTATTGATTTACTTCATAAACTTGCAAATAATAAAATAAATAGTATAAAAGACTTACCGTAGAATCACAAATATTGCAAGTCTCCTATAATATTTACACGCGGTAAATTCAAACAGTAAATGAGTTACGGCCTGTGGCTGAATATACTTCATTATTGAATCTGCTCTCTTCCCCTTTCCTATACTGTAATTTGGGTAAAGTATAGGTTGTACAAAGCAGCATAAATAAACAAACAAATTCACTGTTTTAAACTAAGGGTAACTTATGTGAATATTTTGCAGTAATTTGTTGACGTGTTGGTATGTTGCAGCGCTTGCCTGCTGAAATGGAGTGTGCGTCATCTAGCGCCGCAGCCAGCATTCTCGCTGTCGGCCAGGCTAACAACACAGCCACGCCGGACTGGATAGCTCTGGACATCCTGCCTCGCACTGTCACTGTTCATCACACCACTACAACACGGCTTTAGTTGCTAATTCAATTTTTATATTTTGTATTAAGCCTAAAAATATCGAAAAATTAAATGAAATGAATTACAGTTCTCATGGAAAATTATTTTCTTTGGATGTATCAAGTTTATTCACGTCTGTCCCTATAAACGAAGTAAAAACCATAATAGAAGAAAAATTACAAACGTGTAATCCAATCATAAAACAAGAAATATTAACAGCACTAGACATTTGCCTAGAACAAAATTATTTCAATTTTAATGACAATTTTTTCAAACAACCAGACGGTCTCCCTATGGGTAGTCCCCTTTCTCCTCTGCTCGCGGAGATATTTATGGACAAGTTTGAATGTGAGCTTCTAAATAAGAATAAAAACCTCTGTAAAAATATTTAATTCTGGTACCGTTACGTAGATGATATTATTTGCTTCTGGACCGGTACAAACAGACAGCTAGATCAATTTTTATTATATATCAACATCAATAAAAATATTACATTTACAATAGAAAAAGAACGAGATTCAAAACTAAATTTCCTAGATTTATCTATTACCCGAGGAGACAAAAATTTCAAATACAGTATTTACAGGAAAGAAACATATTCAGACGCGGTAATTCCGCCATAAAAGCAGCAGCATTTCAAAGTATGATTCACAGGTTAGTTAATATTCCATTATCAAAAACTGATTTTAATACTGAATTCAACACAATTGGTCAAATCGCATTAAATAACGGTTATAAAAAAACTACATTTACAAGATTTTAAAAAAGAAACTTAAAAATAAGAATAGGAAGCTATTATATACACCGATGGATCCAGAAGCAAAGGATAAAATCTATAGAAAATTAAATTTTATTGGAAAAACTAGTATAAAAATAGCAAATCATATGAAATCATTTAAAGTTCACACAGCATTCTACAATAAACGAAATTTAAAATCAATTTTAGTTAACAATAAAATCAAAAAACAAGATAAAATGAAAAACAGTGGTATATACCAAATTGATTGCAATGATTGTGCTTGCAGTTATATTGGAAAAAGCCTCACGTAATTTCGGCATAAGATTCAAAGAACATCTAAGCAGCTGGAGACTCAATAAAATTGAATCTTCCAACGTAGCTAAACATTTAATTCAAAACAACCATAAATGTAATATTGATAATTTTAAAATACTTCATAGAGAGACTAAAGGTTTAAGAATGGATTTACTAGAAGCGCTGGAAATTCAAACAGCAAGTATTAACGGAATGAACTTAATGAACGAACAAATAGATCTATATAAATCCCCGCTTCTGGGAATCTCTTAAGCCTCTATTCTTATACCTGTACAGACTACTATATATTTAGAGTAAGAACACTATTTGTTGTCATTCTGAAGATGGTGTAACAACCGAAATGTACATCAATATCAATCATTAAATTATTTTGAAACAAAAAAAACCGAGAGTTATTACTACTATTTATTTTGAATATGTTTCAACGAGAGCCAACACACACGTCCATAGAAATTACTAAAAATAATAATTAAAATGTGTCATTTATATTAAAAAAATTTCCACAAATTAATTAATGTTTCTATTTTAACGTTATATCGTGTTTGAAGTGTAAAATGAGCAACATGCGCAATGGTGGCCGTTTCTTTCTTTTTTTCTATGTAGAATATAAATAATAATATAAATAAATTGATTATTTTAATTAGAGTATTTTTTTTATAATTCTAGTTGTGCGTAAGGCCCAAATGTTCAACATTTAAGCCGTTAAAAGAAATAGTTCTTTTTTTAATAATAATAAATTTAAATATTCCATTGTGACTGAATGTTATGCAATTTAATATTTGCTAAATGTAGTTGCCTAAACAATTTTTGGACTTTTTTAACAAAATAAAATAGTCCTATTTGACAAAATTGGCGTGCATTTTCGTGTGTCATTTAACCAATAAATATAAGTAAATATTTTGTATGATATATGATTCGTATTTCATCACTGAAATTAGCCTGAAACTCATGTTGTAATATCTGCAAGAATGAAGATAAATAGGCTTGTCAATAACATCTCTAAAATATGTAAATGATTGAAACTATAAACTATTCAAAAATTTGTTTTAACTTTCAGCTACACTTAATGATCCCTGTAATATCCTAAAATAAAATTTCTCCCCAAACTTGTAAAAATAAAATATGCTGAAAACATCACACATCTGGCAAGAATTTTGTTAATTTAATTAGATAATTTACTAGGCTCCACGGATCCTGAAGAATAGTATTACTTAAAATCTGTTACTTTATACACCACCTAGTCGGGTGTTGATATTTCACAAAATACTGTTTTACTAATTTTTAGAAATTGATTGTCTGTCAACTCGTTTTAGGTCAAAACAAATTACAATCAGTCGCCTACAAATCTTGGCTATTTTATTGGACAAACACAAGGAGGTTTCTAATGGCTTTTAGAAAAAAAAACAATTAACAATCAGTCGAAGATAATTTTAGATTATTCTACTCGACATCCTTGTCAATACATTTAATTTAATACTAACTATTAACTTTTGGGAAGAACAATTGATAATTTGTCGGTCACAATTTTTGACTATTTTCTCGAAATCTCCGTTTAATCTTTTTTATTTGATATCAAACACCATAGGTTTTTCATGACTAATAGAAAAAAATTGATAATCAGTCATTTATAATTTTGAATTATTGTGCAACAAATAACTCCAGCAGGCACCTAATATTTGGCGTAACTTCGATCATTCGCTTTTTTGTTTATGTTACTGATGATGATAAATATGATTATCTTTAATTCTTGTCTCTGTAAATGATAATGTCATGACGAGATTGATAACCGACTCTATGATATTTGTTTATTTTATCTATGGCAACTAAAATCGGTTTCCGGTAAAATCTAGAATTTTCAACACGATTTATCTCATATACGAGTATTTTTTATTTTTTAAGTAAAGCATTATTATTTTCCGATATGTTTGTACAGAGAGAAAAAAAATCCTGTATGAATGTATGTGCGTTAAGTACATTTATGTTTTTATCTCGGGCACGTTTTTGAGATAAAATACAACTAATACTTAAAAATATTGTCATTAAAATGATTATTTTATAGTATTTGATATAAATAATAAATTTTAAATATATTTAATATTAACGAAATAATTTGGGTATAAATACAAGTAAAATAAAAACAATTTAAGACACACTATTAATTACAATGTGTAACACGACTGTTACTAGTTAATATTATCTAGTTCGTAAATCATAAAAGTACAGTATGAAAATAAAATAATATACGACGATGGTTAATACTTACTTTTTACTGATTTATGTTTGCAAATCTCCTAACTTTTTTAATGCCGCGATAATTATTGGTGCATAGATTAACTATGCATCAACACATCTGAAAATCATTCAATGAATTACATACTGTTCATTAGGCAGAGTGCCACACCCAGTAATGGGTAAAAAGCGTGATGATATATTTATTTATTTAATTTATTTGATTAATATTAAAATTTACACAAATTAATATAATAATAAATAAAGTCTATTTTATTTCGATATTCAACACATCTGAAAATCATTCAATGAATTACATACTGTTCATTAGGCAGAGTGCCACACCCAGTAATGGGTAAAAAGCGTGATGATATATTTATTTATTTAATTTATTTGATTAATATTAAAATTTACACAAATTAATATAATAATAAATAAAGTCTATTTTATTTCGATATTGAATTTATTATTAAAAAAATCTGATTATAATCAAAGAAATGAAAGAAAATACTAAAATTAAATATGAAATAATTATTCAATAATAAATTTCAAAGGATTATATTACAAAGGGATACTATAAACCTAAATCAATAAATAAGGAAATTCATGAAATTATGTAGCAGTTCTCGGTAAGTGATATATTTCTTAGCGTGAAATGCGGTTATTAGCCTTTAAAGACGTTCGTGGTCTGGGAACTACATGGAATATTTCAATGTGGTAAAAATTGTTTGTCGGCTGTGAAAATCGAACCCGGGTTCTCAAATTCACAGGCCGATTCGATACCAATGAGCCACCTACATCATAATCAAGCAACAACAGCATTATAAATACAACTATTCAAAAAGCCATGCGCTGGCGGCGCCAACTCTTGTAGCTTGTACTCTTGTCAAGAACAAATCCGATGGCTTAGAGTCCTTCAGGAGAAAGAAGATTAAAAAAATATATATTGCGAATGATTCAAACAGGTCAGACTAGGCATGTGTAAATTTTGCAGTTTCTATGTTCGATGGATGAATATGATTGATAGACAGAGAAAGATGAGGTGCTGTATAAGAAATATGAATGTGGATGAGGTGTGGAATAATTGTTTGTTTCTAATCCATGCATAGTCGCAAACCTATTTAAACTTTGTACTAGGGTCTCTATAATATTACTGGTACCATTAAAACTAATTATCGATTATAAGCACATATATTATTTGTCCGCGATGCTGTCACAAACCCTGAATCTATATATTTCAAAATATAACTATTTTAAATAATCAATATGACAGCCATCTGCTTTTATAGTGACCTTATATGGGCACCAATTATATTTGTTAATTATTTAATATTAGTAAATTTTGTGTATCAATAGATGGCACCACGATCGAACATTGATGTATGAGATATTACTTTCAATACTTCGTTATCCATATAACAACGATAAAGTTCTTATTTATTATAATTACTTCTTTAATTTATTTTTACTAATAAGAAATTAAATATTTTTTGTACAGGAAATCACCCAGAAATGATTTTATCAAAGCTTTGATTGGCTTTAGGTCGTACAGTCTCTCCAAAATGAACAGATGTAAAATAATGTCATTACTAACAGCCTATTCCTACATAAGTAGGTGTCAATAAAATTTTAATGTTATTTTTACCTTTGTAAATATTTAAAAGTTAAAAACGACATTTTTCCATAATCAAAATAAACTACATTGCAAATAATCCTAGTTGGTAAATTGGTTCACATTTTGCATGTTTTGTTGGGCAAGCAAGTTCAGCCAATGACAGCCTTCTTGTTCATTTTTACTTCCTTGTACGAAGTAAAAGAGGTATTGTAATCGCGAAAATTTTCGGTTCTCAGATTTCAGCGAAATACGCATTTTGGTCATCCCTGAATCAATTTTGACCAATTTCGTCGTGTCGTCTGTACGTACGTACGTACGTATGTATCTCGCATAACTCAAAAACGGTAAGCAGTAGAAAGTATTTAGGACTGTTATAACATCTAGTTGTCCACCTCCCTTTTTGGTCATTATATAACTTCCGGAAGTTGTACTTGACTTGAAGCCTATAATATATTTTAATGAAAAACTATATCAAAATATAATCCAACACAAATTTGGTATATAAGACTACTATATCAATGGAAATAACATAATAGATTTTGTTTAAAAGGGACTAACCCTACATGAAGCTGCTAACAGTTATTCTTGAAAAAAATGGAATTATTCTGATTTCAGAAATAATGCTGCAAATATAAGATTTAGAGAATTAAATTCTGCTTCTAGAACATTAAAAATTATTTAATTAGCCTTTTGTATAAGCGAGATATGTGAATTTAAAAATTATATATTTTTTTAAGTTTGCTATGAACAAAAAGTTTGATTAGAACAAAAAATAAGAAAAAAAAATTAATGTCAGATAATGTGTAATTAAAATAATTTCTATAGTTTAATACGCGTACCAGGAAATCATGTGGTGTCCACGTCAGATTTTTTAACTAGAACATACAAAAAAATATTACAGAGTGAAGGTCGTATTTTCCATTTTGTCACGAATTAATTCTGCTAAAATGCGAGTTTAAATTTCGATCTCAGGTGAGATGAGTTTAAATTAATATAATACTTGTTATTGTTTTGAGCATTACATATTCCTGGATTCTATATTATTTAGTTCGATGTCCAATTTTGTTATAAAACCTCATGGCGATTTTTTATCATTACTTTACAATTTATTAAATGTTTGCAGGTTAATTGAAGTGCGACCAATATTACACATTTGAATAATAATTGTTTTCACATTTTTTAATGTTCTTAGTATTTAAGTGTATTATGTCTGAGGATTTGAATAACGTTGATAACTATTTCTGATGACTATGTTCTTATATTGATAAGGTTAGTAAATCTTAAGTTTTTAATGCATAC
The DNA here is from genome assembly GCA_947425015.1 of Pterostichus niger. Classification (NCBI taxonomy): domain Eukaryota; kingdom Metazoa; phylum Arthropoda; class Insecta; order Coleoptera; family Carabidae; genus Pterostichus; species Pterostichus niger. Next base: position 13,031,474 of record OX380338.1, read on the forward strand.
AAGTGCTTTTATTTCGTATTTTAATTTTTTATCATGTTGTAAATAGTTTTTAAATTACTTATTTTATTATCTATAATTCAATAGAACGATGAACTTCAAAAAATGAACTAGTATTTCAGCATTAAAAAATTTTAATATTTATCTACGAATAATCCGAACTGATTTAAATTTTAGTATTTTATTATAAAAAAACCTTATGGGTAATGTAGTTAAAATTTTTCTATTTTATGTTATAACCAAATAATATAAGACCTGCGAAACGAAATGAATAATTACAGAGAATCATTTTTTGTTACAGGAGTGCAACATTACTCATATTCTAGTAAAAATATGTACCAAATAGTTCTCATTTTAAGATTATATAATTATTGTAGGTAATTTTAAAAGGAAAATTCGCAGAACTTTCACCTACTTAAAAAAATATAAAATTTTTCATTTAATAATATTGAACTGTGAATAGCAGCTATTTCGCGACTTTTACATATTGATAATATATAGCGTAGTGATTTTTTGGAGTATAAAATTTTCGTGGGTTATTTATTTATTTATTTTTTTTATTTAATGTGCTTCACCTTACTTAGGTATTAGCACCATTCAGGTCTGTATTTTACATGTTCATTTGTGAGAATATTACAATTTTATATTATTTATGGTTATATTTTATGTATTATTTCAATGTCTTTGAGAAATGGTATTATCTTGTGGCTGTTGGTGTTGTTAAAAATCTCTTTGAACTGTCCTGGTAGTAGATGTTTGTCTCTTTTTTGTTGGAATTTTGGGCAGTGAATTAGAAGGTGTTCTACGCTCAATATTGTGTTGCATTCTTCGCAGTTGGTTGGGTTCTGTCTTTCGAATATGTGTTCATGCGTTTCTTGGTGTGGCCAATCTTTAGCCTTGTTATTGCTATTTGTTCTTTTCGGTTTTTTGTCACTGGTTGCCATTTTGCGATTGTGTCTTGGATTTCTCTAAGCTTATTTGACGTTAGTTCTTTCCATCTCCGTATCCATTTTTCCCTAATTGTGTGTTTTATTTGGGCTTTAAGGTCATATCCCTGGATTGGTACGTTGGTTATTTCAATGTTTGTGGCTTCCTTGGTGGCTGTATCTGCTTGTTCATTGCCGGTGATACCAATGTGTGATGGGATCCAGGTGATTTCTAAGTTTCTTCGGGAGAGTGTATACAGTAGGTCTTGGATTGATTTTACTATTGAGTGTTTTAGGTATATAGCTGATATGGACTGGAGGGAGCTGAGGGAGTCTGAGCATATTATGTAGTTGTTATTGTTTGTATTTAGTTCGTCTATATATTTTAGACTAAAGTATATGCTGGTTATTTCCGCAGTAAAGATGCTAACCTCGTTGGGAAGATGGTATTTGTATGTGTCATCATTTGCGATTATGGCTGCTGCTATTTTTCCGTCAATCTTTGATGCATCTGTGTATATAAATTGGCTCTTCTCGTAACTTTATTTTATACCGTAGAATTTGCTTTTTATAATGTTATGATTCGTGTTAGTTTTATCATATTTTAAGAGTGCTAGGTTTATATTTGGTATTTGTATAAGCCATGGAGGTGTTTTGGATGGTTCGTTTGTTTGCATGTGTGGTATGGTAGTATTTATTGAGTTCAGTAACAGGGTTATGTGTATTTGGAAGGGAAAGTGGTTTTAATGCACGTTACGGGTGTGGTGTTGTCGAAAATGTATTGGTATGCTGGATGATTTGGTTGAGTGGCTAGATTGGATACGTAAGATAATGTTAAGGTTTCTCTACGGTCTTTTAATGATGGTTCATTTGATACGCAGTATAGGCTTTCTATAGGACTGGTTCTATATGCTCCTGTTATTATTCTTAGTGCAGCATGGTGTATTGAGTCTAATGGTCGAAGATTTGTTTTCTTTGCAGTTGAGTAGATTATAGATCCGTAGTCGATTTTGCTTCTTATTAGTGCTTTGTAAATCAGGTGTAGGGTTGTTCTATCTGCTCCCCACTCGTGATGAGATAGGACTTGTAGAATATTTAGTCTTCTGTAACAGTCCGAGGAAATTTCTAGTATGTGTTTTTTTCACGTTAATTTACTGTCTATTGTTAGTCCCAGAAATTTGATCTCATTCGTATAGCTTATGTTTGTATTATTAAGTGTGAGTGTTGGGTTGGTTAGATTGGTTCTCTGCTTTGTGAAATGTATGACTTTTGTTTTGGATTGGGAGAATTTAAACCCTGTTTTATTTAACCATTCCTCAATTTGAGTGATTGTCTTTTGCAGTTGTTGTTGTATTGATAGAATATTTTTATTTTTGTGGAATATAACCAGGTCGTCCGCATATATCAGATATTTTACTGGGCGTTTTATGTTTTCTGCGATATTGTTTATTGCTAATAGGAACAATATCACGCTTAGTGGTGATCCTTGAGGTATTCCATTTTCCTGGTTTATTTTTTCAGAGTATGTGTTGTTTGCTCGCACTTTAAATGTTCTGCCTGTTAGAAAATTTGTTATGAAGTACAGTGTGTGTCCCTCAATCTTGTAATTTTTTAGAGTTTTTATTATATTAAATTTCCAGGTCGTGTCGTATGCTTTTTCAAGATCAAAGAATACTGCTATTAGATGTTGTTTATGTTTTTGCGCCTGTTGAATTTCTGATGTTAATATAGACATATTGTCTATTGTTGAATGCCCTGAACGAAATCCTGTTTGTGTTTTTGCCAGGATGTTATTAGTTTCAATGTGCCAGCTTAATCTTCTGGTTATCATTCTTTCTATTACTTTACATAAGCAGTTTGTTAATGATATTGGTCGGTAGTTTGATGGATTTGATTTATTTTCGGTACTTTTAGGAATTGGTACTATTATAGATTCTTTTCATGTGTATGGAAAAGTGTGAGATGACCATATGTGGTTGTATATTTCTAGGAGGTATTCTTTAGTTTCATCGGGCAATTGTTTTAATAATAATGGGGGAATATTGTCTGGACCTGGGGAGGAGTTCTTCTTCATTTCTTCAATGGCTGTGTTAAGCTCTCACATTGTAAAATTTTGATTAAGTGGATTTGTATTATCTTCTTCGATTGTTATCCCTTCGTTCTCAATTTCATCCTTGGTTTGTTTGAACTCTTGACTGTATAATTTATCGCTTGATATTTCCTTATATTGGTTGGCAAGTGTATTGGATATTTCTTTTGGTGATGTGATAGATTTTCCGTTTACTTCTAGGCTTGTTATATCACGAGGTGTATTATTTCCTTTTATTGCTTTTATTTTGTTCCAAACAATATTTGTAGGAGTGTCTTTGTTGATGGTGGGCACAAATTGTTGCCATGATTGTTTTTTGTTTATTCTAATAATTGTACGCCTACAAATAGCTTTTGACTTTTTGAGTTCTATGAAGTTTTCAATGTTATTGTATTTTCTATATTTATACAAGGCTCTCTTTTGTCGTTTTACTGCTTCCATACACTCGGGGTTCCACCAAGGAATATTTTTGTGTTGCTTTTTCTTATTTGTATACCCAATTGCTTTTTCAGCTGCTTCGGTTATTTGTGATGTTATGTCTTGTACTACTGAATTTATGTTTTCAAATTTATTTAGTTTTTTTATCCTCTTCAGAGTTTCTTTATATTGTTCCCATTTAGCTTTTTTGGTGTTCCATTTTTTGTATTCATTGTCCGTTATTTGGTTTATTGAGTGTGCCATAAAAAGTGACATTTTGATGGATAGGTGTCCATCACCAAAGAGAAGTGGAAGAGTTTCCCAGGTCATATTGGTTGCCAGCCTGGCATCTGGAAATGATAAGTCTATGGTACTTCTCATGCCTGAACGAGATATATGTTTCGGATCCATCGTTTAGCATTAATAGGTTATCTAATAAAGTGTCCTCTATTATTCTACCTCTTTGGTTGGTATATTGTGATCCCCATAACACATTGTGTGCGTTGAAGTCCCCACTAATGATGCATGGTTGTGGTAGTTGATTAATCAGTTCTGTCATGTCATCTTTATTAATTGTTTTATTTGGTGGCACGTATATGTTACATATAGTCAGAGGGGTAGGAAATTTTGTTTTGATAGCAATTGCTTCCAATTCTGTGTTTAAGTGTATTTCTTCTACTTGTATTGAATTTTTGCATAATATGGTTACCCCGCCACACGCTATTAGGTCGTTTTGTCTGTCCTTTCTAAATATCTCGTATTGTTTCAGTTTAAATGGTTTGTTTTCTTGTAAACGTGTTTTTTGAATACATATAAAGTGTGGTTGGTGTTCTTGTATGATTATTTGTAGTTCCGGTGGATGGGATATCAAACCGTTGTTGTTCCATTGTATTACAATCATTTTTGTTTGTGTTTTTGTTCTTCGAGTTATTGTATTTTTAGTCTTGTTATGATTCGTGTTATTCTCGATTTAATTGTTCTGCTTTGTAGAAGAGGTTTTATGGCGTCTAACATTTCTATTAGTTTATTTATCTCTGTTGTATATTCTTGTGCGATGTAGAGTTGTTCGTTCGATCCTTGAACGTTTTGGAGGAAGTCTATTAGCTCGTCGAGTGTTAGTACGTATTTATTTGGATTTTTTACTATTTCTTCATATGCTGGACTTAATTGTTCTTCGATTGTTGCTTGACTTGCTGGGCTTTGAGATCTTGATCTGCTTTCCGTGTTTACCTTTTTTGTTTTCTTATTTGGTTGTGAAAGTGTGTTTTGTTTTCCCGGTGTATTTTTTATATTGTTATCTTGTGTTTCTTCATTATTTTGACTTGGGTTTAGTTCTAGTTCTGTATTTTCTTCTGTATTATTTTGTAGTATGTTTTCATTGTTGGTTTGGGTGTTGGTTGTTTCACTGACATTAGTTTCTGTTTCTGAGTCTATTGGTGCTGGTCTTTTCTTAGTTGGTTTTTCAGGTGCTTGGGAATTTTGTATATTATTTTGCTTTGTTGAGATATAAATATCTGTCTTCTGAAGCTGCATATATGGGAGTAAATGTCCTCTTGTAATCCGGCCCTTTGAAAATACATGGGAGATACTGGTTTTATGCCATTTTGTATTAATAGTTGTTCTATAAATGCGTGTGGAATGGATGGACATACATTAGCTAATACTAATTTTATTTATGGTGTTATTAGTCGTCTTATTTCTATCTTCTGGTTATTTATTTCGATGTTTTTGTGATTTTCTATTAATATGTCGACAATGTTTTTATTCGTTAGGTAAATACAGATTCGATTATTTGAGATTTTAGATGCAAATTGTATGTTTTTGGGGTCGATTATGTTTCCTATGGCCATTACGTAATCTTTTATGTAAAGACCTTCAGTTGCATTTAAAATTATTCCTAGTTCTTTTGATAGAAAAGTAAATGTTGTGGATTGTTTCGGTTTGTTGGTCCTTTTGGCATATGTTTGCTGGCTGTAATTCATTTTGATGGTTTTTATTTTATTTTTGTTACCCCTGTGATCAGAAGTAACTTACAGGTCAGGTTTAGGTTTTTGGGTAGTAATTTATTTGTTTGCCTTAAGCAACTTTAATTTTGTTTTTAAATCTTATCTAGTTTGACTGTTTTTATCATTTCTTTGGAATTTTATTTAACAATTACATATTTCATAATAATTAGGGAGCAGATATAATTAATTGTATATAAGTAATATAGGAGTCCAGCCCTGTATTTCACAATCTTTCAAGTTCATTGCATCAGACTTGTCTCTCACGGTGAAACATGAGAGACATTGCTGAGTAAGGTAATTTCTGCATATTATCAAGAACATGTGTAGTTAGAAGTTAGATTCTGTTAGTAACTTGTACTGTAAACACGCTGTACTGTTTGTGTTGAAATAATAAATAATTTTTTTTATTATATTGAATCAATCAATCAATATATTTTATATTTATTAATCGTACATATAATTGCATATTTTGGAATAATATTAATGACTATAATTGGAGATACAATTTTTTATTAAAGATAACACTAAGCTTTGAACCTGCGGTCTTTAGAGGTCTGGTCAAACGCTCTAGCCAACTAGAGATATTTTAACAGTTTGGGAGATTTACTAGTGCTGAAATCTAGCGGCAAATCGGTGCACTACAGTAGTTAGAAGAGTTACACACAGATTTTGGGAACTTTTGGGTAGCACCTCGTACATGTATGTATTTTTTACAATTGGAGAGTCTTATCAATAATCAATCATTTTAATATACATTGTTTTTCTTTAGATTTCATAATTTTAATTATTGTTTATCTTTGTTACAGATAACGTCCTTGAATTTTGAATCGAATCATTCTGTTTGCTTCATGCATCTGCTGGGTGCACTGACCAGTGTTCATTGGTGAATTATTACCAAATTATATCCAATCAAAAGAGAAATGTGTGGGCAGTCAACCAGCAATATTACAATTAAAACTTCAAAGACTGCAGTAGTTAAGATTATCAATATAAGCAAGAAAGAAAATACAAGACAGAACGAAGTCAATATTGGAGAATAAAACAAGACACCAAAACTTCAACAATCACAGAACATTTAGTCATGATTAACTTTCAAGAGAGGAATTACAAGACAAAAGTCAACGTTCAAGAATGAAATGATGATTTAATCATTATTCAGCAATTAAGAAGAATATTGGAAGCTAGCAGTTAAAATTTCAAGAAAAAATTACAAAATAGAAACTAGCATTCAAGAAATTCAAGTTGTACCTCAGTATCGTGGGTTTGTTCCGATTTCTATGTCACATCAAGGGTTGTGTTCAGGTTTCGATGACTTCGTTTCCTATTTTTTTCTATTTCTACGTTATTTTTTTCCTTTTATCATCCATTATTAAATCACCAATAAAAGAAGATAGAAGATAAACAATAATCAACAGAGGACATTCAAGACAAAGGACAACAGCTCCCATTAAATAAATTATAGAAGACTGCCCGAAGACAGAAGATTAGTTTATCATTAAATAACAGTCAAAAAAGGAGAATAGAAGTCCATTATCAACTAGTACTAGAAGACAAAGAATAACTAAAATAGAGAAGATAAATCTTTCAACAAATTACTAAAGAATAATTTTATCATCTTGGAGTTGTTTCGGTTTTGATGTTACATCAAGGGTTAACTTCAGGTGTCGATGAATTCGTTTGTTTCCCGTTTTTCAATTTGAATTATTTTGTTGTTTATCTATAATCGATTTATTGAATCCATCATTAAATCACAAAGAAGATTTTATAATCCATTATTTAATATACCTAACGGCAGAGAAATCAAGGAAGAAGAATTTTTTGATTTTGATAATTTTTTAAAGGATTTTTCTTTTACGTGTATTTTGAAAGCAGTACATTATATATACCAAAACCAAAAAAGTAAATATAGAGCAAGGAAACCACTGAGTTTCTGCAGGGACAAAGAAGGAAACCTAATAGCTAACTTACAAAAAAAATTAGATAGATGGGCCGAGTATTTTGAGGATTTGCTAAATACCAATGGTGATGATAACAAAATAGACAATGGAAGCTGGAATCTACAGGAAAATATGGAGAGAGTACCTCAACCAAATGAAGAAGAGATAGTAGAAGTAATAAAAAAGCAAAAAAATAATAACAAAAGCCCAGGGGAGAACGGTATTATAACAAGTCGGCACAATTAAGATATACATATTAAGTAACTTCAATAACTAGGTCATGTAATATATAAACATTATAGTAGAGTGTAATACTTATTTTGCTGACTTAGCATTGTTATATTATACATATATAAGGATTGAATATTATACTCGGGATAGTGTGTGAGGGCTAACCGATTGGGCCAGCAGAAAAGAGTGTAAATCCAATAGAGTCAACACATCAAGAGTGTATCGAGTAGTGCTGAGTCTAACGTATAAAAAACCTATTTATTAAATATATTTATACTTTTATAATTTAATACTTGCGTCTTTCAATCTGACAAGAACCCGTATATTATTTGTTAACTCTCGTCATAACGAGGAGGGTTACAAAATGGTGGTAGCGGTTTGGGATATCGTGTCAGATCAGAGTGAACAAAAAGAAAAAAAATATGAATTTTTTTTTGTTACATTCGCGGAGGCCAAGTATTATAAGTTTTCGTTGTTTACTTTCTGTGTCTGGTCTTTATTATTTATTATAACATGGGTAAACCTGGGGATATACCGGGAGGTAGTAGCGCGTCGGACCGAACCACAATACAGACGGCGATTAAAACAACTAGAGACATTATTCGCTGCAAACAGGTTTCAGTATAGTGTGGCGGCGAACGTATTAAATAACTTTAGAGGGCAAAATCCTTCAGAATATTTCGCCAAACTTCAAATCCGGGCGGAAATTGAAAAATTGTCGGACCCGAACACAGTGGACTTGGTAAGACTAAAACTGACAGACGACGCATTTGACTTTTACATGTTGACTCCAGAATTACACAGTAAAACGTTAACATTAAAACAATTCAGTAAAATATTGACGGAGCGATTTTCGAAAAAACGACAACCAGGTCAGATCTATCGCGACTTGACGAATTTCGAACTTAAGATCGGTGAAAACGTCCAAAGTTTTCACAAAGGCTAAGAAAACTCAAGAAAGAACTGATATAGGAAGAAAATACAGAGGAAGAATCGGTGGCGAAGATATGTTTAGAACAATTCAAAATAGGGCTACGTCAAGAAATCCGTAGATACATTAGAACCATCATAGACTCCCAAGATGACCTCACAATCGAACGAGCGGTAACGATGGCTGAACGAGATGAAATGGAAATAGCACGAGTAAAAATGGAAAATGTAGAAATCGGAGCTGTTGACAGAAGAACAACTAACGTCAAGGAAGTGGAAAAATGCTATAATTGCGGAGCTACAGGCCATTTTAAAAGAGACTGCAAACAAATAGAAACGTGTAACTATTGTGAAAAGCCAGGCCACAACATTGCTGAATGTTGGAAAAGAACAAACAGGAACAATTTCAACAGAAGCTACAACAATACACATAGATATCGAGATCCACCACTAGAAAGAAGCAATAGATATAACTGGAACAATGGATATCGAGGAGCAGAAAACAAAAAACAGGTATACAGAGAGTTTACGCTATCTGTCTAATACGTCACATTTAAACGGGCAATTCCTCTCGCATGCGGGGCGCGGGAGGTATTAGTATATTCGGGACAAAATTATAAACAAATAATAATTACGCAAATTAGTTCAAAATCCGATTTCAAATTAAAAGATATTCCAAATTTTGTGGTAGCATTGGTAAACAATAAAGTTTTAAAACTGTTAGTAGACACAGGTTAAGCTGTTTCATTAATTAAAAGAAAATTCACAAAGGGGCAAATAGAAGCGGAGAATGTGGGAGCGTTAACATCAATATCAGGTTGCGAGATAGTGTATTACGGAACAACAAATGTAAATTTCTGTTTTGAAAATTCAAATATTGCATTTAATTGTGTGGTTTGTTCAGGCAACATAAAATTAGAAGCAGACGGTCTTTTGGGTCGTGATTTTTTAAAAATGTTTTAAAGCCAGCATAGATTACGGCACGCATGAAATCACGTTAGGTAATACGCGTGTAAAACTGATAGCGGACAACTCGAATCAAGAAGTGCTGACAGCAGCAAAAGTGGAAAAAAAAGCACGATAACGTCACGGAGCCAAGTAGCGTAGTTGAGAAAAGTCAGAAATAGCAAGCTAGCAACATTCCGATACCTTTAAAAATGGGAGAACTTGATAGTAAAATACCGAAGATAAACGAAAAAATTCAGAAATCGGAAATCAGTACCCTAAAACACGAAAAAAACGACACAAAAACCAGTGAATTGGTTGGGTTAAAGGATACAGTTACGATTCGACAAAACTGCGAAATAATGTGTACAGCCGTTCAGAATCTGGGCAATACGGAACACGATATTTTGATGGAACCAGTAGAGATCCAAATACATCGCATTATGGCAGCAAGCACAGAAAGAAATACCTATCAAGCTTGTAAATATAGCCAACAAGGAAATGGTTATTCAGAAAAATACGATTGTGGGAAAAGCAGAATAATTCAATGAAAAGAAGATAAAAGAAGAATATAGAGATGCAGAATGCAAATTAAGGAAAATGGATGTATACGGAATACACAAAAATAAAGGTACGCGCGATATTGAGAAACAATTACAGTTAGAGTATCTGTCAGAAGAGATAAAACAAGAGTTACTGGTCTTATTGAGAGAATACGAGGATGTATTTCTATGGGAAGACAGCAAACTAGGATGCACACATAATATAAAACACAAGATAAGCACCGGAGATGCACAGCCTATAGCAAAAGCATCATACAGAGTACCGTGTAGTCAAAAAGAAAAATTGAAAACGGAACTGGATAAGATGCTTGAAACAGGGGTTATTGAGCAGTTGTACTCACCGTGGTCAGCGCCAGTGGTTATGGTACCAAAAAATCTGAAAATGGCGAAAGCAAAATCAGGGTCTGTATAGACTTGAGAGGTCTAAATAAAGTGACAAAAAGGGATTATTTTCCAGTTGCTAATATGCAAGAGACTTTGGACAAGTTAGGGGATGCAAAACTGTTTACAACACTGGATTTGGCATCAGGATACTGAGGTAGTGGACCAAGATAAAGAGAAAACAGCGTTCACAACTGATTGTGGACACTATCAATTCACAAAAATGGCGTTCGGTTTAGCTAATGCACTCAGTACGTTCCAGAGACTTATGAATAGCGTTTTAGCAGGAGTAACTGGTGAAAGATGCTTAGTATATCTGGATGATGTAGTTGGTTTTAATAATGGCGGAATTAAGGATCATTTGAAACGACTAAAGGAAGTGTTTGACAGGTTGAGACAAGCAAACTTGAAACTACAACCGAGTAAATGTAAATTTTTGAAACCAGAAACCAAATATTTAGGGCACGTTATTATTGGCGAAGGCGTAAAACCAGATCCCGACAAAATTTCAATTATTCAAAATTATCCAAGACCGAAAAATATAAAAGAAATCAGGGCTTTTACTGGTCTTGTAGGATTTTATAGACGCTTTATTTTAAATTTCGCAACAATAACAAAACCACTTACAGAATTAACAAAGAAAGATATAGCATTCAACTGGACAGATGATTGTGAAAAAGCATTCGAGGGATTTAAAAATGCACTGTACTCAGATTCAGTACTAACTCATCCAGACTTTTCTAAAGAATTTATACTATCAACGGATGCCAGCGGAAAATTGATAAGCGCTATTCTAAGTCAGAAAATTGGAGGGTATGAAAAACCGATAGCTTTCGCTAGCCGACAACTAAACAAGGCCGAAATGAATTATACCACATCAGAATGGGAATGTTTAGCTGTATGTTGGGGTGTGAAATACTATCGTTGTTATTTATATGGCCGCAAATTCAGTCATCACGGATCATGAACCACTAAAATGGCTGATGAAGTTCAAGGACAACAATTCAAGATTATCCAGGTGGGCACTAACATTGAGTGAACACGACTTCGAAGTAATTCACAGACCAGGGAGAAAACACATTAATGCTGACGAGTTATCACGAATTCCAGTGCAAGCGATCGAAGCGGAAGAAAATGCGTACATGCCAGTATGGGACAGACATACTATAATACAGAAACAGCAAGCAGATGCAAAGATAACACAATGCAAAAAGAAGGAAGGATTCTTCATAGTTGTCGAGGGTCTTGTGTTTAAAGAAAAATCAGATAACGAAAGACATCATAAATTAGTTGTGCCCAGTATCAATGAAATTTAGGATGATGCACGATTACCATAACTTACCGTATGCCGGACACCAAGGATTCGAAAAAACGAACAAACAAATAAAGGAAAAATTCTTCTGGAAACACATGAGCGAAGATATTGAAAAATTCTGCAGTAAATGCCATTCATGCGATGAAAGAAAAACGTCACCACATCACAAGCCAGCACCGCTACAAAGATTCCAAGAAATAACTGCGCCATTACAAAGAGTATCTATGGATGTTGTCGGACCACTGATGACTAGTACAAAGGGTAACAAATATATTCTGACGTTGCAGGATCACTTCAAAAAATACCCTGAAACATTTGCAATATCAGACCAGAAAGCGAGCATAATTGCAAAAATTTTAGCAGAAGAAATCATCACCAGACATGGAGTGCCAAAGCTTTACTTTACGTTACGATTACGACGGCAATTACGCTTCAGAGTTAAAACAACAACTGCAACTAGTATTCAATAAGGTAAAACAGCACGTAGCACAAACGACTGAGACAGTACACAAACAATTTAATAAAAACGCAAAGTCGACAAGTTACAATGTCGGTGACGCGGTTTATTTACATGACCCGACAGTACAGATAGGAACGTCGCGTAAGTTACATAGACCTTGGACAGGATCGTACTTTATTATAGAATCAATCGGGCCCGTAAATTATAAAATTAAAGATAACAAATCGGGAAAAATTCTGAAGGTACATGTAAATCGTTTAAAACCATTTAAAGCGGACATAGAAGCAGACAAGGAAAACGAACCAGCAACTGAGACAAAGAAGAGTAATGAATAACCGGGACGAACACACAACAAAAAGGCAATAATTTTCAAATTTATCAGTTAGTTTTGCAGGACGTGGCAAGCAGACAAATTGCAAAACAAATAGCACCACAGACACCCACCACACCATATCACACGCGAAGCAGAGGGCCAGTTTAAGACCACCCCTGGATCTTACCACCAGGAAGACAGTAGCATATTATTTTGTTACAGATAAAGGCAACTCTAGTTTTGCAGCAGTAGGCGTGGCGATTAACGCATCTCTCGCGTTAATCGCATTTGACTGCAGAGGGCCGAATACAAACATCATCACCGTGGCTCTAAAGGACGTGGAGTCTTGGAGGTGCAGCAGGAGCCACAGTTTAAATTCAAGCCTATGTACGATATCGGCAATGCTGGCATATACTCCAAGACGGAGATAAAATCAGTGCAGGACGCGTTAATTTTTGGACTGGAACGAGAGTAGGTAAGCAATGACAGTTCTGGCTCATATTTCAAAATGGCGGCCGTCAGTGGCGTGGCGGTGGCGTGGCGGTGGCGGGGCGGTGGCGCTTTGCGATGAGTCATGGGGTGCCAACGGTCAGCTTGGGGTCATTGAACTTGCACCTGGTATTAATTAGGTCATTGGCCAGCACACCTGCAGTAATTGTTCCCTGGAGGTGCAACCGTCAAACACACGTACGGCACGCGTCATAAGACACCTGACATTAATTTGGTCCAGCGGAATGCTACCATGGTGAGGGTGAAACGAGGGTATAAGTCATACTTGCAGTTGGCACGCGTCAGTGTCACTGACCTTTACCACGTGCAGCACTGGACTTGTTGAACAAGTTTTTGACCTACGACAAACACATGCATGTGCATCAGGTCATGACTCTAGATTTACGTTATGTTTACAAGTTCGTTACAGATTGATGGTGGGGGAAAGATTTTGTATAAATATGTATAGAAACCTTATTGAAGAACAGTTGAATATTAAATTTTCATACTTACCATCATCATCATGAGTCTTCTGCAAAAACTCAATAAAGTTGCGCAAGTAAAAGATATTTTACCATTAGCCGACCTAGAAGTTGGAAAAAAGTACGAAATTGTAAAACTATACAAGCCCACTACAACATATGATGAGCGAGTTGTCCTGGAACTACTAGAAAATCGCGTATATTTGGGTGCCCGATTCAACGCACTCGATAAAGATGAGATAACCAGCTTGAATGAAAAGGCTTCTGCAGGAGCACTTTTGATTATTTCAAAGAAAAAAAGTGGCAAGACAGTGAACTTGTAATTTTATGAAAAATGAGTACTAAAGAAAATTATCGCATGCAACTTGATTTGTAATTAAAAAATATTAAAATATTAACGCATGACATTGATATGTATTATATAACAATAAAAATGCAAAATTTGGGAATTAATGATAAAGTGAAACATGGTAGTCCGATTCAACGATGCAGTCCAAATACATCACCTTATAAAGTGGCGCTTCGCGTATCACATGGCCAGATGCAGCAATTGGGAGCAATATGCAAGAGATCGGGAGAGGTTTAGAGATAAGATAGATAACTTTTATTCACCTATAATTACACCTGTATTAGAAGCTAAAATAAAATGTATTCGTGGTTAATACTTTATGAAAACAAATAGTATGTATTAAAGTTTTATGATAATTTTTTAATTTCAACCTTAGTAGCACGCATACAGGTAGTTTGCAGCTATTGGCATGACGTCACTGTACCCCTATATATAAAGGATAACTTCAAAAATTGCTCGAGCAGTTATCAGTTGTGATGGCGTTCGGTGAAGCAAAGTGGTTAGAGGGTCAAGATCTAAGGTGGCTAGAATGTGTGAGCGAAGACAATATACAAACGATATTCTGGGCCTGGAGGCGGACGGAGTATCAAGTGCATCACCAACATCTGAGCTCCTGCCAACACCGAAACCTCTGGCGACGCCGATGCCTGAGTCGACACCAGCACCGAGGTCAGAACCTCTGACAACGCTGATACCAGCACCTGAGTCACTACCACGAGTCCTACCAACTTCACCACAGCTACATCGGCAACCCAGCTCGGAAATGTTAAAAAATTTGGAACTGTTTTTTGCTCTTGTAAATTATGTACAGTTGTACGCGAACATTTAGAATCAATTTTCAATTAAAATGTGTGTGTGTGTGTGTGTGTTAGAATAAGTAAGTACAAACTATCTGTATATGTTGCGTTTAATAAATTAAATTTCAAATAAATCATTCTATTTTTTAACCTGTACTTCTTCCAACCCCCTAGGTATGAATAATAATTCCAGATTAAAGTAAAATATTTTTATTTTCATTAAAATTATACATTCTTAAAATTAAATTACATAGCATTCTTAAATTAAAATTGAGGACAGCTTTTTCTCATTGGAATTGGGCCCTCCACTTGATTCTCACACACACTCACATGCTTGAAGCAGCTTCGATGTTTTTGAAATTCTTCATCGTCTTGCCAGGATCTAGGAAATCTATCCCATAAATTTTCGATTTCACGCCCCGCAAACACCATAACAAACTCCATTGGTAGAGTAGCGATTTCTTCGTCCAGCATGAAAAATAGTAGACCTTCTTTGAAAAATAATTGCAAAGACTTATATCTTGTAAAACGTTCATTAAGCCAATCTTTTAATGCATACGCATTCCGTATAACACAGTGTTTAACGTGAAAATTGCAATAATCTAAATTAGGATTACTGAAATCTTTTAGAACAGGACAGTTTAAGTTCTCAATATTTATAATATTAATTTTTGACTTTATAATATTTTTAAGCCAGCATACTTTTTCTAACCCTTTGACATAAATTTTGTCAACGCTGGGAGAGAACATGGAATTGACAGAATCCGACAGATTTTCATATGGTATATCACCAAAATTCGACTCTAAATTATGATAATTTTTAGTTAACCATAAAACATTCTGTTTACTTTTATAATCCAACTGGTCCCATGGAAAAGGCGGTTCAATCATTTCATACTGACATATTCCTGTTGCAAGATTTATTACCGCAATTTCTTTAAAAATAAATGTTTGAACATTATCTTTAAAAATTTTAAAACATTGTATATCAACAATAAATGTATTCATTTTGAATGAATGGTAAGTAATAAGTGCAGTGAGCAGTGACGAATCTTTTATATGCAGGCCCAGCCAATCGCATGCCCGCATTATTCGGTATACCAAAAGCACTTATAAATGGGTGGAGGGGATCCATCGCTCTAACATTGCAAATTTTTAGCAATTTCTGAATTTCGATGGATGTTTGTTGAACATTAGTTCTAATTCTTCTTCCCCCTCAAAATTTTGCATAATTTCAATAAAAGTTTTTCAAGCTGTGATGAACCATTCACCTATGTTGCTGAGAAATCTCAGCCGATTTTATGTAAACTTGATTACCTTTTCGCTTAAGAATTTTTTCCACCAAATACACATCAGAATATTTTACCTTTTGCAATTCATGCTCATAAAATCCGCCCTGAATAAGTTGACCAGAATAATCCTTAAGGATATATGTAGCTGGATTTGTTAATTTGACTTGATCTATAGTAAATATTTCATTAGACCAGTTTGGTGTATATCCCTTAACGAATGCACTCCGATATTTACTAATTCGCACAAAATCACCTACTTTAAATTTTGCAATACCAGCTATTTCTATATTACTGTAAACAGTATCAAGTAGAAGCTTTTCTTTACTTTTATTAACATCTCTAGGTTTCATATTAATTGTTCTGTGTTTTGTCACATTATATGACTCAGTTAGTTCAGGTAATAAATTAAGCCATTTATATGACCCCTGTAAACTAAAACGCTTCCACATTGCATTCTTTAAAGTTCTATTCACTCTCTCCACAATACTGGCCTTTTTATTACTGAAACTTGAATAATGATTGATATTGTGTTTTTCCATTAACTGTTTAAAATCTTTATTATAAAATTCTTTTCCCAAATCAGTGTGAATATTTTTAGGAATGCGATAACTTTTATTAAATATATCTTTCATTGCAGCAGTTACATCACGCCCTGACTTATTTTTTATTGCTCGCGTCCATAGAAATTTGGAGAATACATCAATAACAACTAAAATATATTTAAAACTTCTATTTAACCTGGCGTAGGGTATCATTTTCACCAAATCAGCTTGAAATAATTCATCCAAACCCTTAATAAACACCCGTCTTCTTGGGAAATTTACACGCGCAGATTTATGCAATTCCTCGACAACTTCTCGCTTAATTTTCAACATGATATACAGCCGTTTCTAATATTATTTCCAGATATAAGTTTTCTAATCTTAAACCTACGGGGTATGGAAATATACTCAATTTATCATTACGCATAACATTTTTATTTTCAATAAATGAAACGCGTTTAGTAGCATTAATACTATAATTTAAAGATTTTCTTGATTAAATCGACATTCAAGTACTCGTCCAGCGCACGGAAATTTATAATGCTTTTTATCAAAATCGTTAATGTTATCATAATTTTCACCTGAACAGTTGCCTGATGAGTATTTATAAGAGCAACAATTTTATTATTAATATACTTTTTAGTTCTATGCAACTCAATATGACGTCCGAACTTGTCCAGAGTCGAGTGGAAACGTTCTATTATTCCGTTAGATTGAGGATTTTGTGAACTAATGAAGTGGGTGTGAATTTTGTGTATGTCTAAAAGTTCTTTAACTACTGAGTTTCTAAATTCTAGTCCGTTATCAGGAATTATTTGCTCTGGTATTCCATGGTGCGTGAAATGTTTTATTAAGTTATTAGCTACTTCGATACCTTGTCCGGAATTAAGTTTATATGCCTATGCGAATTTGGAAAATGAGTCAACTACTGTAAAAATTTAGAGTTTTCTAGTGTTATCGTATCTACGTGCACAATTTCAAAAGGTTTTGTTGCTGTCGGTGTTATATTAAATTTTAAATTTAGGGGTTTTCTGTCATATTTCGTAAGTTGACATATTTCACAGTTATTAATATACGTTTGAACCGTTTTTCTTAATTTTGGCCAGTAATACATCTGTTTAATGCGTGCCTCTGTATCGTCAATACCTCTGTGGTTTGTTTTTCCCGTGTGGTAGTTATTTATGATTTCTAGTATTTCTTCTTCGTTAGTGACGTCTGTAAGATATTGTGTGCATTTAACCATGGGTATTTGTGAATGTGTGAAATATATCTGGAGAACTAGAGATAATTTTTCATATAATTCGTCTTTAAAATATAAATAATATTTAACTTTTGGTACGATATATTCTTTAAGGAATTGAATCTTTTCTTTTTCGTAGTTTGATTTTGAAAATTGTACCAGCATTCTTTGTTTTGTGTTCTCAAAAAGTTTCAGAATTTTTGGTGAATTAGGGTTGAACTCTACTTCAGATATGATTATCAGATTTTTTCCGAAATTAACAGGGTATTCAGCAATAGGTATGCCGATTACTGGGTTCTCTTGATTAGAATGAACTGTGACGTCACTATCGTTATCATTGTGTTGTTCGTTGTTTGCATCTATAGTTTGAATATCATCTCCCACTTCGACAACTAAAGATTGATTATCATCTTGATTATTACAGTTTTTATTACTTAATTCTTTATTAAAATTATCCATACATTTTTGAAATTGGTTAATGTTTTCATCCGAATCGTTTGTATTAATTTCTATGCGTGGAAGTGTACTATCTGGTAAGGTAAAGATTGTAATTAGTATATTCGTTTTGTCGAAAATATATTCGAGCATTGATTTAACATCGTTCCAGTTTCATTGGTCGCGTCCGCAAGCAATTTTGGGTAAACTTAGGTTTTGTATCTTATTTTTTAAGCAAAAGTTTATTAATTGTAGTAGTGTATAAAGAACGTCTTGTTTTGTAGGTTTATTATAGTAATTTTATTTTGTTATTAGATATATTATAAAACGATTCTTTTCTTTAAGATGAATTAAAGTATGAAGTTGAGGGTTCTGAGATTTTAGTTTGTCAATATTTTGAAATTTGTTTTTAAATTGTTTAGCAATTCCTTTTGACATTTGTAAGTCCTTGCTGACGCAATGTGCTAGACTGTTGTCTGACGGTGCATTAAATAAGTTCCCAACTACTTCAATGATATTTGCGTGGGTCGGTTTGTCTGTTTGTTTTTTCGTTAGGTAGTCTTGGTATTGTGCTAGGACAGATTCGCTTTCGTATTGTTTTAATGAATTTTGAATTTTATTATCGGGTTCTCGCGGAGTTCGGCTTAGGGCGTCTGCATTTGCATTTAATTTTCCTTTTTTGTAAATAATTTCGTAATCATATTCTTCGAGTTTCAATCTCCAACGTATTAATTTTTGGCTTTAATCCTTAAGGGAAAACAGCCATTGTAATGGTCTGTGATCAGTGCAAATTGAAAACTTTCTTCCAAAAAGATACGGCCGAAAATATTTTGTTGTCCAGTGTATTGCTAAAAGTTCCTTCTCGATCGTGGAATAATTAATTTCTGTTTCGTTAAGCGTTCTGCTAGCGTAAGCGATTGGCAGGTCACTGCCTATCTTACCTTGTGATAAGACGGCACCGAGTGCTACATTGTTCGCATCGCATGTTAAGATAAATTCCTTGTCAAAGTCTGGGTATTGTAATATCGGTTCGTTAGTTAGTAATAGTTTCCATGTCTCAAAGCATTGTTTATATTCTGAATTATTAATGTCAATGATCCCGTCTTTTTTTAGAAATTTTGTCATGGGTTTGGTAATTTTTGCGAAGTCTTTTATGAACTTCCTATAATATCCAATAAGTCCTAAAAATCTCTTAATTTGTTTTGTCGTGGTAGATAATGGGTAATTTAGAATAGCTGAAATTTGGTCTGGGTTTGGTTTAACGCCATGAGGGGTTACAATGTGTCCGAGATACGCAACTTCTTTTTTCACAAAATTCCGACTTGTCTTATTGAATTTTTAAGTTGGCTTCTTTTAATCGGTCGAATACTAGTTTTAAATTGATTATATGTTCGTCTAGGCTTGTGCTAAAAATAATTATATCGTCGAGATAAACTAAGCAAATTTTGTTAGTCTCAAAACATTGTCCATGACACGTTTAAAAGTCTCGGGTGCGTTCTTTAGCCCGAAAGGTATTCGTAAGAACTCGTAATGTCCATCCTCTTTGCAGAAAGCTGTCTTAGGTATGTCATTCTTGTCCATTTTAATTTGGTGGTAACCCGACGCGAGGTCCAGGGTGGTAAAATATAGACATCGTCCGAGTTTGTCCAGCAAGTCAGTAATGTTAGGTATGGGATATTTATCTTCGATGGTATTTTCATTTAGTTTGCGATAGTCAATGACTACTCGCCATTTTTGTTTGCCCGGTGCGTCTAGCTTTTTGGGGACAACCCAAATCGGGGAAGACCATGGTGAATTAGAAGGTAGTATTTTTTCTGTTTGTGTAAGGTTTAAATTTGAGTCTGCATTCATTGTATAAATTTCGTAATTGTCTAACGCTTCTACTATAATTGGAATTTTCAACTGATATTTAACTTCGCTCTCTGACAAGTTAATAATTATACACATAGCTTCATAGTTTTTTGCTACAGTAGCACATTCAGGAATTAATAAATTTTTTGTTCTGATATTTGGAACTAGAATATTACCTTTTTCTTTGTTAACTTTTATTTTAATGATTCTTTCAGACATTGGTTCTATTATGCCATTATTACGATATTTTTGATTTACAGTTAAATTATTTGTGTCGGGGGTAGCTTTAAAATTATGGTAATGAATTTTTATTTTACTGTGTAGAGTAATTATCATATCGTTTACTGTGTCGATTGAAATTTTTAATTTTTTCATATTTTCCTTGCCAAGTAGTAAATCAAATTGATTATGAAATTTAAAAAGATAATATTTTAAAGCTGGTTTTGGATTGTCTTTGAGATTAAACACGTTTGAGATAGGAATTTGTGTACTGTATTTCTCGGTAGATGAACCATGTGCAGTTGTAATTTGAAACGGGTCTTCACTGATAGCGTGTTTGTAGTGTTTGAATGCAATGTCGGGATTTACAAATGATTTCCTGCTTCCAGTGTCTATTAAAATTTTTAAATTATTTTCTGGAATTACAATGAATGGTAGCTTGCTTTGGTTATTTGTTAAGTTCATTAATTGGAAGTATGAAGTATTTGATCCGAGGCCAGTTCGTCTAAAAAAAGAATGTTCGTTTTGATCTGATGCGTTTGTTTCATTTGTAATTTCTGGGTTATCATCGAGTGGGTATTCATTCATCGTATAATCTTGTGTCTCTGGTTGATCTATAATATTGTGTTCGTCTGTGTAATTTACTATTTCTGATTGATCTATGTTATAGAGTTCTTCCGCAATATTTTTTGGAAAGAATTGTCTGTTTTGACTTATGAAATTTTGTCTTTGAGTGGAAGGTCCGAGTCTTGGAGCATTGAATTGTGTGTTTCGTGTGGATATGCTCATTGGTGTAGGTCTGGGGAGTGGTTGATTAGTATTTCTAATCATTGTAGGAAAGTTAGTTCTACGCTGCGCTGTTTGTTGGTTATTTTTTTAAGACTGGGGTTGCCATGTTTACTATAGGTTCTCTTAGTATAATTGAAGGATTATTTAAGGTGTTTGGATTTAAATTAAGATCGTCAAGATCTGAGCCAGATTCAGAATTTGAGCTTTCGCTTGAATTTATTATTACGTTTAGACCTCGAAATGACATGTGGTACTTATAGTAGCAGTATCAGTGATGGTTTCATATTTGTTGAAATCGCTTGATGAGTTCCTGGAACTGTAGTTTTGTCTCGGTCGGGTGCAGGTGCCTCTGGAATCGGAGATGCCGTCCAGCTGATCGACGCTGCAAGGTTGACGTTCTCGTTGACTGATTTGCACTCAGCACAGTGAGGACGCTCAGGAACTTTAGTTAATTTGTTTTATAATAGTCTTTTAAGATACGTGTTTGTTAGTTATATACGTTAACTCACTACGCGCACGAAGTGTTATTTTCGTTAACACAAAAAGATTGTTCGTTGGCCAAATAAATCACAAAGGTGAATTAAATTATTTTCACTAATTTGTTAAGGCCTATCCTACCGACTGCGCCAATTATAACGTTAAACAAATTAACCTTGTTTTTAAAAAGTATTTATTTTACTTTAGACGTTCCTACTTGTACAAATTCTGAGCTAAGACTAACTTAAAACATACAATAATATTTCATGGCTAAACTACAACTACGAATAATGTAATATGATAATTCTACATAAAGTCACGTTCTTAAATATTAACTGTCTATGCCAGCAATATTCCACCCTATATATATATATATATATATTGTATATATATATATATATAAATTAACTTTCAATTAGTAACAAGTCGCCTTTTAAAAAGTTATTTATTTCAATAAACAATTATTTATGTCTTTACAGTATGAGTTCTGAATCTAGACTAACTTAATCTTAACATTTCTATCTAAGCAAGACTATGCTACGTGACATTTAGTAGTCAGCAACTAGCGTGAGAATATATTATAATGTTTATGTCATCAAAATGTGGCACTATAACTCCTCCACCCTTAGAAGGAGGCACCCCCTGGAAGTTGGACCTCGGTGTCTTCGGTTTTCTTTGTTGAATTCCGGTTGATTATTTTTGTTCGTAGTCTTTGCAGTATTATATAGAATATAATAATTGCAACTGCGATATATAGAAGTATTGTCCAAATACTAGGGATGTAAATATCGGTATTGATTTTTTGGGTCGGTATTATATGGTTCACCCTGATTTTGTCGAATTTCAGAGACGATAAGTTTATTGAAAAGTTTGAAATTTTATTATTTTCAAGTTTAAACTTTAATTTAGGCAGCAGCAGAGGTAATCCATGTGTTTTATCGAGGAATATTAATTTTTGATTTTTAAATATCACTTCACAATTATTATCACCTTTGCCGGCTAATGATTTTACGCTGGTTCCTTCGGGACAATTTGTGGAGATTTTTTCTTCTTTAGGAAGAATAGCTAGATACTGGTTTATTTCAGGCAGCAATTCGAAGTGGTTTTCTTTGATGTCTAGTTTCGTGTAGTGGCACTGGCTTGTGTGTTGTTTATCTAATATTTCTTCTTCGCATGTAGGGTTGATGTGGGCATGGAACTTGTTGGGGCACTGATATATTCTACTCTGAATACACGTGTCGCTTAGAGGAATAATATCTTTATTTGTTTTTAAAACGTACTTTGAATCTGGGATAATTGTTACAAATTCTGATCCGTATTTATTTATTTATTTTATTTATTTATGTTACGCTGTACAACAGGAACTTAATCCCAATTACAGTACAGGGTCCGCACTCAACGAGCCGCAGTGTAGAAGTTTATATAATTTTTAGCTTGAGTGAGATTCGAACTCGGGATCTCCGGATTCGAATTCTGTATCGCTATCTACACCACCGTACTGACGGAGTTTAGTTGGAGTTGAGATTAAATGATAAAGGTCGAAATTAATTTCAAAATTAATAGGAATGGAAATGAAGTAGATTATTTGTGAGGATTCAATTTTACAATTAACTTTTAACAATTCCTCGTATTCTAAAATATTTTCTAATTTAGGTTCAAATGGTAATTGCATTTTATAATGGTCTGATATTTTCTGAATTTCTAATAATAATTTATCTGGTTGAATTATACTTGGATGCAGAGTTCTAAGTTTACAAAACGTTACAGAATTTTCTATATCTTGTAATATGTTCAGAATAGAGTTGTAGAGTATGACTAATTGATCGAAAATACCCTTTGCGTATAGAAAGTCTTCAACAAGCAATTTATTTATAATTTCGGATAATTGCATCATTTTAGTTTTTAACAGATTTTCATTATGTTGTATATCTCTCAGAGTACTATTAAAGTTTGCTATAACTTGATTATTTACGGAATACGATAATTTTAGTTGGTTTTCTAATTTATGTTGATTTTGTTCCAAGTCTGTTAAAATTTTATTATATCGTTTACCATCTTCGGCATATAAATTTCCAGAAATGAATTTGAAAACGCTTCCTAATCCGTCTATAAGACCTCTTTTATTTCTTTTTGTTAAGGCAGTTGAGTGAAACCCAATGTTTATGATTTTATTATTAATAGTATTTTTTGTAAAATCTATGATTTTTACATAATTCCGGGATTCGTTAACGTAATGTGAATTATTTGAAATAATATTTTTAAGGTGACTATATTGTTCGTTTAAATTATTATACTGCTGGAAGAGCGGCTTCAAGTTGTAATAATGGACGAAGGTGTGAGTTGTTTCCTCGAGTTTTGCTGGGCCCAATTTAATAGGGAGTATTCCCAAGTTTTCAGTTATATTTTGGATAGTTGATCCGTTGCCGATCGCGAGCAACCTGGAAGAATTTTGAATTGGTAAGTTTTTTTCCTAGGGCGTTTTACATTGGTCAAATGAATTTTTTGTGTTGTATTACCGTGTGTTGGTTTTAGTTTCGCGGTTTTTAAGTTTTTGTCTATAGTTTTTAGTAATTATGGTTTATATTTGTTTTTTGTTTTAGCCTGTTTTTGTTTGTTTTTGACGTGAATGTTGTGGGGAATTTTCGGTAATTCTTCTCTAGTTTCATTAAACTTTCCGATAATTTTTTCTTTATTTTGGTTGATTTTATCTTTTATTGACTCATATAACAATTTTGTTTTATTTTTGTGATTTTCAATGTAATTATTTATTAATTGTTTTTCAATGTCTATATTAAAAGGAGATTTTGTATCAAGGTGTCCGGATATAATTTCGGAGGGTTTCAGTTTTGTCACGGAATGTATTGTGTTATTATATGCTAAAAGAGCATAGTTTACTTTTATTTTAATGGGTTCTTTTTTATAAATTTCTTGATTATTAAATAATCTGACATGCTCGATTAGCGTGGAATGGAATTGTTCAATCATTCCATTCGATTCGGGATGTTGTGAACTGATAAAATGTATATGAATTTTATGAAGAGCTAGCAATTCTGTGACGATTGAATTTTTAAATTCTAATCCATTATCGGATATAATTTGGTCGGGGATTCCGTGATGAGTGAAATATTGTACTAATTTATTAGCAATTTCAATACCTTGACTTGAATTTAGCTTATATGCCTGTGCATATTTTGAAAAGGAGTCGATTATAGTGAGGAATTTGAGATTTTCTAAAGTAATGGTGTCGACATGTAATATTTCAAAAGGTTTAGAGGCTGTTGGTGTAATATTTAATTTTAGTTTAAGTGGTTTTCTGTCGTATTTAGTTACTAGACATAATTCGCATGAATTAATAAACGTTTGTATTGACTTACGTAATTTAGACCAGTAATAATTTCTTTTAATACGTGCTTCCGTGTCGTTGGTACCGCGATGGTTTGTTTTGCCTTCGTGATTGCTACGAATAATTTCTATTATTTCATCCTCGTCTGTTACATCAGTGAGAAATTGTGTACATTTTACTAAATTTATTTCTGAATTTTTAAAGTGATTTTGCAGAACTAAACTAAATTTTTCATATGTCACATTCAAAATAAACGTGATATTTTACTATGGGTGCTATGTATTCTTTAATAAAATTAAATATTTCATTTTCGGAATTATTTTTCGAGATCTCGATCACAAACCGTTGTTTTGTATTTTGATGTAATTATAAAATTATGGGTGGTTTAGGACTATGTTCTGTTTCTTTTATAATTAATTGGTTTTTGCCATAATTGACTGGACATTCTATTATCGGAATGCCTACTATGGGATTTTCTTTATTCGAATGGATTGTGTTATCACTGTCGCTAAACGTTTCGTCGTTGATGTTACTTTTATCGCCTGTTTGTACGATTAAGGACTGATTATCTGTTTGTTCAACGTTTTTGGTGTCAAATTCTTTATTAAACTGTTTCATATATTTTATAAATGGTATTTCATTATCAGAGTCGTTTACGTTTAGTTCGAGTTTTTGCAAGTCTGGCAGTTTAAACACTGTGATAAGAATGTCGGTATTGTTAAAAATGTACTGAAGCATTGTTTTTACTTCTGTCCATTTCAATTCGTCTAATCCACAACTGATTTTTGGTACAGAGAGATTTTTAATTTTATTTTTAATACAGAATGATTTTAAATTCAAGAGTGTGTAAAATACATCTTGATTAGTGGGCTTGTTATAATAGTGTTCTTTAGTAATTAAGTAAATAATATATCTAAATTTAGTTTTGAGATAGGCTAAGGAATAAAGTTGTGGGCTTTGTTTTTTAATTTTTCTACATTGCCAAATTTGATTTTAAATTGTTTTGCGATTCCGTCTGTCATGTGTAAATCTCTACTCACGCAGTGAGCTAGATTGTTAGTCTGTGGGGCGTCGAATAAGTTACCTTCTATTTCTAGTATGTTGTCATTTGTAGATGTATTAGTCAGTTTAGTTTCCAAGTATTGTTGATATTGTGCTAATGGAGATTGTGATTCTGTTTGCTTTAATGAATTTTGATTTTCTTCATTTTTTTCGAGAGGGATGCGACTTAATGCATCTGCATTTGTATTTAATTTACCTTTCTTATATACAATTTCGTAATCAAATTCCTCTAATTTTAGTCGCCATCGTATAAGTTTTTAACTGCATTGTTTTAAGGAGAAAAGCCATTGTAACGGTCTGTGGTCCGTATAAATTTTGAATTTACGGCCGAAAATGTATGGTCTGAAATACTGAGTTGCCCAAACAATTGCCAAAAGTTCCTTTTCTATTGTGGAATAATTTGTTTCAGAATCGTTCAATAATTGTTTAAACTTTTTAACTTTACCCTAGGTACAAACATTACGGTTAGTTGAAGTTTGATTTCAACATTAAATTTAGGTGAGATATGGTCACAAATCGTTATTCAACTTGAAACACGGTTTTCTGCGTTATTAGAGTCTGAAACGAACTTTTATCGTTTACTCGCCTAAAGACAGTGATATTTTAAAATTGTTTAAACTTTTAAACTTTATTCAAGGTACAAACTTTACGTTCATTTTAATTTTGAATCTACCATTAAATTTAGGTGAGATATGGTCACAAGTCGTTTTTCAACTTGAAACACGATTTTCTGCGTTATTAGAGTCTGAAACGAACATTTATCGTTTAACTCGCCTAAAGACAGTGATATTTTAAAATTGTTTAAACTTTTTAACTTTACCCTAGTTACAAACATTACGGTTAGTTAAAGTTTGATTCCACCATTAAATTTAGGTGAGATATGGTCACAAGTCGTTTTTCAACTTGAAACACGATTTTCTGCGTTATTAGAGTCTGAAACGAACTTTTGTCGTTTACTCGCCTAAATATAGTGATATTTTAAAATAGTTTAAACTTTTAAACTTTACTCAAGGTACAAACTTTACGTTCATTTAAATTTTGAATCTACCATTAAATTTAGGTGAGATATGGTCACAAGTCGTTCTTCATCTTGAAACACGATTTCTGCGTTATTAGAGTCCGAAACGAACATTTTTCGTTTACTCGCCTAAATATAGTGATATTTTAAAATTCTTTAAACTTTTTAACTTTACCCTAGGTACAAACTTTACGGTAAGTTAAATTTAGGTGAGATATGGTCACAAGTCGTTTTTCAACTTGAAATACGATTTTCTGCGTTATTAGAGTCTGAAACTAACTTTTGTCGTTTACTCGCCTAAATATAGTGATATTTTAAAATTGTTTAAACTTTTTAACTTTACCCTAGTTATAAACATTACGGTTAGTTGAAGTTTGATTTCAACATTAAATTTAGGTGAGATATGGTCACAAGTCGTTTTTCAACTTGAAACACGGTTTTCTGCGTTATTAGAGTCTGAAACAAACTTGTCGTTTACTCGCCTAAAGATAGTGATATTTTAAAATAGTTGAAACTTTTAAACTTTACTCAAGGTACAAAATTTACATTCATTTTAATTTTGAATCTACCATTAAATTTAGGTGAGATATGGTCACAAGTCGTTTTTCAACTTGAAATACGATTTTCTGCGTTATTAGAGTCTGAAACGAACTTTTGTCGTTTACTCGCCTAAATATAGTGATATTTTAAAATTGTTTAAACTTTTTAACTTTACCCTAGGTACAAACTTTACGGTAAGTTAAAGTTTGATTCCATCATTAAATTTAGGTGAGATATGGTCACAAGTCGTTTTTCAACTTGAAATACGATTTTCTGCGTTATTAGAGGCTGAAAGTAACTTTTGTCGTTTACTCGCCTAAATATAGTGATATTTTAAAATTGTTTAAACTTTTTAACTTTACCCTAGGTACAAACTTTACGGTAAGTTAAAGTTTGATTCCATCATTAAATTTAGGTGAGATATGGTCACAAGTCGTTTTTCAACTTGAAATACGATTTTCTGCGTTATTAGAGTCTGAAACTAACTTTTGTCGTTTACTCGCCTAAATATAGTGATATTTTAAAAATTTTTAAACTTTTTAACTTTACCCTAGTTACAAACATTACGGTTAGTTGAAATTTGATTTCAACATTAAATTTAGGTGAGATATGGTCACAAATCGTTATTCAACTTGAAACACGGTTTTCTGCGTTATTAGAGTCTGAAACGAACTTTTATCGTTTACTTGCCTAAAGACAGTGATATTTTAAAATTGTTTAAACTTTTAAACTTTATTCAAGGTACAAACTTTACGTTCATTTTAATTTTGAATCTACCATTAAATTTAGGTGAGATATGGTCACAAGTCGTTTTTAACTTGAAATACGATTTTCTGCGTTATTAGAGTCTGAAACGAACTTTTGTCGTTTACTCGCCTAAATATAGTGATATTTTAAAATTGTTTAAACTTTTTAACTTTACCCTAGGTACAAACTTTACGTTTAGTTAAAATTTGATTCTACCATTTACTTTTGGTGAGATATGGACCCAACTTTAGCCTAGGTACAAACATTACGGTTAGTTAAAGTTTGATTCCACCATTAAATTTAGGTGAGATATGGTCACAAGTCGTTTTTCAACTTGAAACACGATTTTCTGCGTTATTAGAGTCTGAAACGAACTTTTGTCGTTTACTCGCCTAAATATAGTGATATTTTAAAATTGTTTAAACTTTTTAACTTTACCCTAGGTACAAACATTACGGTTAGTTAAAGTTTGATTCCACCATTAAATTTAGGTGAGATATGGTCACAAATCGTTATTCAACTTGAAACACGATTTTCTGCGTTATTAGAGTCTGAAACAAACTTTTATCGTGTACTCGCCTAAATATAGTGACATTTTAAAATAGTTTAAACTTTTAAACTTTACTCAAGGTACAAACTTTACTTTCATTTAAATTTTGAATCTACCATTAAATTTAGGTGAGATATGGTCACAAGTCGTTCTTCATCTTGAAACACGATTTCTGCGTTATTAGAGTCTGAAACGAACATTTTTCGTTTACTCGCCTAAATATAGTGATATTTTAAAATTCTTTAAACTTTTTAACTTTACCCTAGGTACAAACTTTACGGTAAGTTAAATTTAGGTGAGATATGGTCACAAGTCGTTTTTCAACTTGAAATACGATTTTCTGCGTTATTAGAGTCTGAAACTAACTTTTGTCGTTTACTCGCCTAAATATAGTGATATTTTAAAATTTTTTAAACTTTTTAACTTTACCCTAGTTACAAACATTACGGTTAGTTGAAGTTTGATTTCAACATTAAATTTAGGTGAGATATGGTCACAAGTCGTTTTTCAACTTGAAACACGGTTTTCTGCGTTATTAGAGTCTGAAACAAACTTGTCGTTTACTCGCCTAAAGATAGTGATATTTTAAAATAGTTGAAACTTTTAAACTTTACTCAAGGTACAAAATTTACATTCATTTTAATTTTGAATCTACCATTAAATTTAGGTGAGATATGGTCACAAGTCGTTTTTCAACTTGAAATACGATTTTCTGCGTTATTAGAGTCTGAAACGAACTTTTGTCGTTTACTCGCCTAAATATAGTGATATTTTAAAATTGTTTAAACTTTTTAACTTTACCCTAGGTACAAACTTTACGGTAAGTTAAAGTTTGATTCCATCATTAAATTTAGGTGAGATATGGTCACAAGTCGTTTTTCAACTTGAAATACGATTTTCTGCGTTATTAGAGTCTGAAACTAACTTTTGTCGTTTACTCGCCTAAATATAGTGATATTTTAAAATTGTTTAAACTTTTTAACTTTACCCTAGTTACAAACATTACGGTTAGTTGAAATTTGATTTCAACATTAAATTTAGGTGAGATATGGTCACAAATCGTTATTCAACTTGAAACACGGTTTTCTGCGTTATTAGAGTCTGAAACGAACTTTTATCGTTTACTTGCCTAAAGACAGTGATATTTTAAAATTGTTTAAACTTTTAAACTTTATTCAAGGTACAAACTTTACGTTCATTTTAATTTTGAATCTACCATTAAATTTAGGTGAGATATGGTCACAAGTCGTTTTTAACTTGAAATACGATTTTCTGCGTTATTAGAGTCTGAAACGAACTTTTGTCTTTTACTCGCCTAAATATAGTGATATTTTAAAATTGTTTAAACTTTTTAACTTTACCCTAGGTACAAACTTTACGTTTAGTTAAAATTTGATTCTACCATTTACTTTTGGTGAGATATGGACCCAACTTTAGCCTAGGTACAAACATTACGGTTAGTTAAAGTTTGATTCCACCATTAAATTTAGGTGAGATATGGTCACAAGTCGTTTTTCAACTTGAAACACGATTTTCTGCGTTATTAGAGTCTGAAACGAACTTTTGTCGTTTACTCGCCTAAATATAGTGATATTTTAAAATTGTTTAAACTTTTTAACTTTACCCTAGGTACAAACATTACGGTTAGTTAAAGTTTGATTCCACCATTAAATTTAGGTGAGATATGGTCACAAATCGTTATTCAACTTGAAACACGATTTTCTGCGTTATTAGAGTCTGAAACAAACTTTTATCGTGTACTCGCCTAAATATAGTGACATTTTAAAATAGTTTAAACTTTTAAACTTTACTCAAGGTACAAACTTTACTTTCATTTAAATTTTGAATCTACCATTAAATTTAGGTGAGATATGGTCACAAGTCGTTCTTCATCTTGAAACACGATTTCTGCGTTATTAGAGTCTGAAACGAACATTTTTCGTTTACTCGCCTAAATATAGTGATATTTTAAAATTGTTTAAACTTTTTAACTTTACCCTAGGTACAAACTTTACGGTAAGTTAAATTTAGGTGAGATATGGTCACAAGTCGTTTTTCAACTTGAAATACGATTTTCTGCGTTATTAGAGTCTGAAACTAACTTTTGTCGTTTACTCGCCTAAATATAGTGATATTTTAAAATTTTTTAAACTTTTTAACTTTACCCTAGTTACAAACATTACGGTTAGTTGAAGTTTGATTTCAACATTAAATTTAGGTGAGATATGGTCACAAGTCGTTTTTCAACTTGAAACACGGTTTTCTGCGTTATTAGAGTCTGAAACAAACTTGTCGTTTACTCGCCTAAAGATAGTGATATTTTAAAATAGTTTAAACTTTTAAACTTTACTCAAGGTACAAAATTTACATTCATTTTAATTTTGAATCTACCATTAAATTTAGGTGAGATATGGTCACAAGTCGTTTTTCAACTTGAAATACGATTTTCTGCGTTATTAGAGTCTGAAACGAACTTTTGTCGTTTACTCGCCTAAATATAGTGATATTTTAAAATTGTTTAAACTTTTTAACATTACCCTAGGTACAAACTTTACGGTAAGTTAAAGTTTGATTCCATCATTAAATTTAGGTGAGATATGGTCACAAGTCGTTTTTCAACTTGAAATACGATTTTCTGCGTTATTAGAGTCTGAAACTAACTTTTGTCGTTTACTCGCCTAAATATAGTGATATTTTAAAATTGTTTAAACTTTTTAACTTTACCCTAGTTACAAACATTACGGTTAGTTGAAGTTTGATTTCAACATTAAATTTAGGTGAGATATGGTCACAAATCGTTATTCAACTTGAAACACGGTTTTCTGCGTTATTAGAGTCTGAAACGAACTTTTATCGTTTACTTGCCTAAAGACAGTGATATTTTAAAATTGTTTAAACTTTTAAACTTTATTCAAGGTACAAACTTTACGTTCATTTTAATTTTGAATCTACCATTAAATTTAGGTGAGATATGGTCACAAGTCGTTTTTAACTTGAAATACGATTTTCTGCGTTATTAGAGTCTGAAACGAACTTTTGTCGTTTACTCGCCTAAATATAGTGATATTTTAAAATTGTTTAAACTTTTTAACTTTACCCTAGGTACAAACTTTACGTTTAGTTAAAATTTGATTCTACCATTTACTTTTGGTGAGATATGGACACAACTTTACCCTAGGTACAAACATTACGGTTAGTTAAAGTTTGATTCCACCATTAAATTTAGGTGAGATATGGTCACAAGTCGTTTTTCAACTTGAAACACGATTTTCTGCGTTATTAGAGTCTGAAACGAACTTTTGTCGTTTACTCGCCTAAATATAGTGATATTTTAAAATTGTTTAAACTTTTTAACTTTACCCTAGGTACAAACATTACGGTTAGTTAAAGTTTGATTCCACCATTAAATTTAAGTGAGATATGGTCACAAGTCATTTTTCAACTTGAAACACGATTTTCTGCGATATTAGAGTCTGAAACAAACTTTTATCGTGTACTCGCCTAAAGATAGTGATATTTTAAAATAGTTTAAACTTTTAAACTTTATTCAAGGTACAAACTTTACGTTCATTTAAATTTTGAATCTACCATTAAATTTAGGTGAGATATGGTCACAAGTCGTTCTTCAACTTGAAACACGATTTCTGCGTTATTAGAGTCTGAAACGAACATTTTTCGTTTACTCGCCTAAATATAGTGATATTTTAAAATTGTTTAAACTTTTTAACTTTACCCTAGGTACAAACATTACGTTTAGATAAAGTTTAATTCCACCATTAAAGTTAGGTGAGATATGGTCACAAGTCGTTTTTCAACTTGAAACACGATTTTCTGCGTTATTAGAGTCTGAAACGAACTTTTGTCGTTTACTCGCCTAAATATAGTGATATTTTAAAATTGTTTAAACTTTTTAACTTTACCCTAGATACAAACATTACGGTTAGTTAAAGTTTGATTCCACCATTAAATTTAAGTGAGATATGGTCACAAGTCGTTTTTCAACTTGAAATACGATTTTCTGCGTTATTAGAGTCTGAAACAAACTTTTGTCGTTTACTCGCCTAAAGATAGCGATATTTTAAAATAGTTTAAACTTTTAAACTTTACTCAAGGTACAAACTTTACGTTCATTTAAATTTTGATATATATTTTTTATTTATTTATTTGTGATAAATACTATCGTTTATCAAATAAATGCAAATTTTAAAAAAGTCAATAAAGTTATGATACCTATTGTTGTATAAAGCTCATCAACGAAAAAGCGGGGTGGACACATTACACATTTTCACAAGTACTGCCCTGTACAATGTGCTAATGTTGGGGGGATGCGGTGGCGGAAGAAAACATTCCATGGCGATCCACAAGACGAGTTCGCACGGTGTTGACAGCTGTATAGTTTTTACTCAAAGTATCGTTGCCATTGTCAGATATGACAAACAAAATGAACAAAAATCCAAGTTGAATTTCTTTTTCAAGAACGCTGTGAATTCAAAATGTAATATTCATAAAAATGTCAGTACTAAAATGGACTAAATAATGTAACAATGAAAATGAAATATAATTGTTCATCACGGGAACAGCTTGAATAATTTTTAAGATACATAGTTTTAACATATATATTTGCGTCTGAGATTCTGTTACCAACGGTCAAAACAAAGCTACCATAGTGCTATTTATCTGTTGTCTAATATATTATTATTATAATAATATAGATAAATAGATAAATTTTAATGTCATTAGAATAGATTCTTTACAAATAGATTGGCGGGCTAATTTTCTAGTTAAAATTATATTAACAAAGTAATTAAATAAATCCATGTGTTTAATTATGGACTAATTTACAATATTTTTTGTACATTAATAACCAGAATAATATACACATAACCATATAAGTATTATAGGTAACAAAAATATAAAGTTTAATAAAGACAAGCATTGCCTTACCATTTCAATATATCTAATTAAACAGACATAAATACATTTATTCGCTTATGCAAAAGCTTCTAGTTTTCAAAGTATTTACAGTGAAGAAGAATATGTCATTTGTCGTTTGTTTGTTAAGATTTGAAAGTAGTACTTACAAGTCGGTGTCTTGGCTTTTTTTTTAATAATGTACCTATTTGTTTAAATAAAAGATTCTGAGTTAATTATAAATATAATATATTATTATAAACCTTCATAACTGATTCATTATAATTATCTCGTGACGGTCAATCATTTTGAATCACTCTGTATTACTATTACACAAAAATTATCTGAAGTTAAACAAATTATTATTAACACATACACACACACAAACCATTTCTAATATTGGCCCTATTGCTATACTTTAGTATTACTTCGTATAAGAAGTAAATATTACTATTAGTAAAAAAATGTTTTTATTTAATTATATGTGTAATAATAAATATTTACTTATTTCGGGATTAGTTAATCCAGAGTTATTTTTTAAACCTGTGTTACCATGAGTTCGATAATAATAAATATATTTTTATTCTGGAATAACAAATTCTTTTTTCATGTATTTCACAGTTTGAGAAACTGACAAGCATTTTGAAATTGACATCTTTCATTTGAGGGAAAAAAATATTTGTTATAAAAAAAAACCGGGAAGGAAATTTAACTGCTGAGAAAAATAGACCTGATAGATACTTGCAAGCAACATATTTTTTGACATTAAATTTATGATTTTTTTTCTCCTAATCCCATAGCAAACTTAATTACCAAAACCAAAAGGTATGTAATTTTTACTTCCTTGTGCGAAGTAAATGAAGTATTGTAATCGTGAAAATTTTCAGTTCTCAGGCTTCAGCGGCAATATCCATTTTGACCATCCCTGAATCCATTTTGATTAAATATTATATACCTTCTGGTTTTCGTAATTAGGTTTGCTATGGATTAGGAAAAAAATATTTAAAAAAATATAAATTTAATGTCAATGATTAATTATGTCAATTACGTGTAATTAAAAAATCTGATGTGAACACCACATGACTTTCTTGTACGCGTATTAAACTATAAATTTTTTTATTGCACATATTTGATGTAATTTGACATTGACATGAATTTTTTATTTTTTTCTTATTTTTTTGTTCTAATCCATAGCAAACTTAATTACAAAAAACAAAAAATATATAATTTTTTAATTTACATATTTCACTTATGCAAAAGACTAATCTAATAATTCTTAATGTGCTAGACGCAGAATTTAATTGTCTAAAACTTTTATATGCAGTATTTATTTCTAAAATCAAAATAATACCAATTTTTTTCAAGAAAAACTGTTACCAGCTTCATGTAATGTATCACTTCCGGTTAGTCCATTTTAACCAAAATCAATTATGTTATTTCTATTGATATATTAGTCTTATATGCCAAATTTGAAAAGTTTTGGATTATATTTTAATATAGATTTTCATTAAAAGCTAATATAGGTTTGAAGTAAAATACCACTTCCGGAAGTAATATAATCATCAAAAAGGAAGTTGCAGAACTAGATGTTATAACAGTCCTAAATACAAAAGGGGGTAGCGGGATAAGATGGGTGTGGCGGCCCCCGCGTGATTTGACTTGCCATTGTTAAAACCTTGTCTGGAATGTTAAAAAAATTAGATTTGCATGCTCATTAAAGTTAATTGTCGACTTGTGTCTAAAATATTTCCAAAAAAGTGTTTTTCAGTACTTTTTAAAGTATAAAATTTTGTGTTCTTTTTTCCGGTCACTTGTATGATCGGATTCGTTTGATTTGATTTTATTATACTCTAAACTAGATCATAGCATTTTTTTCAGATTTTTTTCGGGCCCTGCACCCGATAAAATAGGCAAAAACAAAAAAAAATCGTGAAAAAAATAGTTTTTTAGGAAATTAATTGGGTTTTAAAAGGGTTCTTGTGCATCTACAGAAGGGTGCCAAATAGCATAAGTAGCCCTATTAATTAGCTACATTTTCCTGGAAACCGCGTGTCAATATCTTCACTTGTTTCCGCGACAACTCAAATTAAGTAAATCTTATTACCTATCTATCTTATTACAATACATGCGGAGAATATCAACACAACCAACCGGCGCGCGGTGGTTCGTTTTCCCCCAGAAAGCGGCTTTCGTGGCATATCGTGGTGCGGGGAGAGTGTAAAGTGTTAAAACTGTTATATACGATTCATAATTTATTAATCACTCAAGTAATTATATTATTATTACAAAGTTATGAAAAATAGTACATTTCACACCTAGGGAGGAAAATTCGCATTTCGAATCGAGTAATCTGCCGGAACGAGGCGAAGCCGAGTTATAGAAGAGACGAGTGAGAAATCGAATTTTCCCCCGTGGTGTTAACGATATTTTTCATTACGAGGGCGAGGTAAGCCCGCATTTGTGCCCGTCAGAGCGGAAATGTGGACAATTCCTCCCCGAGTAATGAAAACAGTTTTACTTAATTTGAGTTGTCGTGGAAACAAGTGAAGATATTGACATGCGGTTTCCAGGAAAATGTAGCTAATTAATAGGGCTACTTATGCTATTTGGCACCCTTCTGTAGACGCACAAGAACCCTTTTAAAACCTAATTAATTTCCAAAAAAACTAATTTTTTCACGATTTTTTTGTTTTTGCCTAGTTTTTCGGGTTCCAGGGCCCGAAAAAAATCTGAAAAAAATGCTATGATCTAGTTTAGAGTATAATAAAATCAAATCAAACGAATCCGATCCTACAAGTGACCGGAAAAAAGAACACAAAATTTTATAGTTTAAAAAGTACTGAAAAACACTTTTTTGGAAATATTTTAGACTCAAGTCGACAATTAACTTTAATGAGCATACAAATCTAATCTTTTTAACAATCCAGACAAGGTTTTAACAATGGCAAGTCAAATCACGCGGGGGCCGCCACACCCATCTTATCCCGCTACCCCCTTTCAACTTTCTACGGTTTACCGTTTTTGATTTATGCGAGATACATACGTATATACGTGCGTACAGACGTACAGACGTCACGGTGAAATTAGTCAAAATGGATTCAGGGATGGTCAAAATAGATATTTCCGCTGAAATTTGGAAATCGAAAGTTTTAGAGACTTAAATTCTGCGTCTGTTACAAAAATTATTAAATTAGCCTTTTGTATAAGCGAGATTATATATTTTTTGTTTTTGTAAGTTTGCAATGGATTAAAACAAAAAATTAGAATAAAATAGAAAAATTAATGCCAATGTTGTTGCATTAGAGTAACATGTAGGAGTGCACCTCTCTTTGTGTTTATTGAATAATTGGGAAAGAAACAGTCATACAGGCAAAAGAAGGATAGAAGATGAATATAAAAAAGTAGAAAATTTAGCCTATAATAGATTTTAATGTTAAACTACCTACTTTCAAATATAATCCAAAATTTTTAAAATTTGGTATATAAAACTATTATATCAATAGAAATAACATAATAGATTTGTGTTAAAATGGAATAACAAATAAAAGTGTAAGAGAAATAAATTCTGCGTCTAGCACATCAAGAATTAAATTACGCCGTTGTAAAAGCAAAATACGTAAATTTAAAAATTAGATATTTTTTTGGTTTTTGTAATTAAGTTTGCTATGGATTAGGATTAAAAATTAGAAAAAAATAAAAATTTTAATGTCAATGGCAAATTACGTCAAATATGAGCAATTCATAAAATATCTATAGTTTAATATGTTTACAAGGAAGTCATGTGGTGTCCGCATCAGATATTTTAAATACATATATAATTGTTCCATATCTTAAAGAATAACAATACAATGATTAACTTTTACATATTATTCAGTCAAATGTTTTTGGTGCGACTAATAATATGTTAATACCATCAACATTTGTAGGTTGAGTAGTACAATTTCTTCTGGGAATATTATTCTAGAGAACTAAAACGCGCGAACACAAAGCAGAACCCTAATAACAGATTTCTTATTTACCCATCAAGACTGCCATCTCTCATACAATAGCATAAAAATTGGGGTCTAAACTTCATTGACATATTATGACTACAAAACTATCAATTTTTCATATAAATATATTGAAATACGAAATTATATCACTAATATACGATGCAATGTAACAGTATTTATTAGTTACGTGTATAAAATCAAACATACCTACTGTATTTAACGTGGGTTTTAAACTGATGTGGGAGCAAACTGCGGTATATCACATGATATATATATATATATATATATATATATATATATATAGGTTGTGCTTCGCGGTACTATGGAGCCCGAAGTCATAATAGGTAACCGAAGTTTGAACCCCAAAATAAGTTCGGAGCCCGGGTTCCAAACTTTGATATGTTTTTAACAAATATCTGTTTAATTAGTATTTAATGATGAATAAAACGATGCCAGACGAAATCGTTGTGGTATTCTTAACCTAAATTTAAAAAAAGTACTAATTCGCATTACGTTTAGTTGTTTAAATATTAGTTTAAAAAATTTGTAACCACGGGGTTCCAAACTTTTTTTCGTGGCAGCACTGGGCCAGGAATCTAAAGAACTATTATGCGAGTATATATTTCTTATGACTTCTTGATGATAGATGTCAGTTATGGTATATTTTGGTTAAAATAAAAAACCAATTACACGAAAGCGTATAACGATTTCTACACATTGGAATACATAAATTATAACATTAAATAATACTATGCCAAAAAAAGAAATATTTGTGGGACTTTGATTCGATTTGATAGTTATAGTTTTTAATTTTACAAAATATTAGAATATAGTTTCAGTGTTTCCAATGCCGTCTTAAGGATAAATGAAGTCATGGGCACTAACAGTTAAGGAGTCTTTTTTATTAATTGGATTTTTGAAATAAGGAATATTATTAGTTGAAATTGGGGGAATGATACAGATAGAGTATATGTACATACATACACAGGTCAAAATTGTTCATTTTTAGATCGAAATTATATTTAAGATTTTAAGGAAAAAACTTAGTTTCAATTCGTTGATGAGCTTTATACAACAATAGGTACCATAACTTTATTGACTTTTTTTAAAATTTGCATTTATTTGATAAACGATAGTATTTATCACAAATAAATAAATAAAAAATATATATATCATCACGCCTTTTTACCCATTATTGGGTGTGGCACTCTGCCTAAGCAGATCTCGGTAAGTGATATATTTTTTCGCGTGAAGTGCGGTTACCAGCCGTCAAATAACCGTCCCCAAAGATATTAGTGGATATTACAAAATACGTAATAATTGAAATGAACCATAAAACGATTAACTACATTCTCTACTTCAGATATTTTTCTCTATGACCATATAAGAATTCTAAATAAAGATAATTTCTATTTAATAATCTGGTTAACCCGATTTTTTCAGAAAAATTGAATATTGTTTCATAAATAACATATATTTGATTCTGACATGTATTATTTATTTTATTTACTTACAAATTCAAACCTATATGATTAGATACTTCCGAACTTAAAAACATGATCGTAAAAGCGGTCTGTATTATTATTTATAAGTATTGTAATGTCGGGGAAGTACTGTGTTGCGCGACGGATTTTTTTAGTATTATTTTAAAGTTTCACATGTATTTCAGTTCACTATTTTGTGTGAGGAGGTTCTCCTGACGATGAGGCCCGAAGCGCGCGCTACCTGCTCCTATTTATAAATACGGCCCTGATACCGCGGCGCTGGAATTGTGTCGCACAAAATATTCTCAGCTGTTGGCTTGATGTTCACGGCGACCAGTATTCGAATAAAGTTTACAGTTGTTATATATGTTGCTTCTGAATATCTTCTAACTGATTTAAAACTTTAAAGGCCGGTTTTATAAACAAATATATTCCCCACTTATAATTTAGTAGCCTAGTAAATTTACTTAAGTAGAAATTTGGGTTTTATAAAGCTCACTTAAATTTAGTTGCTACTTAAATTTTCTCCTAAATGAAGTGGAAAATTGCCTAGTATTAAATTTTAACGGATGATTTTTTTGAACGTATCGCGATACCCCTGCAAAGATATGAAATACTATTTTTAATATCCTTGATGTACGATATGATTTGAAATTTAACTAAATAAAGTTCTAATTTATATTGAGAGTGTTTTTAAATCATTATTTCTTCTTTCTATTGTGAACATGTTTGACGTTAATGATGTTATGTCAATTTCTTCGTAATATGTTTCATATATTACGACATTATCCTTTGATGATGATACTGGTCATGCAAGAAGCATTCGACCTCCTCGAGTATTTGGAGATATAATTTAGCAATTCTACTTATATAATGATATAAAAATTAAAATAAGGTTCAGATAGTTTTTTTTTCTTATTAGCAAGAAGTCACCCTGACTTCTAGTACTATATACTGTTTTCATATATTGCACACTATCAACAATGTATTGCGGCATTAAATTCAACTTTATTTTTTTTATGCACAAAAACTAAGCAGTTGAACTTGATAAACGTTTTAACATTGAACCAGCCTAATATTTGCAACATACTACAAATGCTAGTGTATTTGTTACATTTTAATATAATTCGCTTTTCTCGACTTTGAAGAAACTGTAATCTATTTATGTCAGTTTGTTTGCACATATATAAAATTATAGAAACATAAGTAAAATGAAGGAGAATGATAGTGTTGTAAATTAATTTTCTCGTTTCAATAGATAAATAATTACCAATTCTATTTAAAAATCCTACTTCTTTGGCAATTTTTTTACACAAATAATTTCCTGAAATGTTTAAGGTTACGTTATTACTTTTTCCGTTACCTTAGTAACGAGAGAAGAACTACTAGCTATTTATAGAAAATCAGATTTAATTATTAAAATTAAAATTAATTTTTATTATAACCATAGGTTTCAGAAAAAAATTAATACTTAACTCTTCAGTAACATGTCTACACTTGACTCGGAACCGTAAAATACTCGGGACCAAGTGCCTCGTATTTCAATATTGCTCCTCGACAGTAATGTACCATTTTCCTGACTCTTATGTAAATAACTAATAATACAATCTTAAAATAACAGTGAAGATAGCCATAAATGTCAAAATTCTTATTTACACGATAAAATTTTTAAATAATTGCAAATAACCGTCTCTTGGTTACCTGATGCAAAATTTGTTTTATAAAACAGTAACAGAATTTAACTGACCATTTAATTTAAGTTTCACTTTGTTAAGTGAGAATTAAATTTTTCATTATAAAACCGGGCATAAGCATTTTTACAGTAATTCATACATAAACATAACTATAGCTGATGCAACATTTTAAATGTAAAAATCAGAACTTGATAGCATTTTGAGTAGTTATTGTTTTAATTATTATGGAAAAGTTTTAAATCATCCCATTATAACGAGACACACGCGAAATTGTATAATTTCCATATTTTTAAAGGATCTATCAGATCAATTAACTTGAATTTTTTTATTTAGTTTCTAGAAATATTAAGAGATATGTATTAATAGTTATAGTAGTTATTAACAAATACATAGGCATAATATTAATAAATTTGTGCTATTTGAGTTCATCATTAAATATATAATATCTCGAATTTATATTGACATAGCTTATAGATATTACTTTTTATGACGCAAGACATTCTGTACAAATTAGGCGAGTAAGATAATTGTATATTATTGACAATAGACGGATCGCGAATTTTATTCCTATGTAGTATATTTTTTACCTTTATACAAAATCATAGTGTGATAATTATAATTGACACTCTTCAGTAATGTAATTTTTTTTTAATTTTTCAGTATTTAAACCTCAAAATAGATTAAACTAAGCGAACGTATAAGTAGTAAACGAGCAACTTTTTAATGTCGAGTACACACTAAATACTATTGAAAATAAAGCGATTATCAAATTATGATTAAAACAATTAACTAAGTTACAATGACTTGTCATAATTAATAATACTTAATCAGAATTAAGCCATTCACAATTACATAAAATAAATAACAAGTAAAATAAACTTAAACTAACAGATATGGTTTCATTATGAATGTACGAATAGTGTGGAAATTTTTGCGACAGCAGATAGTCAATGGGACAGGGGCTACTGTCCCTTGTACACACGCAGTTGGATAAACAGAATAAAAGCGGGGTGGACACATTACACATTTTCACAAGTACTGCCCTGTACAATGTGCTAATGTTGGGGGGATGCGGTGGCGGAAGCAAACATTCTACGGCGATTCACAACACGAGTTCGCACGGTGTTGACAGCTGTACAATTTTTACTCAAAGCATCGTTGCCATTGTCAGATATGACAAACAAAATGAACAAAAATCCAAGTTGAATTTCTTTTTCAAGAACGCTGTGAATTCAAAATGTAATATTCATAAAAATTTCAGTACTAAAATGGACCAAATAATGTAACAATGAAAATGAAATATAATTGTTCATCACGGGAACAGGTTGAATAATTTTTATGATACATAGTTTTAACATATATTTTTGCGTCTGAGATTCTGTTACCAACGATCAAAACAAAGCTACCATAGTGCTATTTATCTGTTGTCTAATATATTATTGTTATAATAATATAGATAAATAGATAAATTTTAATGTCATTAGAATAGATTCTTTACAAATAGATTGGCGGGCTAATTTTCTAGTTAAAAATATCTTAACAAAGTAATTAAATAAATACATGTGTTTAATTATGGACTAATTTACAATATTTTTTGTACATTAATAACCAGAATAATATACACATAACCATATAAGTATTATAGCTAACATAAAAATAATGTTTCATAAAGACAAGCATTGCCTTACCATTTTCAATATACATAATTAAAAAGACAAAGTATTTACAGCGAAGAAGAATATGACGTTTGCCTTTTGTTTGTTAAGTTTTGAGAGTAGTAATAAGTATAAGTTGGTGTCTTGGCTATTTTTAATAATGTACCTATTTGTTTAAATAAAATATTCTGAGATAATTATAAATATAATATATTATTATAAAACTTCATAACTGATTCATTATAATTATCTCGTGACGGTCAATCATTTTGAATCACTCTGTATTACTATTACTCGGAAGTTATCTGAAGTTAAACAAATTATTATTTATTATGACAGAAAAAAAATACAAACACACACACACAAACCATTGCGAAATTTTTCGAATATTGGCCCTATTGCTATACTTTATTATTACTTCGTATAAGAAAGTAAATATTAGTTAAAAAACATTATATTTAATTATAAGTATAATAATAAATATTGACTTATTTCGGGATTAGTTAATCCAAGAGAATTCAATAATAATAAACATATTTTTATTCTGGAATAACAAATCCTTTTTTCATGTATTTATCTGTTTGAGAAACTCTGACAGGCATTTTGAAACTGACATCTGTCATTTGAACAAAAAAAAACTTGTTATGGGAAAAAAGGGAAGGAAATTTCACTGATGAGAAAAAATAGACTTGATAGATATTTACAAGCAATATAAATCAATAATAAATCTGATGTGGACACAACGTGACTTCCTTGTACGCGTATTTAACTATATATTTTTTTAATTGAATGTATTTGACATAATTTGAGATTGACATTACATTTATGATTTTTTTGTTATTTTTTTTCTCCTAATCCAAAGCTAACTTAATTACAAAAACCAAAAGGTATATAATTTTTACTTCCTTGTACGCAGTAAAGGAAGTATTGTAATCGCAAAAACTACAAAATAGATTAAACTAAGCGAACGTATAAGTAGTAAACGAGCAACTTTTTAATGTCGAGTACACACTAAATACTATTGAAAATAAAGCGATTATCAAATTATGATTAAAACAATTAACTAAGTTACAATGACTTGTCATAATTAATAAAAATTAATCAGAATGAAGCCATTCACAGTTACATAAAATAAATAACAAGTAAAATAAACTTAAACTAACAGATATGGTTTCATTATGAATGTACGAATAGTGTGGAAATTTTTGCGACAGCAGATAGTCAATGGGACAGGAGCTATTTATCTGTTGTCTAATATATTATTGTTATAATAATATAGATAAATAGATAAATTTTATTGTTATTAGAATAGATTCTTTACAAATAGATTGGCGGGCTAATTTTCTAGTTAAAATTATCTTAACAAAGTAATTAAATAAATACATGTGTTTAATTATGAACTAATTTACAATATTTGTTTCCCATTAATAACGAGAATAATATACACATAACTATATAAGTATTATAGCTAACAAAAATATAAAGTTTAATAAAGACAAGCATTGCCTTACCATTTCAATATATCTAATTAAACAGACATAAATACATTTATTCGTTTATGCAAAAGCTTCTAGTTTTCAAAGTATTTACAGTGAAGAAGAATATGTCATTTGTCTTTTGTTTGTTAAGATTTGAAAGTAGTACTTACAAGTCGGTGTCTTGGCTTTTTTTAATAATGTACCTATTTGTTTAAATAAAAGATTCTGAGATAATTATAAATATAATATATTATTATAAACCTTCATAACTGATTCATTATAATTATCACTTGATGGTTAATCATTTTGAATCACTCTGTATTACTATTACACAGAAATTATCTGAAGTTAAACAAATTATTATTAACACATACACACACACAAACCATTGCGAAATTTCTCTAATATTGGCCCTATTGCTATACTTTAGTATTACTTCGTATAAGAAAGTAAATATTACTATTAGTAAAAAAATGTTTTTATTTAATTATATGTGTAATAATAAATAAGTATTTACTTATTTCGGGATTAGTTAATCCAGAGTTATTTTTTAAACCTGTGTTACCATGAGTTCGATAATAATAAACATATTTTTATTCTGGAATAACAAATTCTTTTTTCATGTATTTCACAGTTTGAGAAACTGACAAGCATTTTGAAATTGACATCTTTAATTTGGAAAAAAAATTTTGTTATAAATAAAACCGGGAAGGAAATTTAACTGATGAGAAAAAATAGACCTGATAGATACTTGCAAGCAACATGTTTTTTGACATTAAATTTATGAGTTTTTTTTCTCCTAATCCCATAGCAAACTTAATTACCAAAACCAAAAGGTATGTAATTTTTACTTCCTTGTGCGAAGTAAATGATGTATTGT
This sequence comes from Pterostichus niger, assembly GCA_947425015.1. NCBI lineage: Eukaryota > Metazoa > Arthropoda > Insecta > Coleoptera > Carabidae > Pterostichus > Pterostichus niger. The sequence continues at coordinate 13,076,300 of OX380338.1, forward strand.
AATCGTGAAAATTTTCAGTTCTCAGGTTTCAGCGGCAATATCCATTTTGACCATCCTTGAATCCAGTTTGATTAAATATTATATACCTTCTGGTTTTCGTAATTAGGTTTGCTATGGATTAGGAAAAAAATATTTAAAAAAATATAAATTTAATGTCAATGATCAATTATGTCAATTACGTGTAATTAAAAAATCTGATGTGAACACCACATGACTTTCTTGTACGCGTATTAAACTATAGATTTTTTTATTGCACATATTTGATGTAATTTTACATTGACATGAATATTTTATTTTTTTCTTATTTTTTGTTCTAATCCATAGCAAACTTAATTACAAAAAACAAAAAATATATAATTTTTAAATTTACATATTTCGCTTATACAAAAGCCTAATCTAATAATTCTTAATGTGCTAGACGCAGAATTTAATTGTCTAAAACGTTTATATGCAGTATTTATTTCTAAAATCAAAATAATACCAATTTTTTTCAAGAAAAACTGTTACCAGCTTCATGTAATGTATCACTTCCGGTTAGTCCATTTTAACCAAAATCTATTATGTTATTTCTATTGATATAGTAGTCTTATATGCCAAATTTGAAAAGTTTTGGATTATATTTTAATATAGATTTTCATTAAAAGCTAATATAGGTTTGAAGTAAAAAACCACTTCCGGAAGTTATATAATCATCAAAAAGGAAGTTGCAGAACTGGATGTTATAACAGTCCTAAATACAAAATTTCAACTTTCTACGGTTTACCGTTTTTGATTTATGCGAGATACATACGTATATACGTACGTACAGACGTAACGGCGAAATTAGTCAAAATGGATTCAGGGATGGTCAAAATAGATATATCCGCTGAAATTTGAAAACCGAAAGTTTTAGAGACTTAAATTCAGGGTCTATTACAAAATTATTAAATTAGTCTTTTGTATAAGCGAGATTATATATTTTTTTTTTTGTAAGATTGCAATTGATTAAAACAAAAAATTAGAATAAAATAGAAAAATTCATGCCAATGTTGTTGCATTAGAGTAACATCTAGTTGTGCACCTCTCTTTGTATTTATTGAATAATTAAAGGATGGGAAAGAAACAGTCATACAGGCAAAAGAAGGATAGAAGATGAATATAAAAAAGTAGAAAATTTAGCCTATAATAGATTTTAATGTTAAACTACCTACTTTCAAATATAATACAAAATTTTTAAAATTTGGTATATAAGACTATTATATCAATTGAAATCACATAATAGAGTTTTGTTAAAATGGAATAACAAATAAAAGTGTTAGAGTAATAAATTCTGCGCCTAGCACATCAAGAATTAAATTAGGCCTTTGTATAAGCAAAATGCGTAAATTTTCAAATTATATAATTTCTTGGTTTTTGTAATTAAGTTTGCTATGGATTAGGATTAAAAATTAGAAAAAAATAAAATTTTTAATGTCAATGGCAAAGTACGTCAAATATGAGCAATTCATAAAATATCTATAGTTTAATATGTTTACAAGGAAGTCATGTGGTGTCCGCATCAGATATTTTAAATACATATATAATTGTTCCATATCTTAAAGAATAACAATACAATGATTAACTTTTACATATTATTCAGTCAAATGTTTTTGGTGCGACTAATAATATGTTAATACCATCAACATTTGTAGGTTGAGTAGTACAATTTCTTCTGGGAATATTATTCTAGAGAACTAAAACGCGCGAACACAAAGCAGAACCCTAATAACAGATTTCTTATTTACCCATCAAGACTGCCATCTCTCATACAATAGCATAAAAATTGGGGTCTAAACTTCATTGACATATTATGACTACAAAACTATCAATTTTTCATATAAATATATTGAAATACGAAATTATATCACTAATATACGATGCATTCTAACAGTATTTATTAGTTACGTGTATAAAATCAAACATACCTACTGTATTTAGCGTGGGTTTTAAACTCATGTGGGAGCAAACTGCGGTATATCACATGATATATATATATATATATATATATATATATATATATATATATATATATATATATATATATATAGGTTGTGCTTCGCGGTACTATGGAGCCCGAAGTCATAATAGGTAACCGAAGTTTGAACCCCAAAATAAGTTCGGAGCCCGGGTTCCAAACTTTGATATGTTTTTAACAAATATCTGTTTAATTAGTATTTAATGATGAATAAAACGATGCCAGACGAAATCGTTGTGGTATTCTTAACCTAAATTTAAAAAAAGTACTAATTCGCATTACGTTTAGTTGTTTAAATATTAGTTTAAAAAATTTGTAACCACGGGGTTCCAAACTTTTTTTCGTGGCAGCACTGGGCCAGGAATCTAAAGAACTATTATGCGAGTATATATTTCTTATGACTTCTTGATGATAGATGTCAGTTATGGTATATTTTGGTTAAAATAAAAAACCAATTACACGAAAGCGTATAACGATTTCTACACATTGGAATACATAAATTATAACATTAAATAATACTATGCCAAAAAAAGAAATATTTGTGGGACTTTGATTCGATTTGATAGTTATAGTTTTTAATTTTACAAAATATTAGAATATAGTTTCAGTGTTTCCAATGCCGTCTTAAGGATAAATGAAGTCATGGGCACTAACAGTTAAGGAGTCTTTTTTATTAATTGGATTTTTGAAATAAGGAATATTATTAGTTGAAATTGGGGGAATGATACAGATAGAGTATATGTATAATACATTGGCCGGCGAAAATAAATAAATAAATTAAAATATATATATATATATATATATATATATATATCTAACGATCCCTTTGGGGACGCTGTATCTTGTTTATATATCGGTCCCTTTGAGGACGATACATGCCTGTCACTGGTTTGTGTCTCCGCTTAACTATGTATGCAACCACCGTAATTGTAATGATATTCGTGTAGCTGTTATTTTGTGTCGGAAGTCATGTTTACACAATCGTAAATACCATAGATTAACCAACCAATTAATAGTGAACAATTAACTAATTATGTTGTCATTTAATTATACTTAAAAAGTAAATACTAAAACATTACATTTACCTTAAATTAACTAACAATGTAACTACAAAATATAAAAATCTGTTTATTAAGATTAGAGCACATTTTTAACCCTATACTTCCATATATCCACACATGTAAGCAGATATCATTGTAAAATTATTGAAAATCAACAAATTGTAAGTATGAAATCTCCGATAAATGCAAATTTATTATCTAATTATTCTAATACTAGACCAGGCTCTTAATCTTCATAAACTTTGTTAAAACTAGCAGTTTTGATGTAATTAATGAAATTGTTTCTAAACTAAAGAGTAATATTTTTTCGTACTATATATACCGGGTGTCCCAAGTTAGGTGGGTTACCATTGGGATCTCGATATCTATAAGTACTACGAGGACAGTTAAATGGGCTATGTTGTGCGCCTTTGGGGAGCATCTCAGATGTGCCTTTGGTTGCCAAAAAATTCCCATAAGATACTAGATAATAGAGAAAAACTGATTTTAGGCAATTCTTTTCTTTCTCAAAAAATTCCTAAACAGTTGCATATCACGAAAAGTTAGACACTTTTAAGATGAATCCAGTAGTGTACACAAATATTTTTTCTAAGGACACATTTTCTAGATATGACATAAACATGATTTTTTAAATGGAACCAATATCCAAAATTACTTTGTTTACCTTTTATTTATTAACTAAATATGACATAATATATCGAAAAAATTTAATGAATAGAATATAATTAAGAAAGAACTCTGGCAAATATGAACAAAAATACAACGCATTTAAATATTGTATAAAGTCCATAAAAAACACGAAGTAAAAAACATGACTCCATTATCTATACTATCAACTTTAATTGAGGTTTTCAATTCAATACACTTGTCTAACCAATATAACAATAGAATTGTAGTGGTAGTATTTATAAGAAACAATAATCGTCTAGAATATAACTGTAGACGTAGATTGAAGTTTTCAATGTACTATCCCAAGCAATCAGGTGACGCGATTTCGACGGATCTATATCCGTCGATTCATGACGATAAAGTGACGATTATGCGTGGGTCGAATCGACGTAAAATATCGACGACGTTGGCTATCAACGAATTTGAGACGTCAACTATCGACGAATTTTAAACGTTAACTGTCGACGTAGTTGTAACGGCAAATGTCAATGTGATTGGAACGTCGATTATCGGCTACTCAACGACGTAAAATTTGGGGATAAAAGACAAATATTTCATTTTATTATTTATTGAACATTAAATATGTATACATAATATAAACACAAAACTACATTCACAGCACAAAATTATATAAATATATAAAACAAAAACAAAACTGCATTCACAGCACAAAATTATTCAATAAATATTTTTAAATATGCAAAACAAATACAAAACGAAATTACATATCTTTGGAACGGCTGGAACGTTGTGGAGCATATTTTAACCATTTCATAGAATATTCCTTGAATATTTCTCGAGTCAAGTCTCGGTGTGTTGTTTTCGAAGTATCTAAAATGTATAAGAAAATACAATGTTACAATGAAACCAATGATATACTTTAAAATATTCCTCACAATATATATATATATTCTTCGGGTGGTTGTAAATCACGTCCGTTTGAAATACATTGGCCGGCGAAAATAAATAAATAAATTAAAATATATATATATATATATATATATATATATATATATATATATATATATATATATATATATATATATATTTTCTTCGGGTGATTGTAAATCACGTCCGTTTGAAATACATTGGCCGGCTAAAATAAATAAATAAATTAAAATATATATATATATATATATATATATATATATATATATATATATATATATATATATATATATATATATATATATATATATATATATATATATATATATATATATATATATATATATGTCAGTTCAGTAGTTTGCGGACCTCTATTTTTTTGTCCTAACATCATTGTTATTACACTTCATAATACCAATTTTAAATTCAGTCAAATCGGCTAATAAATATCGACAATATTCAATAAGTTATGTTTATATAGCGTTTCGCGGACCTCGGTAATTCAGCTAGCTGTTACCTGGGTTCATGTATGTATATATATGTCCACAAGACACTTTGCGGACCTTCATATTTTTGTTGCAACAGCATTATATTACGTGTATATATATAGATGTCAGGCCAGTAGTTTGCGGCCTGTTTGCATACTGCCTGACATACAACAGAGGCTTACAAGTTGCCGACATGAATTAAATTCGATTTAAAGATTTATTCAATTTATATTTTATTCATTTAAATTTATTTCATCGCATTCGCAATTACTATTGAAATAGTTATTTTTAATTCTAGATTGCGAAATGTTACTTTTGCATTCGAGAATGAAAGTTTTTTGTGCGAGCAAAAAAATCATTCGAGAATGTAAAAGCATTTCGCAATCGAGTATCAAACAACGTTTTTCCGAAAACTATGTGTTAAAATGAGTAAAAATTAAAAATGTAAAGAGAAACTTTTGACATTAGAATTAATTAATGTGACATCTAATGGTTCCAGACAACAACACGCGAAATGATTTCTTTTTGTCTACAGAATGTAAATAACTATTACATCCAGGATATAAGTAAATATTTACTTTTTATGTCAGTTTTCGGAAAAGTATATTTGTTACACAGGATGATTCACAACTTCCGGCATTAATTTTAACGGTATATAGTACTTAACATACTGATCACGGTATTTGCCAGATTCTTTAGAATGAATAAACGAAGTTCATTAATTATGTACCTACTCAACGATATATTTTAAAATTAAACTAATTAAATTTATTATATATTATTTTGAACACGGGTGATATTTTTAAAAATATATTTCTGATATTTCAATACAATACGTTTAGGGACAAAATACGAACATAAAAAATAATTCTTACTTTTTACAGAAATTGTTCATGTAAATAGGTCATCACAATAATACAATAGTAGTAATAACAAAACAGAAATTTTAACTTGATCTTCTGATCTGAACCACAAAACACTAATAATAATAATCGGAATAATAATATCAGTAACAATACTGTAGTGCTTCTCTATCCGAAAGCACAAACCAACGAGCATTGACAATTAAATTAAATTAATGTTTTATGTAACATTAGATATTGTATAAATTATGACTTGTAAGATTTTAAAATATTATTCATGCAGTATCAATAATTCAGTTTACCGAAGCTATAACTCATTTGTTTAAATATGTGGCGTATTTAAGCAATATTAAAAAATGGAACGATATGTTTTATTAAAATAAAATTATATTTTTAATAATCAATGACATACAACTTTGTACTTTTGTTATTTTATGTTTATTATAGTATAATAGCAACATTCTGCATTCTGTTTATAAAAAGAATATAATATTTATAAAAAAGAACCACGATTATTAATTTACATAAAATAGAAATACTTTTACAAAATAAAAGATAATAGTATATTAAAGAACTAGTTTCATAAGGCAATTTGTAAACGCACACATGTCAGCACGCGAGGACAATGGAATGGCTGTGAGGACCATTTATTTCATTGTCAAAACATATTTGTTTTTATCTTACAACTTTCCAGAATGCCTCCAATTACATTTATTTATATTACGCATTATTCGTACTTTTGATACCTTTTGTGAGGTAAAATTATAGAATTTCATATTTGAGGACCCCAACAATATAATTCAATATATGAGGTCCACTGTGAAACTTTGTTGGTATTGAAGGGATTGCAGTATATCAGTGTTGGCTCGTCATAAGGGGCTATCGAGGCCAAGCCCCGGCTATAATCTTTCATCAATTAATTTTTTTAATGTATTATTTAATTCGACTTGATATGTTATTTTTCGTTTCGCTGGGGCTCGAGGATAGGCGATTACAGCTAATCACTACACTATCTAGCGGCAGTGCAGTCACAGTGGTACTTTTGTATCACAAATGGTAATTTTTTAGTTAGATGATATCGTGATACTACTGTTTCAATTTTGAAATGTAGTACAGATTTACTGGTTTGCAAAATTTGAAAATGCTAAATGTTATTTTAGAATTTATTAATTTAATATATAATGACAATCGTGTACATATATTAAGTAAAGAATAAAGGATTATTTTATGCCTTATAAAATTGAAATGCGATTTAAGTTTTACAGTTTTATCTGTATTGTTTGGTATCAGTTCTTCTTTTTGCATAATGTACTTTACGCAAATGTGCAAAATTATTTCAGCTGCTTTAAAGCCTGCCATAGTATTTATGAAAAAAAATAAAATTGATAATAATATGTCAATTTGTTTTAAAAAATTTGGAGATACGCAAATAGTTTTTGATTGCACAAAGGTATTTGTGCAAAAACCAAATAGTATATTTGTGAAGAAATATTGAACATGTTAAAATGATGTGTAATTCAACTAATACTTACAGGGGTCTTATTATTCAATTTTCTTTTCAATATAAAATATTTTAGTTTCAAATAAAAACTTTAAAAATACACCAAACAAATATTGAATGCTATGAAACGTCAAATATCTATCCTGGAGGAATCATTAGGTCGCGAAATATTCCGAATAACGCAGCGATCTTAATTTTATTTATTGCGCTATAAGTAAACACGGTGAGTCGCGCGTGACCTTGAGTTAGCCAATCAGAATATATGAGACAATATCATAAGCGGAGCTTGTCGACTTTTGTCCCAGAGCGAGAGTGGGCATGTACAGAGTTCGTGCATTTAGTTTAATTTGTATGTTGTCTTCTGCTTTGAATTGATTTAAAAAAAAATTGATCCTGAAACTAATAAACGAATTCATTTGCTGAGGTGCATAAACTCATAAAAATAATTTTAAGGTTTGTTACAACAAAAGTTCAAAACTGTTTCAGAACTTATAATGCAGTGTTCCAAGAACAAGTGAATTATGTTCCGAACCTATTCACCGTTCTTAAAGTTCCAGGATTTTACCAGAATTTTTAATTCTGAATAAGTTTGACATCCTATCTAACCTGACATATTTTGTTTTTGTTATTAATGATATTAGCAATGGAAAAAGACAGAGATATTTTCGAATTGTCATAATTTTCTAGATAAAGTGATGGAGAATTCTTGAACGATGTTATGGAAATAAGGCAAAACAATGAAAATTATCTACGAATGATAGTACCTCAATACAGTGATTAAGATTTTGAAGGATCAACTTCTAGTATATTGGCCATCAGACTGCAAGTTTCCAAGATATAGCAGATAGGTTTGATATTTTCTTCAGTAATTTGGAGAAAATAATAGCCCGAATTACATATTTCTCAGGAAACAAGTCATACAACATAATAAAATGGCCAAATAACGAGGAAAAGGTCGATATTGAAAGACATTTTATACCTAATCAAAAGCGCAATGGTTTCCGACAGGTATAATTTTATAGGTTAGGTTATACAAACAAAATTCTTAATCAGTTCTAAATCGTTCCCACATTAGTCAAGTCGGTTCTAGGACTATTCATATAAGTTCGCGCATGGATTTTAAGCAGTTCTGAATCACGTTTTGAACGGTTCCGAACTTTATGTTGGAACAAACAAGTTACACCTGTTTTATTAAAACGTTGAAGCGAATAAAACCTTTTTAAAGAAATTATTTGAACCAAGATAACTAAACTCTGAATGTCCTTGCAATTCATCATGAATTCATTACAAATTTGATAAATTTCAACATAATGGTAATAAATAAATTTGTTTTTCAAAATAATAGACGGGCAGAATATTTATTAAAAAAATTATATTTCCATTTAAAAATACTATAAATTGTTTTATTTTTTGAACATAAATTTGTTATATATCTTGAATTAATAAAAGAACAGTTTATTCGATTATATGATTTTTTTTATAATATATATTTTAAAAAGCATTCGATTATATAATAATATTTTTAAAATATTTATTTGTGGACGTTTCAAGCTAAAATACTAGCTGATCATCAGTACCTTTAAAAAAACCTAAAATATAAACCAGATATTTATAAAATGTCAATAATAACAATAACAAAATTGGATTCTGAAGCCTTTTCTTTATTTAATATTTTGTTTTTTAAGACACCATATTATATATCTGTTCTGCACTTTTGTCCCCGGTTAATATAAAGGTCACAAGCCGCCACTGCACACTAAAAAATAACACAGATTTAACAAACTAGTTCCACGAGGTCCACTAATATTCTTTAGATAATTTAACAATATTCGTTATTGTTAAATATTTACTACCTTAAAGTGTCAATTAATTAAGACACAACTTTTATATTTTACCACCCATTTTGGTAGTGTAACTATATTATAGTGTTAATTAATTAACTTCAACAGTCAGTTACTTTAACAGTACAGGTATGAAGAATTTAACTAAAATATTTTCACAAAGTAACTAACTTGGTTTGTTAAAATTTAACGAATAACTTGTAACTTCTACCGTTAGTATAGCTAAATTAACAAATAAAATTTACAAGTAATTTCTATAATCTAAATGGCGCTATAAGTACCTAGAATTTCATATTTCCTGCTAAGAACTGACCTACGTAGATTGTACTAGATTCTTCAGTATTTCAAGGACAAAAAATTTAGGTCAAATTTAACGTTAGATTTAAATGTAAAATAGCAAGTGAGCCTACTAGTAGGGTATGCAGGTAGGCTTAACATCATTATTAAAATTCATATAACATATAATTTAAAGTTGAAAATCTTATTTTGATATTATAAAATTATGATTTGCATTTAAGGTATTGTTGCGTAAAAACGTATAGTGGCATTTTTTCTGGTAATACACTAGATTATCAAATGCGCTGAGACATTTTGCTATTATATTTGATTTTTTAGCAAGAGTATTATTAAAATATATTTTTTTGTTTTATAGTTCACATAGAATATACATAAACAAATGATGATTGAGTATTTATAAGTAAATTAATTCATTTGTTCAACTAAAATTACGTGATTCATTCAAATCAATTGTAAAATAAATAAATAAATGTGGTTTAAGTATTCATAATCAGTTGTAAAATGCAATGAAATATTTAGCTATTATAGGTTGCGAGCAGTCACGTGACGAAGGCAACCTTGACAGAAAATGAACAGCTGTTCAGTGTGTAACGTCAAATTGTGATTTTGAGATTTTCTTTTTTCTGGTGTATTATGCTTTATTTCTTGTGCTTATATTATTTGTTAATCCTTCTTAATTATTATAAACTATTTCTGTTGCTGATCAGTGCAAAATAAAAATATAATTAATTTGTAGCGCCATCTTCAGTGAAAGCTTTCTGGAGCGGTCTTTAAAGTTATTGAAAATAATGCATATTTTTCACTGTTTGTACTAATCAGGAACTAAAATTGTTTATAACAAATAAAGAAGTGTAACAAATAAGACAGGCAAAATATATAAACGATAATAGAACAGAAAAAAGCAAACGTCAAAGTCTTCAAACGTCAAAAATTTGACGTTGCACACCGAACAGCTGTTTACCTCTCTGCTGTATCTTGTATTTCATTTTTTAACAGTATTATAATTAAAACCGGATATTTGCTTATCAGTTCATATAGAATATACATAAACAAATAATGATTAAGTATTCATAAGTAAATTAATTCATTTGTTGAACTAAAACAACGCGATTCATTCTAAACAATTGTAAAATGCGATGTGATAATTAGCTATTATATTTGATTTTTAGCAATATTATTATTAAAATCAATGAGATTTTTATCAGTTCACATAGAATATACATAAACAAATGATGATTAAGTATTCATAAGTAAATTAATTCATTTGTTTAACTGAAATATCGCGATTCATTTCGAATCAGTTGGACAAAACTCACTGACGTTTAACCGTATTTCATTATTTAGCAATAATATTATTAAGAACGAAAATCAATAGAAAAAATTAAATCTATTCCCAAATTTACATTTCCACAGGTGCATAAATTTTGATTAAATTTATTATTAGTTACTACAGAAGTTTTGTTTTTTTATAAAAATGATGTGTGGCATCTTCATTTTATTTAATCGAGGCACAAAAATGTACGGCATATGATTTTTACTCTCTCGGCGAGCGGCTGTATCTGTTGCCTACATGGTTGAAGACAATTGTCGAAGTAAGAGTCCAAGCAACGGTCCTCTCTTTTATGATCATTCTAGTTAGGTCTGTAGTGTTATTATTCAAAATGAAATTATTGAAAAGGAAGTATGATTTTTCTTTTCGAAAATTAATATTGTAATTATAATTTCCAATACTCAATAATACCAGTAAGCTATAATTACAACTAAACCGAGCGAGAAACTATGTTTCTATGATCGCGAAATCATGACAGAAGTAACACATTTCTCCCCTAGGGACGAAATGTGAATATTATTTCCCTAGTTGAATTGTCATTATTTTGACAAGTAATGACATTTAATTAATGAATAAAACATTACGGTTGTCAAGTAATTTTGTTTATTATATTTTATTTCTCATAGACTTCTAAATCTTACAACCTATAAATGTCAATGTCAAATTAGGTTCTAAAACTACATTTTTCTTTTTAAAATTGCTTCGGTCGTGTAAAATATAGTATATATACTTCAGGAGAGAATGCAATTTTCCCTCTGTGTTTTGTAGCCAGAGGGCGAATTGTACCTCTGGAAAAATCATGCATTTCTCTCCCTTGATATATAATAATAGTATGTTATGCATCAAGGGAGGGAAACAAGCGATTATTCCCTTGTGTGAAGCATATTATACTTTTCGTAACAAGTGCACAAAAATTACTGTCTTATCCAGACAAATGTCAAATATGAGTTGCGTAACTAGTTACCTAGGAAACGCCGCAAACAGCTATTAATCGTAGTCTCTAGAGAGAGAAACATCTTCCTAGGGAGAGAAACATCCTACCTAGGGAGTGAAACATAATGTTTCTCTCTCTAGTGGAGAAAATCAGCGTTTCACTCTCTAAAATTAGGGAATAAGAACGTGTTTCTTGTGCATGTGTTACGAAATATACTATTATTTTCATATTTAATTATTTTTGAAATCATAGCTTACTGAATTTTTGTTAACAATGTTAATTTTCGAAAAAATAAATAATATTACGTTATTTTGAAAAATATTGTCATAAATTATTTGATTATCGCACATACATTTCCTATTCAATAAATTTCAAGCAGCATTATCGCCATTTTAAAACAAAAGAAAATTAAATTAAAAAAAAAATTAGTAGAATTTTTCACCCGCTAAAATTTCTTTATTTACCATATCTCAATATTTTTCAATAATAAAGGAACTAATCAAGGGAGAAAAATTCAAGATTCAGTACTGCTCCCGGAAAGGAAGTCTGCGAGAAAGTATTAAAGAAATCACTCCTTAAACGACGGAATTGGCGCGATATAAAGAACTGGCTGCACAACACGAATGTTAGCACTAAAAGCCGAATTGCAATTGGTAGAAATATGCCAAAAAAGCTAAATTCTCATTCTATACACCCAAATACCGAGCTTGTGGTACCACCAAATAAGTTCAATCTCTTAAAATGCATTAGATTTCGAGTTATTTTAAGAGAATCGTCTGCGTTATGCCGAACTGCGATACGAAACGCATCATGCCAGAAGTGTAGTGCCGTAAAGGAATGGTTTCTTTGCAGTAACTAAAGTAAATACTTCAAACGTTGCATTAGTGTATTGGGTGACTGTTTTCTAAATCGTCAACTGAATGCAAGTTTCTCATACTAGTTTGCTAGGTTATTTAAACGCAGTACTTTTGCTTTACAAGCGTTACATTTTTTACAGGTAATACGAGTACTTACATATGAATATAATGTATATATTTATTTTTTTTGTTTTTGGTGCATATACTTTTATATTTAATACTTACATTTAAGTTAACTTGAAATTTTATGACTGCACCTTAATAAAAGATAATAAACTTTTTTTTAAATTCAAGAGTAAAATAATAAATTATACTATCGGAATTCGTTTACGAGTTATTTGTAAACGAATATACATAACACAAAAGTTATCGAGGTCAAAAATGTCTGGAATAAAATATACACATATAACTATAAATTTTATTGTCATTGTATTGTAATCACGAAAATTTTCGGTTCTCAAATTTTAGCGGAAATATCCATTTTGACCATCCCTGAATCCATTTTGACTAATTTCGTCGTGACGTCTGTACGTACGTATGTATCGCGCATAACTCAAAAACGGTAAGCCGTAGAAAATAGAAATTTTGTATTTAGGACCTAGTTGGGCACCTCCCTTTGGTCATTATAACTTCCGGACGGGGTACTTTACTTGAAACCTATAGTTGATTTTAATGAAAAACTATATTAAACTATTATCCAAAACTTTTGAAATTTGGTATATAAGACTACTATATCAATGGAAATAACATAATAGATTTTATCATCAAGCTGCTAACAGTTGCAAATAAAAGTTTTAGTTAATTAAATTCTGCATCTAGCACATTAAGAATTATTAAGTTAGCCTTTTGTATAAGCGAGATATATAAATTTAAAAAATTATATCTTATTTGTTTTTATTTTAATTAAAAGCGAATGGATTAGAATAAGAAAAAAAATCCAAAAATATTGTCAAGTCAAATTACGTCAAATATGTGCAATTAAAAAAATAGCTATAGTTTAATACGCGTGCAAGAAAGTCATGTGATGTCCACATCAGATTTTTTTTCTGAAAATATAATTGCATTTTTATTACACATTTTACATTTGAAATGAATCTCGCAGTAATATCCATGTCTTAATTCTTTTACTAGTGTCATATTACTCAAATTGCAGTCAAATGGATCATGATGGTTAATTTCATAAAATTATTGAAATAAATAGTTAGCATCCGTGTCACTGCCAATACTATTTATACTGTCACAGTCAGGAAATATTGATGTACTCTTCGAAACTGATGATGAATTACCGTCACTATCATTTCCAGTTTCATATTTTAATTTATTGTTAGCAGGTGTTGCCGATAATGTAGTTGGTGTTTCAGATAAGTCAGGATTTTGTCTAAAATATGAGGAAGCAGGAATGAATATTTAGAATTTAGATCAATAAAAAATTTATAAACCACTAAAAAGATCTTTGGGAGTCCTGAATTGACGACTGGTAAACGCACTACTTTTGACACTAGCAGAGTGCCGCGTCCAGAAATGGGTACATGGCGTGATAAAATATTTTATTTGTTACTTATCAAATAAATAACTAAATTTTTTTTTAAATTATCTTTTTTTTCCAATAACTTTTTAAAACTTCGATTTTGTTTTCTTAGCCTGTATTTAGATTGAAACAATATGCTCTTATTTCCGTGTCTACTAGACATTATTAAATTTACATGATTCTACTTTATACCAACAACAACAATAAGAATGTTACATTGTCCGCGGTCGGCTAGGATAGCGCGTGAACCGAAATGTATCCCGCACTCCGCCCGCTTGCGACCCATACACACCTGCATCCGAACTTGGTCCTGCTCGATATTGAATTATGTACTGTCGAAAATATGGTACTTTATTTCCATACACAGCTTGTAAGTTTTCATTTAAGGAATCACAAAAAAATGCATTATTAACAACAGGTATTTCTATGTTACTAGGTTTTCAAAAATCTTATGCATGAAACGATTTTAATTAACGTATAATATTTGGGTATAACATAATTAATTTCACGGACTCCTAACAGTTGAATTTATTTTCATATATTTTACTTGAGATAATAAAGATAGATAATTATAACTTATAACTAATTGCAGATTTGCTTTTTAATTTTCTAAATTGAAATAAAATCAAAAACAAATCTATCGATACATGTTTATTTTTTTAAGTAAAGTCCGCCAAGTTCACTTACGTGCCTTGCGGCGTAGTTACAATTTACATTCAAATTTTTAGCAAATGGTACATTTAATGAAAAAAAAAATTCAAGTAAAATAAATCCTGGTATGTTTCATTATAAAATTAAACAAGAAATTTTAAGTACACTTAACAAGAAAATATGTATGCTATATGAATATGTAAAAATGTAAATGTTAAATTACGGAAATTTTGTTAATAAATATTATTTTTTATTTAGCAATGATATCACTTAGAATTATTACTGACTAATGCAATTATAACACAGAAAATATGCCTAAATCATACCCTGCACTGTCAGCGAGCGACAAGTGTCTTGCATACTAATGAGTGCACTCTGACGACATAGACATAGCGCAACACAATTGGCGCAGAGCCGTCAATTGACTACATTGAAATTATTACTAGAGGTAAAAATTCAACAAATTTTCAATAGACCAGAAATGTCCTACCACAATTAATGTAAATTTTTATTCGAATTCATCAATAACTAAATGATATTACTCACACATTTAAACTAAAAATTGTAGTGAATATTGGATTGAAAAATATTTATCAATATTGTTTGTTAAAAAGTGTTTCAATAAAGTAAATAAAAAAATAATTAAAAACACTTGGTATTTTGTTTCACAAATTTTGTGTTTCAATAAGTTTCCAGTTAAGGACATCGTATCAATAATTTATTCCTAACGGAATATATTATATTTATTGAAAAACGCAGCTACGGTCCTGTCACTTCAAATATTGGTGTGGCGGTGAACGCTTACTTACTACACTCACCATCTATAGTCGGTATTGGGTATTACTGTAGTTCAGAAATATTCCACTCGTTTCAAGCCCGCGAAAACAGCGAGTCCGCAAGGTGTAGGAAAAATATAATCTCTCTTTGGGGACGTCCGCAAAGAGCGATTGAGGTCCGCAAATGGTTGGATATATGGAAGAAAAGTCCGCAAATTACTGGCCTGACATATATATATATATATATATATATATATATATATATATTTTCTTCGGGTGATTGTAAATCACGTCCGTTTGAAATACATTGGCCGGCAAATTTAAATAAATAAAAATATATACATATATATATATATATATATATATATATATATATATATATATATATATATATATAAATTAAATACGTAGGAAAAAAGTATTTAATAAAAATAAATTTTATTTTTACAAATTTTTACAATATATGTTTATTTGACAAAGTTACAGCTTAGAATGTCGAAGAGAGCTGACTAATTACACATTATTATGCTTATATACTAATACAATGAGTAATATAATATAAACATTGATAATCAAATGTCAAGTGACGCATATTGATTATCAAATGTCAACCAGATATAAGTATTAATCATAATTAATATTATAAGGAAATTAAAATAAGGGTACCTTACATAATTCCTCCCCTGCAAGATTTCATTATAATATTTATTTTATGCTAAGGGTGAGAGTTCCACTTCTTCCTCTTTATTCTTATTATTTTTCCAATATCTTACATACTTCATAATTAATTTCTTAATTAATATTAATATTAATATACTTATCACTATGTATATAATATAAAAATGATGATTATTATTTTCTATATTTATTGGATGTATTTTTGACAATTGTTTAAAATTATCTTGATATTTTTGAATTTTATTTAAATTTAAAGTACCATTAATTTCAATTTGATTTTTATAAGGATTTATATTTTTAAATTGTAGTTCTTTATAATTTTAATTAATAATATTAAATATATTTTTATTTATTTGACAATCTTTATTAATTTTCATTTTATAAAATCCCTGAATTTCTTCATAAATATTTTGATCTTTACAATTTATTTCTATTTGTTGTTTATTAGGACTAATTATAATTAGGTCATTCGTATTATGAATTTGTTCAAGGGTATTATCAATTTGTAATTTATGGTATTTACACTCATTAATACTTTGTTTTGTTATTATATTATTTAAGCAATTACTTATTTTAAAATATTGAGATTTACATAAGTATATATTATTCATAACTACACATTCATTAATAACAAAGTGATTATTCTCTTCTTTAAAATACAACACCTGTTGCTCATTTATTAAAATTAATTTGTCATTATTATAAGTTGGGATTGGAGTAAACTGATAAATAGGATATATTTTACTTGAAAATACGGGTAGTATTATTATAAAATGTATAATTTTATTTTCAAAATTACAATGTGTTTGAATTAACTCATTAAAATTCCATATTTCTTTATCTTGGCTTAACTGTCTTAAATTGTCCATTGTCATAATATTTGGGTCTAATTTATGTAGAGAACAGAATGTTAAACTATTTCCTACTTGTTTAACCAAGTTATTTAAATTTGTTATAAGTGCGTTTATTTCTTGAATTTGTATTCTTACTTCCATTAAACTTTCCCAGTTTACTCTATTTTTTAATATTCTTGTTATCATTTCTAAACTTTTCTTAAGATTTTCTTCATTATGTTCTATTTTTCCTAATTGTGAATTAAAATGATTAGTTATATTTTTAATATATTTAAAATTTTGTAAATTCTGATTTTGTAATGTGTTTTGATTTTGTTTAATTTGTTCGAACATTTTCATATATTTTTCATCATCTGAAGAATCTAAATTTCCTGATATACTTTTTATTATACTACCTAATCCATTAATTAAACCTCTTTTCATTCTTTTCTCAGAAGAAAACAATTTTTGTATTTGTTCATTTAATTCATTATAATTATATTCCAATATATTAATTTGATTAAAAAGTAAATTTTTATATTCAAGTACTTTATTAATTATTTGATCTCGGGCATTACTTAATTTTAAAAATTCTGAATATATAGAACTTATATTATAATTAAAATATATTATCTTATCTATTTCCTTAATTTTACATTTTCCTAACTCGACCAAATGGAATCCATTGTTATTTGAGATGTTCTTCACTTGGGCAGAGACAATAGTTCTAAAATCAAATTTTAATTTTATCTAATTTAAATTTTCGAATATATCTTTTATCTTTTATTTCTACTGTTCCTAGTATGGGGTTATATTTTTCTACTGTAACATTTTTAAATATAGGTTTTTTATATTTATGTAATAATCTATGATTTTGTTTAACATAAACTTTTTCTGGTAATATTAGAGGTAACTCATTTTCTTTTGTTCTTTTTGTTTTTTCCTTATCAATTATCTTGTTTATTTTTTCATTTACTTGAGATTTATTAATAAAATAATCATTTAGAATTTCTTTAGAATTTTGTTTTTGAAAATATTCATTTTGTTTATTTTGTCCAAAAAGAATTTCACAAGGAGTCATTTTTGTTATAGAATGTTTAGTATTGTTATAAGCCGTTATCGCTTCGTTTATAATGTATTGTAAATCTTTATTTTTATTTGTTGAATGTAATATTCGGAGATGTTCTATTAACACTGAATGAAATCTTTCTATTGCGTTTGATTTTGGATTTGCAATACTAATTAAATGTAATTTTATATCGTGATTATTACAGTAATTTTTTACTAAGGCATTATTAAATTCTAAACCATGATCTGCAATAATTATATTTGGTTTTTTGTAAGTTTTTACAAAATCTTTAATTATTAACATTGTTTCTTTTCCTGTTTTATTAAAAGTAGGATGAATAAACCCAAATTTAGAAAATTGATCAAATATAGTAATAAAATATTGTTTATTTAATGTAAATAAATCTATATTTATAATTTCAAAAGGAGTTTTAGGTGTGGGGGTCAAATTATCATTTAATTGTATAGGATGTCGATCATATTTATTTTCTTTACATATCTTACAATGGTTAATCATTTCTGTAATATCTTTAATCATGTTTGGCCAAAAGTATTTTTCTTTAAGTTCATTATAAGTCGCCATTATTCCTCTATGATTTAAGTATCCGTTATGATTATTAAAAATTATTTGAGTTTGTTCGTCTTCATTTTCAACATCTTCTACTAATTTATTACATTTCACTAAATTTACTGTATTAAATTCGAATTTGTTTTGTATAACTAAATTCAATATTTGTTCATATTGTTTAGGAATTAAAATTAAATATTTAATTTTTGGTACTATATAATTTTTTAATATTTTTAATAATTGTTCTTCTTTTTTATCTACATTAATATTAATAATAAATCTTTGTTTTTGATTATTAAATAATTTAACTATTTTTATATCAAATGGTTCATTAGAAAAATTAAAGATAATTTGATTTTTTGCTACATTTATTCTATTATCGACAAATTTTAATCCATTAATTGGATTCTCATCTGAACTATGAATTGTATTTCCTGATTCTGATTCATTTGCTTCTAAACTAAAATTTTGTAATTGTTCATATTCATACAAATTTATTTGTATTTGAGTATTATCAAAAATATGTTCTAAGAATTTAATTAATTCTGGTTTTTCTAGTTTATCTAAACCGCATGATAAATACGGGATGTTAATTTCGTATATATCATTTTTTATTAGGTAATCTCGTAATTCCATGAGTGTTTTCTTAAAATACTTTCTATTTACATTTTCTAAATATGTATCTTTTGTAATTAGATGAAAAATTATTTTATTTTCTATATTTTGGACTATCAGACTTTTATTGTTAATATTTCTTTCACAATAATTTTTACTGTCGAATTTTGAATCTATTTCTTTTGCAAGTCCTTTTTTAAATTTCAAATCTTTAGATATACAGTGTGCGAAAATATCAGTATTTGTTACATTTCCAGATGTTTTATTTATTTTAAATTTATCTCTTTGTCTTGACAGAAAATCTGCGATTTTATTTGTTTTTCCT
This sequence comes from Pterostichus niger, assembly GCA_947425015.1. NCBI lineage: Eukaryota > Metazoa > Arthropoda > Insecta > Coleoptera > Carabidae > Pterostichus > Pterostichus niger. The sequence continues at coordinate 13,096,064 of OX380338.1, forward strand.
GGTAGATACTCAATATCGAAATTATATTCTCCTAAATCTATTTTCCATCGCATAAGTTTTTGATTTGCGTTTTTCATAGAAAATAACCAAATAAGGGGTTTATGATCAGTGCGAATTGTAAATTTTTTTCCAAATAAGTATGGTTTAAAATTATTTACAGACCAAACAATTGATTTTAATTCTTTTTCAATTGTACTATAATTCTGTTCTGCGGAATTAAATGTTTTAGATGCATAAGCAATTGGTTTTTCTTGTCCGTTTATAATTTGTGAAATTACTGATCCCATTGCATAATCTGAAGCATCTGTGGTAAGAATGAATTTTTTTGAAAAATCTGGAAATTCTAAGATAGGTGGATTACTTATTAATTCTTTAGCGATTTTAAATGAATTTTGATATTCTTTATTAGCTATATCTATTTGTTTATTATTTTTTTTTAAACATTCTGTGAAAGGTTTAGTAAGTTTAGCGAAGTTTGGAATAAAACGTCTATACCATGAAAGTTTACCTAGAAAGGATTTTATTTCTTTTACCGTTTTAGGAATTATTATTTTTTCAATTGCTTCAATTTTCTTTTTATTAGGTTTAAGACCTTCTTGTGATATTATAAATCCTAAATATTCTGTTTCAGTTTTTAAGAATTCTGATTTATCAATTTGTATTTTAAGGTTAGCGTTTAATAATTTCAGAAAGATCTTTTCTAAATTTTGTAAATGTTCTTCTAAAGTATTTCCGAAAATAATTATATCATCCATATAAACTAAACAAATTTTATTAATATATTCTGAAAGTACATCATTCATCATTCTTTGGAATGATGCTGGAGCATTAATTAATCCAAAAGGCATACGGATGAATTCATAATGTCCTGACGATGTAGAGAAGGCGGTCTTTTCTCTATCGTTTTCATCTATTAATATTTGATGAAATCCAGAATGCAAATCTAATGTGGTAAAAAATTTTGGTTTTCCGATATGATCTAGTAAAGTGTCAATATTTGGTAAAGGATATTTATCTTCTATTGTTTTCTGGTTTAGTTTTCGAAAATCTATTACTAATCTTGTTTTTCGTTTTCCTGACGCATCAATTTTTTTCGGAACTATCCATATGGGTGAATTATATGGACTTTTTGATTTTTGAATAATTTTAGTTTTTAACAAATTTTGAATATGTTCTTCAATATCATTTTCATATACCTGTGGAAGTCTATAATTTTTTTGAAAGACGGGTATGTCGTCTGTTGTACGAATTTTGTGAGTAGTGACATTTGTAGCAGATAATTCTTCGTCTGGTTTTGGAAATAGGTTTGAATATTTGTCTAACAAAATTTTAACTTTTTCTTTCTGTTCATAAGTGAGATGTTCGTGTCTAAATTGTATGAAAGAATTATTTATTGTTTGTGAAGAAAATAATTTAAATTTTTTATTTCCAAGTGTTATAATTTTATTTTTAAAATCCATTACAGCATTACAATGTTCTAATATTTTTATGCCAAATAGCATATTACTTTCTTTATGAAATTCATGAATAAAAAACTCGAAATTTTTATTCTGAATTTTAATTTCTACACAATTTTTACATTTTACTTTTCCTTGAGCTGTTTTAAAAGAAATTGGTTTTTGAATAATTTTTAAATTTCTTTGTTTAACAATTTTTGGGGAAATTAAATTTATATCAGAGCCTGAATCAATTAATATAAGGTAGTCGTTAAATCTTATTAAAGGAATGGATTTTAATTTGGAAGTCATTACGTATCTTGTTCCGTTTTCTCTAAATTTTCTTCTAAAAAAGTATCATCGCTATTTTTAATTTCTTGTTCTACTGTTTTATAAAATTCTTCTTCTGTGTCTAAGTCTATATAGTCTTCGTCATGTATAATTTCAGTATTATAATTTTGTCTGATTGTTGATGTTGTCATCGGTTGAGTAACGCGTGTTTGTAGTGACATTGGTTGTACTTGAAATTTACGTGTTTCATTATTATTAACTAAATTTTGTCTTGCAATTATATTAGGACCTGGGATTGATTGTTTATGGACATTAATTGGTTTTGAAGGAAAATATTGTCCAGGGAATTGTTTTGGTGCGAGATTAAAAGTTTTAAAAGTATTTAAATTTGGTTTATTATCATTTCGTAACATTGGGCTGTTATGAAATGAATTAGCATAACTAAATTCGTTTTTGAGTAATAAATCACATTGTTCCAATGTTGATGGTTGTTTCACAATAAAAGAACCTTTTATAATGGGTGGTAATAATGATATAAATTTATTTACTATCGATTTTTGATTCTCTTGGAGAATAGCGTTCTTTTGTTCCAAAGTATAATTTTTTACAAATATTTTAGATTTATATAATTCAAATTTTTCTAACATTATTTTTAATGTAGTTTCTGAATTCTGTTTATATTTAGTTTCAAATAATTCTCCTAATAATGTTTCTGACGTTGTTTTATCTGAAAAATTGGTTGTCAAATATGTTTTTAATTCTTCCCAATTTGAAAAATTATTTTGTGAAATAAGTTTCTTTGCATTATTTATTAATTTATTCTTAATTATATTAAAAGTAAATATTTTCTGAGGTTCTGTCAATGCTAATGTGTTAAAAATATTATACGTTTCATCTACAGTTTTAATAAAATTATTAAGAGTCATAATGTCTCCTTCATATGTTGGGACCATTTCAATGAAATTCTTAATATCTTGTAATGAAGTCATGTTGTCTGAAGGATTTTGTAAAATTTCGTTAATTCTACCTTGAACAGTGTTTATAAAATCCTCGTTTTCAGAGTCAGACATACAAGTTTTTGTGTGATTGCCTTGTGCCGGGGCTCGTACTCTTTGTTACTAGTACTATCTAGAGAGTACCCTGTGTATTACAAAATAATTTTTTACTTACAATAATAAACTTATGATTATAATTTTCATTGCAAGGAGTTCTTCGACGGGGTTTTTCGAACTGTCTCTCGTAGACGGAAGTAGACGAGATGTGAAGTTCTTGAAGCTGTCGTCTGGATTCTCGTGATCAGTTGAACAGCAAGAAGAATCGCTTAGACGGTCTGATGGGACGTATGAATAGTCCTCTGATGGGCACTGCTTAGCCGTGAGATGGTGTTTGATGATATATAAGGTCTTATTGGTATAGCCTTATGTGTGTTTATTGACACACACTTTGATTATTTCGATTAGCCGATTAACGTATAAAAATACGACAATTAGATGAGTAACTTTTTGTGTTTTTCACTGTTACAAACTATTGTTGGCTAATCCTACCGACTGCGCCAATTAAATACGTAGGAAAAAAGTATTTAATAAAAATAAATTTTATTTTTACAAATTTTTACAATATATGTTTATTTGACAAAGTTACAGCTTAGAATGTCGAAGAGAGCTGACTAATTACACATTATTATGCTTATATACTAATACAATGAGTAATATAATATAAACATTGATAATCAAATGTCAAGTGACGCATATTGATTATCAAATGTCAACCAGATATAAGTATTAATCATAATTAATATTATAAGGAAATTAAAATAAGGGTACCTTACATAATTTATATATATATATATATATATATATATATATATATATATATATATATATATATATATATATATATATTTTTATATATTTATTTATTTTAGCCGGCCAATGTATTTCAAACGGACGTGATTTACAACCACCCGAAGAATATATATATATATATATAATATAGTTTAATTATAACCTCGTATTTACAGAGAAACTAATTTAGTTTATTTATTCCAACAATCCCAACATCTGATATAAAAAGATATTATATATATATATAATATCTTTTTATATCAGATGTTGGGATTGTTGGAATAAATAAACTAAATTAGTATATATAAATATATATATATATATATATATATATATATATATATATATATATATATATATATATATATATATATATATATAATTTATATATATATATATAAATTATATTTTTGATTTTGCAATTTGTTAAAAAAAACAAATTTTAAGTTTCAATATTATATTCGTGACAATTTACAGGCTAGCGTACTTCCAGCTAGACAAGTTAAAAAAATCTGTCTTACACATGTCTCTACTCCTATTTATTACATTTCTTATCTTATATTCTAAGAAACACGAATGACATTGTTTCTAGTGTCGAATAACGAAACTGCAGCGTTTAGAGATTCATAATTCCTCCACATCAAGAAACAATGTTATTTTAGGGGGTTTAATTCTAATTGACAGTTATTTAATTCTTGTATTGGATATGTTAAGGGTGTATTTATGTTTCCAGTAGGTTGTTTGACTTTGCTACTACTACCTAATATACTTGGTTTAAGTGTAACCGGAATTGTATACAATTTGTTAGGTATTCTTTCAATATCTTCGGCGGAAAACATATATTAACATTTAATGATTATTACAATGTGTAATTGTATGTTTTGCCTTGTGTCGGGGCTCGTTTTGTTTCTTAACAGCGTTAGCCGTTCCACAAAACCCTTGTGTTAATTTGTGTAACAGTATTTAGTCACAGACCGATTGTTACGACCGGCAAAATATATTTATCTACTATGAAAATGGACTTACAGTAAGAGTATCGTGAAGTAGGCTGCTGTTTTCATAATAGTGATGGTCTTGATACGCTTCAAGTGGGCGGAAATTGTGTTTCTGTCACGCAGCTCGTAGATCGATTGGATTGGTAGATCTGATTGCAGAGCTGGATTCACGTTGAGGTAGTGTCTCGTAGTATCGGAATGACGTTCTCGATGTGTAAAGATGGGTCGTGGTTAGACCCTGGTGCGACCACTGTTTATGTCGTTTGAAGATCGTAGATGATGTTCGGATAACTCTTGTGAAAATTTTTGACAAGCGTTTCACAGACTTACGAGGTTTATTTTCACTTACTAGATTCTTGTCGGCTATCCTACCGACTGCGCCAATTATATTTTTGATTTTGCAATTTGTTAAAAAAAACAAATTTTAAGTTTCAATATTTTATTCGTGACAATTTACAGGCTAGCGTACTTCCAGCTAGACAAGTTAACACAATCTGTCTTATACATGTCTCTACTCCTATTTATTACATTTCTTATCTTATATTCTTAGAAACACGAATGACATTGTTTCTAGTGTCGAATAACGAAACTGCAGCATTTCGAGATTCATAATTTATATATATATATATATATATATATATATATATATATAAATTCTGTAATTGAAATTAAGTTCCTGTTATACACGCGTTTTTGTTACACGCCAACGATAAACTCAAAATACGGGAATCGTTGCGGAAACAACAACAAATTAGAACTCACTAGCAAGTGCAATAATTAGTGCATGTGTACAAATAAAGGGAAGTGTGTGAGTGTATCATAAATATATAATAGTTAGTGTTAAATAAATTGGGCAGTGGATAGGTTAGAACATTAAACAGCGGTAAGTGACAGCTGTGGCCTTCGAATAATCTAACAGTGGCGTGCGGACGGGGCAAATGAATTCAGAGTTTAGGGATAAAAGTCACTCAATTGCGGATCTAAGTGAAATTAATAAACGTAAAAGAGAGCAAATAAGGGAAGAATTTAATAATATATTTAAGAAAAGCAGAAAAACTACCAGATCACCCGAAAAACCGGAAGTTATACACACAGAAAAGGAGGATAACGTAGAAGATATGGAGGAAATAAAGAAAATGCTCAAGGAAACCATGAAAGAATTTAAAGAAGAAATGATATCTAATAATAAAGAAATAAAAAACGAACTCAAAGAAATAAAAGAAGAATTAAGTAAGAACAGCATAACGATAGCTGCAATTGAAAAAATGCAAAAGGATTTCCAGGAGAAGGAAAAGAATTGGAATAAAGAAAAAGACGAACTAAAATATAAGTTGTCAGAACTAACAACAAAAGTGGATTATTTGGAGAGAGAAAAAATTAAAAATAATCTGATTATCACCGGATTTAAATTGGATTCAGAGGACAAAAATAAATTAAAAGAAGACGTCAATAATTTCCTGGCAGAATTTATGGGTTGTGAGGGTAAAATTAAAGAGATACGTAAACTTGGTCCTAAACAAGGAATTCTAGTAATGGAAAACCTCGAAGAAAAAATGAAAGTACTAAAAATCAAACCTAAATTAAGAACGATTCGTGGAGAGGCCATCTTTATCGACAGTGATATGACAAAAATAGAGAGAGACATCCAAACAATAATAAGGACGAAAGCCAAAGAATTACGAACAACGGGCAAATCAGTGAAAATTGCATATAAAAAGTTAATAGTAGATGGAAAAGTTTGGAAGTGGAATGAGCGAGAACAAAGGCTTACAGAGCCAAAAAACTAGCTAGAGAGGAGGAAAATAAGGAGGAAAAGAAGATGAACAACTTGGCAACGAATAAGGCAAAGAAAAATTATTTAATTAACGGTGAAGAGAGTAAAAACAATGGGAATGGAATAACTGATTTAAACAAAAAGGATAGTAATTTGAGAATAGGTAACTGGAATATCAGGGGGCTTAAAGACAAGGAAATTGAATTGGAAAATGAATTCACGAAAGCAAACTTAGATGTTCTAATAATCACAGAAACAAAAAGGAAAGGTAATGGGATTTTTGACATGGAAGGGGGAACCAGAGTATGGCACTGTGGAGTGGGGATGAATAAGCATGCTAGTTCTGGAGCAGCCTGTTTAGTAAGAAAAGAGATGATTAAAAACGTAAAAGATTGGAGATTTATATCAGACAGGGTAATGTATGTGATATTGGATCTAGCAGGCGAAGTACACACTATCATAGCAGCTTACGGGCCAGGCGAAAACGATGCTAAAGAAAGTAAGGATGAATTTTGGGAAGAAATGCAGGAAGCAGTGGAGAGTAAAAAGGGAAAAGCGATCATAGCTGGAGACCTGAATGGGAGAGTGGGAGTAATGGATGAAGAGACAGTAGATGTGTTGGGTCAATTCGGTGAAACATTTAGAAACTCTAATGGGAAAAGGATAATAGAATTTTGTCTCATGAACAATTTGATAATAGGAAACTCATTCTTTCAACATAAAGCAATTCATCAATTCACAAGATGGGAGAAAAATAGAGATATAAAATCAATTATTGATTATGTGCTAGTCGAAGCGGGAGAACTAAAAAACTTGAAGGATATAAGAGTTAAAAGAGGGGCAGAATTAGGCACTGACCATTTTCTTGTGGTGGCTCACTTAAAAAAACGGAGAAATCAAGAAAAAACTCCCAGCAAAGAAAAACGAAGAACGGCCATAGACGTTCAAAAGTTAAAAATGGAAAAATATAAAAAGAAGTTCCAAAAACGGATCCGGGAAGAAATCGAGAAGCACAAATATGAAATAGAGCCGGAAGATACGGAAGTACAGTGGCAGTATTTTAAAAAAATCTGCCTCTCATCAGCAGAAGAAGTATGTGGAACTAAGATATCGTCAAATAACAGGAAACAAACGTCGTGGTGGTCGGAAGAAATCAGAGCATGTGTTAAAAAGAAAAAGTTGCTATGGAAAAAATATCTAGCTAATAAAACTACAAGCACTTATACGGAATATACAGAACAAAGAAAAATGGTGAAAGACATTATTAAGGTGGCAAAAAGAGATAACTGGGAAGAATTCGGCAGAAAAATGGAATCAGATTATAGGGGAAACCAAAAATTGTTCTTCAGAGTTCTGAAGAATAGTAGGAATGGACAGAAACAAGCAGTGAAGTACATAAGAAATGAAAATGGAGAGATAGTCACAAACGAAGATAAAGCGGTAGAAGTGTGGCGTGATCATTTTAAACGTATACTGGAGTGCGACGAAACAGAAGAACGTATAATTAATGCTAAATGTTCTGTAAATATTGATTTGAAAAATATTGAGCTCACTGAAGTCAAAAATGCAATTGAAATGTGTAAAAATGGGAAAGCTGCGGGGGATGACGGAATTGGCATTGAACTAATTAAGGCAATGGGAGAAGATGGGGCGATCTTACTGCATAAGGTAATAAATGCTGCCTGGAAGAATAAGAATATTCCAAAAGACTGGGAAATAGCGGTCATTGTGCCTATATTTAAAAAAGGGGACGCTATGATATGTGATAATTACAGAGGCATTTCCTTATTGAGTCAAGCGAGCAAAATATACGAACGCATATTAGAAAGAAAGTTACGTGGGGAGATAGAGGGCAAAATAAATGACAGTCAACATGGCTTCCTTGCTGGTAGAGGGACGCAAGACCTGATCTTCGGCTTACGACAACTGATCGCCAAAACCTTAGAGCACAATAAAGAACTGTTTATGTGTTTTGTCGACCTGCAAAAGGCGTTCGATAGTGTCCCTCGGGACAGACTATGGCAAGCATTAAATAAAAAAGGCGTAAGTGAGCACCTCGCCGAGGCAATACAGTCGATGTACACTAAATGTAGAAATTATGTAAGATCATGTAATACCAGGTCTGAAGAATTTGTAACAACAAAAGGGGTGAGGCAAGGAGGAATTCTTAGCCCCCTACTATTCATTATCTTAATGGACGACTTAGCTAAGATGGTAGACAAAGAAGCCCGGGGAGCAAAAGTTGGAGTTCGAAAGCTGGAGACAGTAATAATAAGAGAATTAATGTATGCCGACGATATGGTACTCATGGCAGATAATGAAGCTCAACTGCAAAACATAATAAACGTATGGAACAAAATTCTGACAGAGAACGGCTTAAAGATCAACGTAACTAAAACAGAAGTGATGCTAGTAGCAAAGGAAGCAAAAAGTTTAAACATCATGTTAGGAAACTCTGAGGTGAAACAAGTAGATACTTTCAAATACCTCGGGGCCAAGTTAGACCAAGTTGGTCATTTAGAGTGCGAGTTGAACAGCAGAATAAGCAGCGCCACTAAGGCATATTACGCCATGGGAAATTCCTTCTTTTGGAAAAAAGAGATTTCAAAGGACACAAAAACAAGAGTGTACAAATCGGTCATCATACCTATCCTGATATATGGCAGCGAATCGTGGGTTTTAACGGAGAGGCAAAAATCCAAAATCCAAGCGTGCGAAATGAAGGTACTGAGGAGAATTGAAGGAGTGACCAGAAGGGACAGAATTAAAAACGACGAGGTGAGAAGAAGACTCGGTGCTACCTCGGTATTGAAAATAATAGAGAGCAGTCAATTACGATGGTTCGGACATTTAGTGCGCATGGCGGATAACAGAGTGGTGAAACGAGTGTGGGAAATGGGAGTCTACGGAAGAAGATCCAGGGGCAGACCGAGAAAATCGTGGGATCAAAATGTGGCGGCAACACTGTCGAAGAGAGATGTCAAATGGAGTACAGCAAAGAATATGGCGAGGGACAGGACGAAATGGAAAAAATTCCACCAAGCGGAGCTTTAATGAAGAAAGCTCCAAACCTCGACACCCAAACGGGTATAAGAGGTGAAGATTAAGTAAGTAAGTATATATATATATATATATATATATATATATATATATATATATATATATATATATATATATATATATATATGTATATATATATATATATATATATATATATGTATATATTTTTATTTATTTAAATTTGCCGGCCAATGTATTTAAAACGGACGTGATTTACAACCACCCGAAGAAAATATATATATATATATATATATATATATATATATATATATATATTTTAATTTATTTATTTATTTTAGCCGGCCAATGTATTTCAAACGGACGTGATTTACAACAACCCGAAGAATATATATATATATATATATATATATATATATATATATATATATATATATATATATATATATGTTTTTTATTTTATTTTTTTTATTTTGATTACTGGTTACAAAGAGTACATCTTATACCAGGGGTTGATACCAGGTTATCCATGATATATAACAAATTAATTAATAGTACAAGAGGAAAAATTAAAATTAAATGTCCCAAGTTGTATAAACCGTGTTGCGTGAGTAAAATGTTTACAATTTTAGCAATGCATAAATAGTGTGATTGAAGTAGTTCCAGAATATTCAACTTCAAATTAACTGGAATAAAAATGTGTAAAGTTCATAGAGAACGCAATCAATTGAGGCTGACGCAGTGGTAGTATCTCAACTCTCCTATTCGTTGAGGCAAAAACTACGAATTTTTAGCGCATTAATGGTGTAATAAAACAAGTTATTTATTTTTTCTATTGATAGATCCTGAAACAAAATGTGAAAATTTTGATCATTTAAATCTAAAATTCTATATCTATTGAGGTAGTAACTTCGTATCGCTTTATACAGAGGACATTCAATAAAAAAATGAGACAAAGTTTCGGGCTTTTTAAGGTTACAGATTGAACATAAATTCTCAGAGTCTAGCTCGTATTTCATTCCTTTATAATATACTTTTAGGCCTTTTTTGTAAGCAAATCTTATTTGACTGATAATTTGTTGTTTTGTTAAAGTTAAGCTAGTGCTCAAGTAATCTTCAAGTCGATATGATTGTTTAATATGTTTGAAATGCTCATTGTAAGTGGACTCACTACATCTGTCTAAATCATTCTGTCTAAGTGTGTTTGTGTATTTGGAGATAATTTCTTTGATTGTACTTGCATTGATTTCTTGTTTATCCCAGGTTACATTGTAACCTTGTTCTATTAAAAAAGTTTTTGTTTGGGAAACCCAGTTATATTTAATTTTATTATTGTAGGTGTTGTCTAATGCTACAAGACGATTGTAAATTATTCTAGGGTACCGTTCTTCGGGTAGTGTGAGTAATTGTTTCCACCATCCTAAGATTAGTTTCCAAACTGTTACAGCTATGTGGTCTATTCCCGTCTCCATACGAAGCATATAGTTAGGGGTATTCATAGGGCAACATAAAATAGATTTTACGTATTTCATTTGACTGCTTTCGATCCGATCACAATATCTGTGGCCCCAGATTTGAACGGCGTATAATAGGGTAGCATTAATGACTGTATATAATAACTTTAATTTTTCGTTCCAAGATTTGGATTTACCCTTCGTTAAAATACCTTTTACTTTTTGGATTGCAATGATACTTTTTTTAATGCTATTATTTGCTGCTTCTAAAAATAAACCGGATGATGTTAGAGTAATGCCTAAGTATGTAAATTTATTTACAACTTCAATTTTTTCATTCATATATCTAAAGTCTTGGGAGGTACTTTTCCTGCCTTTATGGAATATTAATATTTTGGTCTTAGCCGTGTTTACTACAAGATTGTTATCTTTACAATAATTTACTAAAATGTTTAGTTTTCGTTGTAGGTCGACCGGAGAGTCAGCTAATATGACTAGATCGTCAGCATAAGCGAGTGTTAAAATATCCACGTACCCGTCAACATTCATCCCGCGGCAGTTGTGTGTTCTAAAGTACTGATCGATGTCGTTAATGAATATAGCGAACAACAAGGGGCTCAGGATTTCTCCTTGTAAAACTCCCTGTGTGATTTTTATTATGTTGGTTAGTTGATTGTTGACTTTGGCTTGAAAAAATGCATTCTCATACAAATTTTGGAGTATACGAATTATTTTTGTACTGAAACCTGTTTGATATAATTTGTTCCATAGAATGTGATGATTAACCGAGTCGAATGCACGCTTAAAATCAATGAACAGGGCATATACTTTTCCGCGACGTAATCTTAGATGTAGATGTACTATACCCATAAGTGAAAAAATGTTGTCAACTGTACCCCGTCCTCTCCTAAAACCCATTTGAAACTCGTTTATTAACTCATTTTTCTCTAACCATGGAACTAATCTGTTATATAATATTTGAGTAAATATCTTACACAAAGAGTTAACAAGTGCTATGCCTCTATAGTTAGAGGGGTCTAGTTTGTCGCCTTTTTTATAAAGTAAGCTGATATGTGTAGAATTCCATGAACTAGGGACTAATTCTGTGGTTAAAATAACATTAAACATATTTAAAATGTAGTGTTCCCATTTTACCGGCATATTTATAAAAAATTCGTTTGGCACGTTATCACTACCTGCGGCTTTATTTAATTTGCATTTCTTGATGCTAGCCCTCAACTCTGCAAGACTAATCGCGCAGTCTAGGATAGGATGTAAACAATCAACATACTGATACCGTATATAAGGAGTTGCAATATATTGATCAGAGAAAAATTGTTCCCAGGCTTCTAAGGAAATATAATTTTTAAGAAACGATCTGGGTTTTAATTTTCTAATAGTATTCCAAAATAGTTGTGCATTTTTAATATTGGCTAGATTTTTATTAAGTTCATTATAATACTCGTTTCTGTTTTTATTTACTAGCTTCTTATATTCACTTTTTGATTCTACATATGCCACAAGATTATTAGCATTTCTATCATCGTAATAATGTTTAAGCAACAATTTTGCTCGTTTTTTTGATGATTTACATTCCGAGTTATACCACGGGGCATTACTTTTCAAAGTGTTATTACCGTTGTCTTTTTTTACATGCAGCATGCCCGAGGAACTTGCAGCTTCTTTAATTGTACTAATTAAATTGTTGTTAAGAGCATCAGAATTATCGCTATTGAAGTAGATTGTATTAGAATTTTCTAGATAATTTGCGTAAAAAGTACGATTTTCTTCAATATATTTAAAGTTAATCGTATAATTGACCTTATTATATTCCTTACTTTGTCTATTCGATATAGACCTGTTGTTTAAAAACGACAAATCTTCAACTAAAACTGAGCATATATTGTGATCTGATTCAAAGGTGTCTATAATTTCAAATTTAGCAACACTCTCAAGTAGTGACATACTGCCCCAAGCGTAATCTACTATACTGCTGCCGTTTGCGTTATGAAAAGTCCACCTACCTGGATAATCGTTTGTTGTACGACCGTTCAACGTGAATAGCCCAAAGCTTTCCAAAGTTTCTACAAGTTTTTTACCTCTGAGATCCACTGCATCAGACATTGAATATCTTAGTTCCGAAACGTTGGAGCAAAAGAATGTATTTTGTGGCGCTTGATTTAGTTGGCCAATTTTGGCATTGAAGTCCCCTAATATTAGGAGTTTGTAACCAACATAAGAATCTAAAATTACAGTCAGAGAATCATAAAGCATAGTCAAAAATATTTCATCATTCAGACTTGGTTTTAGGTATATTGCACCTATAATATATTTTTCTAACTGAGTTTCCAAACAAAAAAATACCCAAAAGTAATTTTCATCTATTTTCTGCACATGAATATCCTTATCTCTTTTCAGAAGTACTAGCATGCCTCCACTAGCCCTACCCTTGTCCCGCTCTTTTACAGCTGCAATGAAACTGATTTTATCATAATTATGTAAAAATATCGGTAGGTTAATACTATCATACATGGTTCAAGTTTCGCATAAACAGATTATGTTCGCCTTTAGTAAAACCGATTTTGTTTCAGGATCTAGATTAAATATTGTATTTAAACCATGAATATTCCAAAATATAATACTAACACTGGTTACAGATTCGAGATTAGAATTATTGATACCTAAGTATGAATTATGTTGAATATTCTGTAAATACTTGCCGTTTGTATTAGGTGTTTGGTGTGGTGTTATGTTTGTGTTTGTGGGTCGGGTGCTGCTGGAAAAAACTGTGGTAGTAGCTGCTGCTGCTTTGCTGGTGGTTTAGATGGGGTGTCTTCGGAGGAATTGCTGTCTCTGTTCCTTTTCGCGGTCGGTTGCCTGGTTTCAAACGGTGCGCCATTTACGATAAGTTTATTGCCCTTTAGTCTCACCAGGTTCCCTTGACTCTTGAGCTCTTTCCTGGTTCTTAAAAGATTTGCTTTTTCTTCTTGTTGCTGCGTGCTGAGATCTAATTCTATGTAGATCTTTGTACCCCTCAGTTTATGGCGATTTGTCATTATTGTAGTCTTCATTTGAAAAGAATAAAATGATACCATTATTGGCGTGTTTGATTTATTTTCAGCGCCAAGTATTCTAACTTCTTCAATATCTTGATTAGAACAGTTCAAGTGAAAGTAAGTATTTATAAACTTTACTATGTCCTGTGTTAAGTTTTCTTCGGGGTTAATAGTGTTATGTAGCCCCTTGATTATAATGTTTTTCTTCTTTACTTGCTTTTCTAAGTTGTTGATAACTTTTTGTTGTTGTGCAACAACATTATTAAGTGCGGTCATGTCACCTTGAATTTTATTCCAATCTCCGTTGATTTTGGCAATACTTGTTGTTATTGCTGTGATTTCCTTCTCTATTGTGTCTAATTTGTCGATTTTATTTAATATTTTGTCAATTTTTACTTCCATTATTGACTTTGACGTTTGACAGTTTATTTAAGTTTCTTCAGTCACGCAATGTTGCCACCTGTGTGTATACTTGTGTATACAGACCACGTTGTGGGTTTAACCTTGACGGACTTTCGCAAAATTTAAATAAATATTTCACTGCTCCTGGACGGGATATTTGACAGATATCAATTGTGCGTATATTTTCACTAATCGCCTATGTAAATGTAGCAGAAACTTTGTTTAAAAATCGTTTTAACTACCTTTTAAATGATATTCGGACAGAACGAAAAAATTTCACTTGCTTACTTGTCAATGCATAGGTACCAACCTCTATATATGTTTTTTATTTATTTATTTTCGCCGGCCAATGTATTTCAAACGGACGTGATTTACAACCACCCGAAGAAAATATATATATAAATTATGTAAGGTACCCTTATTTTAATTTCCTTATAATATTAATTATGATTAATACTTATATCTGGTTGACATTTGATAATCAATATGCGTCACTTGACATTTGATTATCAATGTTTATATTATATTACTCATTGTATTAGTATATAAGCATAATAATGTGTAATTAGTCAGCTCTCTTCGACATTCTAAGCTGTAACTTTGTCAAATAAACATATATTGTAAAAATTTGTAAAAATAAAATTTATTTTTATTAAATACTTTTTTCCTACGTATTTAATTGGCGCAGTCGGTAGGATTAGCCAACAATAGTTTGTAACAGTGAAAAACACAAAAAGTTACTCATCTAATTGTCGTATTTTTATACGTTAATCGGCTAATCGAAATAATCAAAGTGTGTGTCAATAAACACACATAAGGCTATACCAATAAGACCTTATATATCATCAAACACCATCTCACGGCTAAGCAGTGCCCATCAGAGGACTATTCATACGTCCCATCAGACCGTCTAAGCGATTCTTCTTGCTGTTCAACTGATCACGAGAATCCAGACGACAGCTTCAAGAACTTCACATCTCGTCTACTTCCGTCTACGAGAGACAGTTCGAAAAACCCCGTCGAAGAACTCCTTGCAATGAAAATTATAATCATAAGTTTATTATTGTAAGTAAAAAATTATTTTGTAATACACAGGGTACTCTCTAGATAGTACTAGTAACAAAGAGTACGAGCCCCGGCACAAGGCAATCACACAAAAACTTGTATGTCTGACTCTGAAAACGAGGATTTTATAAACACTGTTCAAGGTAGAATTAACGAAATTTTACAAAATCCTTCAGACAACATGACTTCATTACAAGATATTAAGAATTTCATTGAAATGGTCCCAACATATGAAGGAGACATTATGACTCTTAATAATTTTATTAAAACTGTAGATGAAACGTATAATATTTTTAACACATTAGCATTGACAGAACCTCAGAAAATATTTACTTTTAATATAATTAAGAATAAATTAATAAATAATGCAAAGAAACTTATTTCACAAAATAATTTTTCAAATTGGGAAGAATTAAAAACATATTTGACAACCAATTTTTCAGATAAAACAACGTCAGAAACATTATTAGGAGAATTATTTGAAACTAAATATAAACAGAATTCAGAAACTACATTAAAAATAATGTTAGAAAAATTTGAATTATATAAATCTAAAATATTTGTAAAAAATTATACTTTGGAACAAAAGAACGCTATTCTCCAAGAGAATCAAAAATCGATAGTAAATAAATTTATATCATTATTACCACCCATTATAAAAGGTTCTTTTATTGTGAAACAACCATCAACATTGGAACAATGTGATTTATTACTCAAAAACGAATTTAGTTATGCTAATTCATTTCATAACAGCCCAATGTTACGAAATGATAATAAACCAAATTTAAATACTTTTAAAACTTTTAATCTCGCACCAAAACAATTCCCTGGACAATATTTTCCTTCAAAACCAATTAATGTCCATAAACAATCAATCCCAGGTCCTAATATAATTGCAAGACAAAATTTAGTTAATAATAATGAAACACGTAAATTTCAAGTACAACCAATGTCACTACAAACACGCGTTACTCAACCGATGACAACATCAACAATCAGACAAAATTATAATACTGAAATTATACATGACGAAGACTATATAGACTTAGACACAGAAGAAGAATTTTATAAAACAGTAGAACAAGAAATTAAAAATAGCGATGATACTTTTTTAGAAGAAAATTTAGAGAAAACGGAACAAGATACGTAATGACTTCCAAATTAAAATCCATTCCTTTAATAAGATTTAACGACTACCTTATATTAATTGATTCAGGCTCTGATATAAATTTAATTTCCCCAAAAATTGTTAAACAAAGAAATTTAAAAATTATTCAAAAACCAATTTCTTTTAAAACAGCTCAAGGAAAAGTAAAATGTAAAAATTGTGTAGAAATTAAAATTCAGAATAAAAATTTCGAGTTTTTTATTCATGAATTTCATAAAGAAAGTAATATGCTATTTGGCATAAAAATATTAGAACATTGTAATGCTGTAATGGATTTTAAAAATAAAATTATAACACTTGGAAATAAAAAATTTAAATTATTTTCTTCACAAACAATAAATAATTCTTTCATACAATTTAGACACGAACATCTCACTTATGAACAGAAAGAAAAAGTTAAAATTTTGTTAGACAAATATTCAAACCTATTTCCAAAACCAGACGAAGAATTATCTGCTACAAATGTCACTACTCACAAAATTCGTACAACAGACGACATACCCGTCTTTCAAAAAAATTATAGACTTCCACAGGTATATGAAAATGATATTGAAGAACATATTCAAAATTTGTTAAAAACTAAAATTATTCAAAAATCAAAAAGTCCATATAATTCACCCATATGGATAGTTCCGAAAAAAATTGATGCGTCAGGAAAACGAAAAACAAGATTAGTAATAGATTTTCGAAAACTAAACCAGAAAACAATAGAAGATAAATATCCTTTACCAAATATTGACACTTTACTAGATCATATCGGAAAACCAAAATTTTTTACCACATTAGATTTGCATTCTGGATTTCATCAAATATTAATAGATGAAAACGATAGAGAAAAGACCGCCTTCTCTACATCGTCAGGACATTATGAATTCATCCGTATGCCTTTTGGATTAATTAATGCTCCAGCATCATTCCAAAGAATGATGAATGATGTACTTTCAGAATATATTAATAAAATTTGTTTAGTTTATATGGATGATATAATTATTTTCGGAAATACTTTAGAAGAACATTTACAAAATTTAGAAAAGATCTTTCTGAAATTATTAAACGCTAACCTTAAAATACAAATTGATAAATCAGAATTCTTAAAAACTGAAACAGAATATTTAGGATTTATAATATCACAAGAAGGTCTTAAACCTAATAAAAAGAAAATTGAAGCAATTGAAAAAATAATAATTCCTAAAACGGTAAAAGAAATAAAATCCTTTCTAGGTAAACTTTCATGGTATAGACGTTTTATTCCAAACTTCGCTAAACTTACTAAACCTTTCACAGAATGTTTAAAAAAAAATAATAAACAAATAGATATAGCTAATAAAGAATATCAAAATTCATTTAAAATCGCTAAAGAATTAATAAGTAATCCACCTATCTTAGAATTTCCAGATTTTTCAAAAAAATTCATTCTTACCACAGATGCTTCAGATTATGCAATGGGATCAGTAATTTCACAAATTATAAACGGACAAGAAAAACCAATTGCTTATGCATCTAAAACATTTAATTCCGCAGAACAGAATTATAGTACAATTGAAAAAGAATTAAAATCAATTGTTTGGTCTGTAAATAATTTTAAACCATACTTATTTGGAAAAAAATTTACAATTCGCACTGATCATAAACCCCTTATTTGGTTATTTTCTATGAAAAACGCAAATCAAAAACTTATGCGATGGAAAATAGATTTAGGAGAATATAATTTCGATATTGAGTATCTACCAGGAAAAACAAATAAAATCGCAGATTTTCTGTCAAGACAAAGAGATAAATTTAAAATAAATAAAACATCTGGAAATGTAACAAATACTGATATTTTCGCACACTGTATATCTAAAGATTTGAAATTTAAAAAAGGACTTGCAAAAGAAATAGATTCAAAATTCGACAGTAAAAATTATTGTGAAAGAAATATTAACAATAAAAATCTGATAGTCCAAAATATAGAAAATAAAATAATTTTTCATCTAATTACAAAAGATACATATTTAGAAAATGTAAATAGAAAGTATTTTAAGAAAACACTCATGGAATTACGAGATTACCTAATAAAAAATGATATATACGAAATTAACATCCCGTATTTATCATGCGGTTTAGATAAACTAGAAAAACCAGAATTAATTAAATTCTTAGAACATATTTTTGATAATACTCAAATACAAATAAATTTGTATGAATATGAACAATTACAAAATTTTAGTTTAGAAGCAAATGAATCAGAATCAGGAAATACAATTCATAGTTCAGATGAGAATCCAATTAATGGATTAAAATTTGTCGATAATAGAATAAATGTAGCAAAAAATCAAATTATCTTTAATTTTTCTAATGAACCATTTGATATAAAAATAGTTAAATTATTTAATAATCAAAAACAAAGATTTATTATTAATATTAATGTAGATAAAAAAGAAGAACAATTATTAAAAATATTAAAAAATTATATAGTACCAAAAATTAAATATTTAATTTTAATTCCTAAACAATATGAACAAATATTGAATTTAGTTATACAAAACAAATTCGAATTTAATACAGTAAATTTAGTGAAATGTAATAAATTAGTAGAAGATGTTGAAAATGAAGACGAACAAACTCAAATAATTTTTAATAATCATAACGGATACTTAAATCATAGAGGAATAATGGCGACTTATAATGAACTTAAAGAAAAATACTTTTGGCCAAACATGATTAAAGATATTACAGAAATGATTAACCATTGTAAGATATGTAAAGAAAATAAATATGATCGACATCCTATACAATTAAATGATAATTTGACCCCCACACCTAAAACTCCTTTTGAAATTATAAATATAGATTTATTTACATTAAATAAACAATATTTTATTACTATATTTGATCAATTTTCTAAATTTGGGTTTATTCATCCTACTTTTAATAAAACAGGAAAAGAAACAATGTTAATAATTAAAGATTTTGTAAAAACTTACAAAAAACCAAATATAATTATTGCAGATCATGGTTTAGAATTTAATAATGCCTTAGTAAAAAATTACTGTAATAATCACGATATAAAATTACATTTAATTAGTATTGCAAATCCAAAATCAAACGCAATAGAAAGATTTCATTCAGTGTTAATAGAACATCTCCGAATATTACATTCAACAAATAAAAATAAAGATTTACAATACATTATAAACGAAGCGATAACGGCTTATAACAATACTAAACATTCTATAACAAAAATGACTCCTTGTGAAATTCTTTTTGGACAAAATAAACAAAATGAATATTTTCAAAAACAAAATTCTAAAGAAATTCTAAATGATTATTTTATTAATAAATCTCAAGTAAATGAAAAAATAAACAAGATAATTGATAAGGAAAAAACAAAAAGAACAAAAGAAAATGAGTTACCTCTAATATTACCAGAAAAAGTTTATGTTAAACAAAATCATAGATTATTACATAAATATAAAAAACCTATATTTAAAAATGTTACAGTAGAAAAATATAACCCCATACTAGGAACAGTAGAAATAAAAGATAAAAGATATATTCGAAAATTTAAATTAGATAAAATTAAAATTTGATTTTAGAACTATTGTCTCTGCCCAAGTGAAGAACATCTCAAATAACAATGGATTCCATTTGGTCGAGTTAGGAAAATGTAAAATTAAGGAAATAGATAAGATAATATATTTTAATTATAATATAAGTTCTATATATTCAGAATTTTTAAAATTAAGTAATGCCCGAGATCAAATAATTAATAAAGTACTTGAATATAAAAATTTACTTTTTAATCAAATTAATATATTGGAATATAATTATAATAACAAATACAAAAATTGTTTTCTTCTGAGAAAAGAATGAAAAGAGGTTTAATTAATGGATTAGGTAGTATAATAAAAAGTATATCAGGAAATTTAGATTCTTCAGATGATGAAAAATATATGAAAATGTTCGAACAAATTAAACAAAATCAAAACACATTACAAAATCAGAATTTACAAAATTTTAAATATATTAAAAATATAACTAATCATTTTAATTCACAATTAGGAAAAATAGAACATAATGAAGAAAATCTTAAGAAAAGTTTAGAAATGATAACAAGAATATTAAAAAATAGAGTAAACTGGGAAAGTTTAATGGAAGTAAGAATACAAATTCAAGAAATAAACGCACTTATAACAAATTTAAATAACTTGGTTAAACAAGTAGGAAATAGTTTAACATTCTGTTCTCTACATAAATTAGACCCAAATATTATGACAATGGACAATTTAAGACAGTTAAGCCAAGATAAAGAAATATGGAATTTTAATGAGTTAATTCAAACACATTGTAATTTTGAAAATAAAATTATACATTTTATAATAATACTACCCGTATTTTCAAGTAAAATATATCCTATTTATCAGTTTACTCCAATCCCAACTTATAATAATGACAAATTAATTTTAATAAATGAGCAACAGGTGTTGTATTTTAAAGAAGAGAATAATCACTTTGTTATTAATGAATGTGTAGTTATGAATAATATATACTTATGTAAATCTCAATATTTTAAAATAAGTAATTGCTTAAATAATATAATAACAAAACAAAGTATTAATGAGTGTAAATACCATAAATTACAAATTGATAATACCCTTGAACAAATTCATAATACGAATGACCTAATTATAATTAGTCCTAATAAACAACAAATAGAAATAAATTGTAAAGATCAAAATATTTATGAAGAAATTCAGGGATTTTATAAAATGAAAATTAATAAAGATTGTCAAATAAATAAAAATATATTTAATATTATTAATTAAAATTATAAAGAACTACAATTTAAAAATATAAATCCTTATAAAAATCAAATTGAAATTAATGGTACTTTAAATTTAAATAAAATTCAAAAATATCAAGATAATTTTAAACAATTGTCAAAAATACATCCAATAAATATAGAAAATAATAATCATCATTTTTATATTATATACATAGTGATAAGTATATTAATATTAATATTAATTAAGAAATTAATTATGAAGTATGTAAGATATTGGAAAAATAATAAGAATAAAGAGGAAGAAGTGGAACTCTCACCCTTAGCATAAAATAAATATTATAATGAAATCTTGCAGGGGAGGAATTATGTAAGGTACCCTTATTTTAATTTCCTTATAATATTAATTATGATTAATACTTATATCTGGTTGACATTTGATAATCAATATGCGTCACTTGACATTTGATTATCAATGTTTATATTATATTACTCATTGTATTAGTATATAATAATAATAATAATAATAATTTTATTTGGCAAAATTACAGCAAAAGCTGATCTCCCATTTAACCTTTACATCAAAATAACAAAATAAATTTATATAATTATGGTATAGCATAAATTCAAGTTATTAGGCATACATAAGATAAACATGGTTATTAATAAACATGATAAATAATCTAATTAAAAGTAGACAAATATGGATTAACAATAGATATAAAAATAGATCATAAATACAATAATAGAGTAAGGTTTAAAGATTCAATTAAGTGAAATTGTACCACTAAGTAACAATTTTTTCAATGTAGATGCAAACGTAGCTGGTTGTAAATTTAGTAATGGAGAAGGTATTATATTAAGAATGCTAGGGACAACATGACTGTAAGTACGTTTAAAAAGAGCAGTATTGTGAGTAGGTATGTGATATTGTAGTATATTTCTTAAGTAGCGTTGATGATGCTGATTTCGTACTGATAGTTTATTATACAAATAGCAAGGAGATTTGTTAAGAATTACGCGGTGAGCTAAACATGCAGCATGTAGATGTCTAGTTTCTTTCATATTAAGCCAGCCTAATTCCTTTATACGTGATGAAACGTTATCACGTCTCTTCAAACCAAAGATGAATCGTATACAACAATTTTGCACTCTCTGTATTCGCCTTTCGTCATGAGAGGAAATATGTGATCCATAAATTGTGTCGCAGTAGTTAAATACAGAAAGAACAAGACTGCTAGATAAGATCACCCTATTTTGTTTGGATAAAATAAATCTGTTCATATATAGATTTTTCAGAGCTAGGAAGGCTTTTTTGATGAGAAGTGATACATATTCTGAGAATCTAAGTTTACAATCAAGCAATAGTCCTAAATTTTTACATGTATGAGAAATGTTAATTTTGATATTATTTATGAAGACGTTAATTAAATTATTCCGCAAGAACTCCTCTCTCGTTTTATTATTACCAAGTAACATAATCATGGACTTTAATTCATTTATTTTAAGGCAATTTGCTGAACTATAATTTGATATAGCCTTTAAATCCTCGCTTAAATTTTGAACAGCGTTACCAACGTCATTTGGATCAAAGGATAAGTAAATTTGAGTGTCGTCAGCGTACATATGAATTTTACTAAAATTGACGCTTGCAGACAAATCAAAAACATAAATAGAAAATAGCAGAGGCCCTAAAATCGAGCCCTGAGGGACACCTTTGTCTAAAGTAACAAAATCAGATGTATTATTATACAATGACACTGCTTGACAGCGATCCGAGAGGTAACTACGAATGAATTGCAAACTAGCAGTGCTAAAACCGATGTAATGAAGTTTTGCCAATAGCAGGTCATGATTAAGCGTATCAAAGGCTTTGCTGAAATCAAGAAGGGATAGTAGCACCATACGTTTTTTATCAATTTCAATTACAATGTCATCAACGATATGTTGCAAAGCAGTAGTAGTACTATATCCCTTCCTGAAGCCAGACTGAATATTAGGCAGAATTTCAAAATTATTTAAATAAGAAACAATCTGACGATGTACAACTTTTTCCAATATTTTAGACAACGTGGGAAGTATGCTGATTGGTCGTAAGTCGTTAAATGATGACGGATTCTTGCATTTGACTATAGGTTTCACAATAGCTTGCTTCCAAATAACCGGAACAGTATTAGTAAGTAGACATACATTAATAATATGTGTTATTTGTAAAACAATGTTTGGAAAAATTAGGGTAAGAATATTTAAGTTTATATTATCAGCGCCAGAAGAGTTAGATTTCAGAGAAGAAAAAATTTTGGAAATTTCATCTTCAGAGACAAGGGAGAAAGAAAAGTCAATGTCATTCCTAAGCAAACGATGTGATTGATAGAATTGTAGAAGAGAAACATCAGGTTGAGACGAAGGAATCGAATTAACAAAATGAGAATTTAAGTGATTTACATCCCTCAAGTATGTAGGTATGTCATTATTCGGTGTAGTGTTTATGTTAAATTCCTTTATAGCTTTCCACATGTAGGCGCCACTATTATTTTTTAATTTAAACTCAAAATAAGCTTTCTTTTCTCTCCTAATAGCATCAGTAGTAGTATTGCGTAACGTTTTATAATAATTCCAATGAACTATGGACTTGGTCCGTTTATATTGAGAATAGGCGTTATTTCTGAACTTAATCATTATTTTTATGACATCTGTCACCCAGGGAGATGTCTTATAGCGAGATTTGATTGTTCTAATAGGAACATACTCATCAAGAAGTGAGATAACGACATGATTGAAAATTTCTAATTTATCATTAACATCATCGCAAGTGTAGAAATAATGCCAATTAAAATTATTTAAACGAAAGAGGAGGTTATCGGTATTAACATTTCTAAAATCTCTAAAACTTTTAAATTCGGGAATACGACTAGTTGGACAAGCCAATTTCAGTTTGCAAGAAATAGATCTGTGATCTGTTATATGGTGCAAGTCAGTTACAACAATCTCGGAACAAATCTCAATGCTAGAAGTAATGAAAACATCAATAAGGGTCTCAGAGTTAGCTGTAATACGAGTAGGCTCAGATACCATCTGTACGAGATCAAATCCACCAATCAAATCCAAGAAAAGATTAACTGCATTGTTCAACGTTAATAAATTAATATTAATATCACCAACACAAATAACATGATCAACTTCATGAAAAATAGATGAAATTGATGTTTCAACATAATCAATGAAATCAATACATGAACTACTTGGTGGGCGATAAAGTACACCAAGAGCTAGTGTACTTCTGCCAACAACCAATTTAATCCAATACTGCTCCAAAGTAGCACTATTGATATTTAAGTCATTTAAAATTTCAATATTGGTCAGCAGATTGGTTCTAACATATAATCCGACTCCACCACCACGACCAGTAAGTCTATCATTCCTAAGAAGCTCATACCCATTAATGGAAAAATTGCCACTATTAATGTTATTATTCAGCCAAGTTTCACTTAAAGCGTAAACATCAAAATTTTCACTTAGTATAAAATCTTTAAATTCCTCAAAATGCGTTGACAATGATCTAATATTGACATGACCCACATAAATCATAATTATAAACTAGATAAAGGCATAATATAGACAAACTAAGAACAAAATTATAAATAAGTGTAAACTGATTATTTATCAAACAAGGTCAATGAACTGAGAACATTGTATCGACAAGTATATAAAAATTGTTAATCAACAGAGAAGGTCAAATTAATTTATGACACTGTGAGTATTACTTCAATTCACAAATAAAGTATATGAAGGTTACCTACTAATAATTTGACTTTGCGTATCAAACGCTATTTAAATAATTACGTATTAATAAAATTTACAAGATATAAATAAATCTATCAAGAAATTTGATTATTTAGAAATAAACCTTGAGATAGTGAAAAAACGTACTAGTATGCTATTAAATAATAAGTAAGTGCAGACAATTACAAAAATAAAAATGTGTAATACAAATTGAAAATAGACATAAATCACTGTGTGGCGTATTAATTACAAAAAATATATTTTAGCAAAACATAATAAACATAAAATATTGATATGAAGCAGAGAAACGACCAGAAGCAAGATTTTCAAGTTTCAGCAGTGACAAGGGCAAAATAATTACTTCACATTACTCAGTTCTTTCATTGTCGAAATTTTATGCACAATGTCCCCGATTTTAAGGAAAATAATTCCGTCACTAGACCACGTATTATTTAAGCCGTACTTGCGTTTAGCCTCGTTTAACATTAATAGTCTTTTCTGCGTAAGGTCTTCTTTTATTGTTACTCCGGTTCGTTTCAATTTTTTCTTTTTTGAGTAAATAACCGCACGATCTTTGTAGCTACAAAATTTAACGATAATAGGTCTGCACTTATCTTTATGGTGTTTTCCCACACGATGAGACCTATCGATGGCCGCAGGATCCAGGGTCACGTCCAGCTTCTCCTTAAATAACTTCAGGAGGACATCATCCGTAGACTCGGTTCTATTCTCCTGGATTCCGAAAACACGCAGACAGTTACGCCTACTATATTGATGTAGGCGGTCAATTTCATCTCCCATCGACAAAATTTGCAGATCTTTGCGGTGAAGTTCATCATGCAGATCTTTAAGTTGCTTAGTAAGCCTAGATAATTGTTCCCGAAAAACAGCTTCCACTTTTTCAGAAACAGCTGTAGCTATTTTCACCATGAACTCGTCAGAATGCAAATAGTCACAAGCAGCTTGTTTAGCAATCGCTATAACTTCATCTTGTTGTAGTCGTGTCATTTTAATATCTTTAAGGTTTAACGTCAAAAAACAAAAAATAAAACTGCAGTTATAAATGAACAGCTGAAAAACGATCGTAGATAGCACACACAGGTAACACGTCTAAACCACCTGAATGTTCATGCTAGACTGATATAAGCATAATAATGTGTAATTAGTCAGCTCTCTTCGACATTTTAAGCTGTAACTTTGTCAAATAAACATATATTGTAAAAATTTGTAAAAATAAAATTTATTTTTATAAAATAAAATAAATAAATAAATATATCATCACGCCTTTTACCCATCACTGGGTGTGGCACTCTGCCTAAGCAGATCTCGGTAAGTGATATATTTTTTCGCGTAAAGTGCGGTTACCAGCCGTCAAATCACGGCCTCCAAAGATATTAGTGGAGGAGGAGCCACAGGGGTAGATTTTTTAAATTGGTTAAAATTGTTATTTTTATTAAATACTTTTTTCCTACGTATTTAATTTATATATATATATATATATTATATTATTGAAATTCATATATACCGATGTATATTACTGTTTGGTGTCGAAATTAAAACGTTTTTCGTCATGGTCATAAAAGATTTTTAATTGACAATGTATCAATTTCTTCGAGCTCTATCTAGTATTGACACTGTAAGAACTATGACAATACGACCAGACCAAACGCGCAGAAATTGAGACTTACCGCCAACTACTTATGATCTATAACATTACGAAGACGTTTATTGAGTTTACTGTAAAATTTTCCATAATCGTTTTATACGAGCAAATGAACAGATATTTAATAGAACAAGATATAATACATAATTTTTTAATTTTATCAAGTTCTTTGTATATTTGTATATCTAATACCTATTTATACATGTTTTGGGAAGCAAAAAAAAATTTCAAATTGCCCCAAAAATGTCACTAATATAGTACAAACATTTAACATATGTATGAAAAATTACTTGCACGCGGTACGACTCTTCGCATATTAAACCTTATTTGTAGCAATTATTGTAATAATATATATATATATATATATATATATATATATATGTAGGTTTTAATAATATTTAAACCAGATAGTTTATGTTAAATGCACGAGTTTTATTATCATAAGAAAACACAGTTACAGGTTTATTAATAACTTCAAAATAGTATATATTAATCAAGCAAAGGTAATATATTTTTAATATGTAACAAAACAGTTTCACTTTGGTTTTAAACATAAACAATCACAACAGCAACAGAACGTATATCCTTTTCCTACGACGTGTACCTCTTCACTGCCTTGCTTGCCCTTGTGCGAGCACTCACCGGCCCGCACTGGCGGTCAGTGGCGTGCTCTATTTCTTCTTCTACAGCTCGGCCGTCCTGTAGTTCGTCCGCCTCGGATGAAACAGCAGAAGGTTCGTCTGGAGGTGGAGCGATGTAGTCATCCTCCTCAGTTGGGTAGTCAGGGTCGTCATCCTCGAAGAAATCATCACCATGGCTACGCCACAGCTTCATGTTGTCGGCGCTGGCGGTCGTTCGGTTCGGTCCATCGCCGTCTTCTGCCCGACGTAACTGGTATCGGTCATGGGCCTGTACCCCGGTCACCTGGTACGGACCTAAAAACTTAGTAAACAATTTTAGCCCAGCCCCAAATTGTGTACGCTTTATGGCAACGAGGTCGCCCATCTTGTATTTTTGCGCTTCCTTCCTTTTTTTATTGTAGCCGTCTTTGTTTTCTTTCTGTACTTTTTTTATTTGTTCCTTGGCATGTCTTCTTAACTCTTCTCTTCCTTCAATATACTGTCTTCGAACTTCTTCTTCTATAACTTCATTCAACTTCATATCATCTTTGGTATTCATCTGAGTGCCTATCATTAGTTCGAACGGGGTCATGTCAATACTTCGGTGGTATGTGGCATTAAGTACTTCTTGTACTTTACCCACGAATTTATACCACATTCTTGGGTCGTCAATTGCTAACTTGGTCAATACATTGATTATTATCTTATTGGTTCTTTCAACCTGACCATTTCCTCTGGGTACTCCGGTAGTTGTGCATAAATGCGTAATTCCTTCTGTTTCACAATACTGCTTGAAGTCCTGTGATGTGAAGGCTGTACCTCTGTCTGTTATGAATCGTTTCGGGTTTCCAAATGTTTGCTGGATAATTCGTAGCTTCTGAGTGACTTCTAAAGTATTTGTCGTTTTCGTCGGAAATATCCAAGTGTATTTACTGAAACCATCAGTTATCACAAACAAATATTTATAATCTTTATGACTGGAGGGAAGTGGCCCTAAATGATCCAAATGAAACGTATGCAGTGGGCATTCATTCTTATCTATGGAATTTAAATAACCTTCCTTCTTTCCAACTTTCGCATTAGCCAGTATACACGGCACACAGTTGTCAATTACATATTTTATCTTCCTTTCTAATTTTGGAACAAAGTAGTCTTTCTGTAGCATCACCTTAGTTTTCGTGACGCCAAAGTGTCCGAATTCGTGTACCTTTTTAATCGCTTCAATCTCTAATGATTTAGGAATAACTAATAAATTAGTTCCATCTTGATATTTATAAAGTAATCCATTTCTTTCCTGATAAATTGGATCTTTAGTTGACTTTAATTTTTCCCTTATCCCGTTTAGATCTTGATCTTGTTCTTGAGCTCTTCTTACGCGCGCTATGAGTCCGTCTGTACTAAAAGTCATGACTGAATTTCTCGATAATGCATCTACGTGTCTCATTTTTTCACTAGGTCTGTGTTCTATTTGGTAATCAAAATCTTCTAACTGTAAAGCCCATCTTGCTATCCTTGCACATAAGTCCTTCTTCTTCATAGTTTGTTTAAATGCAGCGCAGTCAGTTATTATTTTGAATTGAATGTCTTGTAAGTAAATCTTGAATTTTTTCAAAGCAGTTACTATCGCTAATACCTCTAGCTCATAACTTGAATAATTTTGTTCTTGCGGTGATGTTTTCTTACTGAAGTAAAATACTGGATGTAACTGATTGTCATCTTCATCTCTTTGCAGCAATATTGCACCTAAACCAAATTTCGATGCGTCTGTATGTAATTCAGTTTCGACACCTTGTTTGAAAATTTTCAAAATCGGTTGTTGCGCTAATGTAGCCTTCAGCATCTGAAAAGCTTTCTTCTGATTAGCTGAGAATTCATATTTCGCATTTTTTCTTAATAGATCGCTAAGAGGTTTGGCAATAGTACTATAATCTTTTACAAATTTTCTGAAGTAGCCTGTCAAGCCTAAAAAACGTTGGACTTGCGTAATATCCTTAGGCTCTGCATAATTTTCAACTGCTTTTGTTTTCTCATCACTTGGCTTTATTTTACCATTTTCGACTACATATCCTAAATAGGTAATCTTTGTGCACAAAAATTGGCATTTTGACCAGTTTATTTCTAAGCCATAATCTCTTGCGGTATCAAGTACTAACTCTAGTCTCGCTATGGCTTGCTCTTCATTTTCTGCTATCACTACAACATCGTCCATATACACAGCGACAATATTTTGTATAATTAAATCGTGGAAGACGCAGATTATAAAAGTTTAAGTTTATATTATCAGTTTTGGAAATTTCATCTTCAGAGACAAGGGAGAAAGAAAAGTCAATGTCATTCCTAAGCAAACGATGTGATTGATAGAATTGTAGAAGAGAAACATCAGGTTGAGACGAAGGAATCGAATTAACAAAATGAGAATTTAAGTGATTTACATCCCTCAAGTATGTAGGTATGTCATTATTCGGTGTAGTGTTTATGTTAAATTCCTTTATAGCTTTCCACATGTAGGCGCCACTATTATTTTTTAATTTAAACTCAAAATAAGCTTTCTTTTCTCTCCTAATAGCATCAGTAGTAGTATTGCGTAACGTTTTATAATAATTCCAATGAACTATGGACTTGGTCCGTTTATATTGAGAATAGGCGTTATTTCTGAACTTAATCATTATTTTTATGACATCTGTCACCCAGGGAGATGTCTTATAGCGAGATTTGATTGTTCTAATAGGAACATACTCATCAAGAAGTGAGATAACGACATGATTGAAAATTTCTAATTTATCATTAACATCATCGCAAGTGTAGAAATAATGCCAATTAAAATTATTTAAACGAAAGAGGAGGTTATCGGTATTAACATTTCTAAAATCTCTAAAACTTTTAAATTCGGGAATACGACTAGTTGGACAAGCCAATTTCAGTTTGCAAGAAATAGATCTGTGATCTGTTATATGGTGCAAGTCAGTTACAACAATCTCGGAACAAATCTCAATGCTAGAAGTAATGAAAACATCAATAAGGGTCTCAGAGTTAGCTGTAATACGAGTAGGCTCAGATACCATCTGTACGAGATCAAATCCACCAATCAAATCCAAGAAAAGATTAACTGCATTGTTCAACGTTAATAAATTAATATTAATATCACCAACACAAATAACATGATCAACTTCATGAAAAATAGATGAAATTGATGTTTCAACATAATCAATGAAATCAATACATGAACTACTTGGTGGGCGATAAAGTACACCAAGAGCTAGTGTACTTCTGCCAACAACCAATTTAATCCAATACTGCTCCAAAGTAGCACTATTGATATTTAAGTCATTTAAAATTTCAATATTGGTCAGCAGATTGGTTCTAACATATAATCCGACTCCACCACCACGACCAGTAAGTCTATCATTCCTAAGAAGCTCATACCCATTAATGGAAAAATTGCCACTATTAATGTTATTATTCAGCCAAGTTTCACTTAAAGCGTAAACATCAAAATTTTCACTTAGTATAAAATCTTTAAATTCCTCAAAATGCGTTGACAATGATCTAATATTGACATGACCCACATAAATCATAATTATAAACTAGATAAAGGCATAATATAGACAAACTAAGAACAAAATTATAAATAAGTGTAAACTGATTATTTATCAAACAAGGTCAATGAACTGAGAACATTGTATCGACAAGTATATAAAAATTGTTAATCAACAGAGAAGGTCAAATTAATTTATGACACTGTGAGTATTACTTCAATTCACAAATAAAGTATATGAAGGTTACCTACTAATAATTTGACTTTGCGTATCAAACGCTATTTAAATAATTACGTATTAATAAAATTTACAAGATATAAATAAATCTATCAAGAAATTTGATTATTTAGAAATAAACCTTGAGATAGTGAAAAAACGTACTAGTATGCTATTAAATAATAAGTAAG
This sequence comes from Pterostichus niger, assembly GCA_947425015.1. NCBI lineage: Eukaryota > Metazoa > Arthropoda > Insecta > Coleoptera > Carabidae > Pterostichus > Pterostichus niger. The sequence continues at coordinate 13,127,341 of OX380338.1, forward strand.
TGCAGACAATTACAAAAATAAAAATGTGTAATACAAATTGAAAATAGACATAAATCACTGTGTGGCGTATTAATTACAAAAAATATATTTTAGCAAAACATAATAAACATAAAATATTGATATGAAGCAGAGAAACGACCAGAAGCAAGATTTTCAAGTTTCAGCAGTGACAAGGGCAAAATAATTACTTCACATTACTCAGTTCTTTCATTGTCGAAATTTTATGCACAATGTCCCCGATTTTAAGGAAAATAATTCCGTCACTAGACCACGTATTATTTAAGCCGTACTTGCGTTTAGCCTCGTTTAACATTAATAGTCTTTTCTGCGTAAGGTCTTCTTTTATTGTTACTCCGGTTCGTTTCAATTTTTTCTTTTTTGAGTAAATAACCGCACGATCTTTGTAGCTACAAAATTTAACGATAATAGGTCTGCACTTATCTTTATGGTGTTTTCCCACACGATGAGACCTATCGATGGCCGCAGGATCCAGGGTCACGTCCAGCTTCTCCTTAAATAACTTCAGGAGGACATCATCCGTAGACTCGGTTCTATTCTCCTGTATTCCGAAAACACGCAGACAGTTACGCCTACTATATTGATGTAGGCGGTCAATTTCATCTCCCATCGACAAAATTTGCAGATCTTTGCGGTGAAGTTCATCATGCAGATCTTTAAGTTGCTTAGTAAGCCTAGATAATTGTTCCCGAAAAACAGCTTCCACTTTTTCAGAAACAGCTGTAGCTATTTTCACCATGAACTCGTCAGAATGCAAATAGTCACAAGCAGCTTGTTTAGCAATCGCTATAACTTCATCTTGTTGTAGTCGTGTCATTTTAATATCTTTAAGGTTTAACGTCAAAAAACAAAAAATAAAACTGCAGTTATAAATGAACAGCTGAAAAACGATCGTAGATAGCACACACAGGTAACACGTCTAAACCACCTGAATGTTCATGCTAGACTGATATAAGCATAATAATGTGTAATTAGTCAGCTCTCTTCGACATTCTAAGCTGTAACTTTGTCAAATAAACATATATTGTAAAAATTTGTAAAAATAAAATTTATTTTTATAAAATAAAATAAATAAATAAATATATCATCACGCCTTTTACCCATCACTGGGTGTGGCACTCTGCCTAAGCAGATCTCGGTAAGTGATATATTTTTTCGCGTAAAGTGCGGTTACCAGCCGTCAAATCACGGCCTCCAAAGATATTAGTGGAGGAGGAGCCATAGGGGTAGATTTTTTAAATTGGTTAAAATTGTTATTTTTATTAAATACTTTTTTCCTACGTATTTAATTTATATATATATATATATATATTATATTATTGAAATTCATATATACCGATGTATATTACTGTTTGGTGTCGAAATTAAAACGTTTTTCGTCATGGTCATAAAAGATTTTTAATTGACAATGTATCAATTTCTTCGAGCTCTATCTAGTATTGACACTGTAAGAACTATGACAATACGACCAGACCAAACGCGCAGAAATTGAGACTTACCGCCAACTACTTATGATCTATAACATTACGAAGACGTTTATTGAGTTTACTGTAAAATTTTCCATAATCGTTTTATACGAGCAAATGAACAGATATTTAATAGAACAAGATATAATACATAATTTTTTAATTTTATCAAGTTCTTTGTATATTTGTATATCTAATACCTATTTATACATGTTTTGGGAAGCAAAAAAAAATTTCAAATTGCCCCAAAAATGTCACTAATATAGTACAAACATTTAACATATGTATGAAAAATTACTTGCACGCGGTACGACTCTTCGCATATTAAACCTTATTTGTAGCAATTATTGTAATAATATATATATATATATATATATATATATATATGTAGGTTTTAATAATATTTAAACCAGATAGTTTATGTTAAATGCACGAGTTTTATTATCATAAGAAAACACAGTTACAGGTTTATTAATAACTTCAAAATAGTATATATTAATCAAGCAAAGGTAATATATTTTTAATATGTAACAAAACAGTTTCACTTTGGTTTTAAACATAAACAATCACAACAGCAACAGAACGTATATCCTTTTCCTACGACGTGTACCTCTTCACTGCCTTGCTTGCCCTTGTGCGAGCACTCACCGGCCCGCACTGGCGGTCAGTGGCGTGCTCTATTTCTTCTTCTACAGCTCGGCCGTCCTGTAGTTCGTCCGCCTCGGATGAAACAGCAGAAGGTTCGTCTGGAGGTGGAGCGATGTAGTCATCCTCCTCAGTTGGGTAGTCAGGGTCGTCATCCTCGAAGAAATCATCACCATGGCTACGCCACAGCTTCATGTTGTCGGCGCTGGCGGTCGTTCGGTTCGGTCCATCGCCGTCTTCTGCCCGACGTAACTGGTATCGGTCATGGGCCTGTACCCCGGTCACCTGGTACGGACCTAAAAACTTAGTAAACAATTTTAGCCCAGCCCCAAATTGTGTACGCTTTATGGCAACGAGGTCGCCCATCTTGTATTTTTGCGCTTCCTTCCTTTTTTTATTGTAGCCGTCTTTGTTTTCTTTCTGTACTTTTTTTATTTGTTCCTTGGCATGTCTTCTTAACTCTTCTCTTCCTTCAATATACTGTCTTCGAACTTCTTCTTCTATAACTTCATTCAACTTCATATCATCTTTGGTATTCATCTGAGTGCCTATCATTAGTTCGAACGGGGTCATGTCAATACTTCGGTGGTATGTGGCATTAAGTACTTCTTGTACTTTACCCACGAATTTATACCACATTCTTGGGTCGTCAATTGCTAACTTGGTCAATACATTGATTATTATCTTATTGGTTCTTTCAACCTGACCATTTCCTCTGGGTACTCCGGTAGTTGTGCATAAATGCGTAATTCCTTCTGTTTCACAATACTGCTTGAAGTCCTGTGATGTGAAAGCTGTACCTCTGTCTGTTATGAATCGTTTCGGGTTTCCAAATGTTTGCTGGATAATTCGTAGCTTCTGAGTGACTTCTAAAGTATTTGTCGTTTTCGTCGGAAATATCCAAGTGTATTTACTGAAACCATCAGTTATCACAAACAAATATTTATAATCTTTATGACTGGAGGGAAGTGGCCCTAAATGATCCAAATGAAACGTATGCAGTGGGCATTCATTCTTATCTATGGAATTTAAATAACCTTCCTTCTTTCCAACTTTCGCATTAGCCAGTATACACGGCACACAGTTGTCAATTACATATTTTATCTTCCTTTCTAATTTTGGAACAAAGTAGTCTTTCTGTAGCATCTCCTTAGTTTTCGTGACGCCAAAGTGTCCGAATTCGTGTACCTTTTTAATCGCTTCAATCTCTAATGATTTAGGAATAACTAATAAATTAGTTCCATCTTGATATTTATAAAGTAATCCATTTCTTTCCTGATAAATTGGATCTTTAGTTGACTTTAATTTTTCCCTTATCCCGTTTAGATCTTGATCTTGTTCTTGAGCTCTTCTTACGCGCGCTATGAGTCCGTCTGTACTAAAAGTCATGACTGAATTTCTCGATAATGCATCTACGTGTCTCATTTTTTCACTAGGTCTGTGTTCTATTTGGTAATCAAAATCTTCTAACTGTAAAGCCCATCTTGCTATCCTTGCACATAAGTCCTTCTTCTTCATAGTTTGTTTAAATGCAGCGCAGTCAGTTATTATTTTGAATTGAATGCCTTGTAAGTAAATCTTGAATTTTTTCAAAGCAGTTACTATCGCTAATACCTCTAGCTCATAACTTGAATAATTTTGTTCTTGCGGTGATGTTTTCTTACTGAAGTAAAATACTGGATGTAACTGATTGTCATCTTTATCTCTTTGCAGCAATATTGCACCTAAACCAAATTTCGATGCGTCTGTATGTAATTCAGTTTCGACACCTTGTTTGAAAATTTTCAAAATCGGTTGTTGCGCTAATGTAGCCTTCAGCATCTGAAAAGCTTTCTTCTGATTAGCTGAGAATTCATATTTCGCATTTTTTCTTAATAGATCGCTAAGAGGTTTGGCAATAGTACTATAATCTTTTACAAATTTTCTGAAGTAGCCTGTCAAGCCTAAAAAACGTTGGACTTGCGTAATATCCTTAGGCTCTGCATAATTTTCAACTGCTTTTGTTTTCTCATCACTTGGCTTTATTTTACCATTTTCGACTACATATCCTAAATAGGTAATCTTTGTGCACAAAAATTGGCATTTTGACCAGTTTATTTCTAAGCCATAATCTCTTGCGGTATCAAGTACTAACTCTAGTCTCGCTATGGCTTGCTCTTCATTTTCTGCTATCACTACAACATCGTCCATATACACAGCGACAATATTTTGTATAATTAAATCGTGGAAGACGCAGTTTATAAACCTTTGAAAAGATGCCGGAGAATTGCAAAAACCAAATGGAGTCTTCTTGAATTCATAGTGACCATGGGGGGTTACAAAAGCTGTATACTTTTGACTTTCATGTGAGACCGGCACGTGATAGAATCTATTTTTTAAGTCGATAGTGCTAAATAGTTTTGCTCCTTGCAGCTTGTCTAGCTGATCCTCTATTAGCGGTAGTGGATATCGATCCCGCACAGCCATATCATTCAGCTTGCGGTAATCGATACACATTCTTAATTTTCCCGTTTTCTTTTTCACTAATACAATTGGTGAACTGTACTCCGAATTACTGTCACAAATTATGTCCTTTCTCAGTAACTCCCGTATCTGACTATCTACTTCTTTCATCTCTAGATGAGATAATCTTCTTGGTGCTTGACGCACAGGTTCTTCAGACTTCATAATTATTTTCGTAACAACTGATGTAGTCTTCGTTGGATTAGGTTTGTAATTCCGGATCATGGTTTGTATTTCTTTTCTTGTTCCCTGTTTCAAATGACTTAGATCAATGACGTCTAACAGCTCATTATTACAGATTATGTTCATTAAAGAGGCATCTTCATTTTTCTTCCTAATCTTCACTTCCTCTTTCGTGACGCTAATATCGGCTTCGTCTAGAATATTATTTCCAATGATTCCTTGATGATTAATCGAGTTAGAAGGAACTACATGAAATTTTAAAGCGTAGTAATCATCATTAATTCGTACAGTTGTATCGAAAGATCCTTGCGTCGGAACATTGCTTCCGCCAATTCCATTTAATTGAATTTTTTCATCGCATAACTCTGGTGCACCAATTTTTAAATAAGTATCTTCTTTCATTACACTGACGTCTGCGCCCGTATCTACCAAAACAAGTAACTTTTCACCGTCTATTTTTATTGGTATTTGATTAGGAGATGGGATAGATTTAATGTTAATAACATTTGCAGTTTCGCTCTCGGTGGTTTTCTTAGTTGTACATTTCTTTGCGATGTGCCCGAACTCATTGCATTTGAAGCACTTCACACCCTTTCCTTTAGCTGGACATTCGTTCGATTTGTGCCCTTTTTCTCCGCAACCAAAGCAACGTACACTTGATTTAATTTCTTTACCATCAGCTGACTTATTAAGATTGTTATGTTTCTCCTTCGTTCCAAAATTCCTCCTTTCAAATTTTACATCCTTAGTACTACGTTTTCTAATCGTATCGTACAGCTTCAGTTTATCTTTAAATTCCTCGAAAGTTTTCGCGCCATACAATACTACTTTATTTACTGCCTCATCGAAAATTCCATCTATTATATACTGTATAGTATTTTCGACGTCTACCTTACCGCGGCTAGCGATTTCTCGCATAACAAGTGCGTATTCCTGTACGGTTTCTTCTTTCTCCTTAAATCTATTCATAAGGGTTCTATGAATATCAGCGCAACTTACTTCTTCTTCAAATTCTTTCAACAAAATGTGTTTTAACTTTGCCCACGTTGTTATTCCTCTTTCTGACTGTACTAGCGTTTTAGCGAGCCCATCTAATGACTTCTTTGCGAATAATAATTTTTGAAGATCAGACCAATTTGTTAGTTCTGCCATTTCTTCAAACTCCTCGAGCCATCTTCTTACCGGATATCCGTCTTTGCCATCAAATCGTCTAATCGATCCCTCTAGATCTCGAAAGGAAAGTGAGAATGAGTCATTTTTCGGCTTTGCATCCCTTTCCATTTGCAGATTACTTCTTCTCGTCTTATTCTCTTTATTGCGTTGAATACTTTCTTCGTCTTCATCTTCTTTAACAACTTCGATTTCTTCAACGATCTCTTCATCGTCATTCTCCTCTTCTTCTTGCTCTTCATCTGCCTCGTCTTGGATATTTTCGAAATGACATAAAAATGACACTATTCGCTTCCTAATTTCGTCTTCAGTACCTGAATATGTCAGGTCGAGGATATGGCATACTGATATTAAATCTGGTAACTTAATTTTCGTCTTTATTTCTTCTATTTTAGTTTCATATTCGCTGGATCCTTCCACAAAAAGAAATCCCGTAAATTTCTTCAACTTCGTTCTGTTGAGTCGCAACTGTTCATCACCAAAAATAATCGTATATAAAACTTTCAGCGGCTTAGTTTTACCGTTTGTTATATTATAGTCTATCGCGGCAATATCAGCTAATGTCAACATTGTTTAGTTCACTTTTCAAAACTCCGCGAAAGTCAACCGATACGCCACTGACGCGTAGTGATACACAAGCCACAACCGCGTGAGACGCAATAGAACTACTTGCCGGCTGCAACTGTCTGTAATCCCCGCGCGTCGCACCGCCTACTTGAAGCTTGTAAATTCTGTTTTTGCCAATTAATACACTTCGTAAATTCACTATCACTCGTATTTAAAACACTGTGTTTTAGTTTTCTATGATACAATCCCGGTTGAGCCCCCAATTTGTAGGTTTTAATAATATTTAAACCAGATAGTTGATGTTAAATGCACGAGTTTTATTATCATAAGAAAACACAGTTACAGGTTTATTAATAACTTCAAAATAGTATATATTAATCAAGCAAAGGTAATATATTTTTAATATGTAACAAAACAGTTTCACTTTGGTTTTAAACATAAACAATCACAACAGCAACAGAACGTATATCCTTTTCCTACGACGTGTACCTCTTCACTGCCTTGCTTGCCCTTGTGCGAGCACTCACCGGCCCGCACTCGCGGTCAGTGGCGTGCTCTATTTCTTCTTCTACATATATATATATATATATATATATATATATATATATATATATATATATATATATATATATATATATATATATATATTATATTATTTAAATTCATATATACCGATGTATATTACTGTTTGGTGTCGAAATTAAAACGTTTTTCGTCTATTGTACACTTTATGGTCATAAGGATCAAGTTTCCAGATCTAAAATTTAGTTCTAAATTTTAATACAATGCAAGAAAATTTGTAGTGGAGAGCGAAAATGGATGTTACGAGAGTAAGTTGTTACAGGGCATATTACAAAAAATGCAAAACACGGAGAGATGGGCTAAAAAGAGAAAAATGATTACGGCAACGTGTGCTCCTGTGTCAAGTATTTAACTCTTGTCTTCGCAATTTCTGACTGTATATGTGTGTGTGGTGATTAAAAACAGCAGATTTGTAATTTTTATTTGTTTTCGTAATTTTTTTCTCCTGTCGTAGTACTATGTAGTTAATTTATTGGATTTATGTTACTTGTGTGACTTAAAGTTACAACTTATAAAATTCACTTAGTTTGTTTAGTAAGCATTTCATAGTTCTTATTTATTTCATCTGGAATGTTGGAATTTCGTATTGGGGCTTATGTGACAAATAATTGGGGTAAGTTGTTACGTGTCACAACCCATTCACAAGCATAAAGGTATAGGTCAATCAAATACGAATTTAAAGATTAATTAAATAAATAAATAATTATAAATATATAATCACACCTTTTACTCATTAGTGAGTGTAGCATTCTGCCGTAGTAGATCTCGGTAATTGATATATTTCTTCGCGTGAAGTGCGGCTACCAGCCATCAAATCACGGCCCCTAAAGATGTTGGTGGAGGGAGAGCCTGAGGGATAGATTTAATTTGGTGAAAATTATTTGTCGGTTGTGAGGATGGAACCAGAGTTCTCAAGATCCACAGGCCGACTCGATACCGCTAAGCCATATAGCCCTATCAACGTAACTTTATTGGAACCCAAAATTAAAACAAAAATTTCTTTCGTCATACAATATCATCTGGAGTTAGCTATTACAATTTGTTTTGACAATTAATTTGTTCTCTGGTGTCTTATGTCTCACTGGCGTCAGAGATACGAAAATTTCTTAAATGTTTGACAACAATCGGAAACAAACCAATTCACATGTGCTTATGAAATGATTAGGTCCACAAAATAGAACCTTTTTCATCAAGAACTAATTCTATTGAAGAATTTTTACATTATTATTTAACATCAGGTGGTTTCATATTTTTTGGCAGAACACAAAATACTTAAAAATCAAAATCAACTATTTCTTGTTTTTATAATATGTTTCTCACAATGCAACATTATATTTTTGAATTTAACTCAACAATATAAACTTATTTCTCTTTTTAATAGAAATGTTAGACTAAGTCGATATTATAGACAACTTTCAATAATACCGTATGTGTCTAGTAGATGTCGCTACTGTCAACTTATGAATTAAAACTTTCGCTGGGAATGGTCTAAAAATTCCGTACTATCCTCTGCGAATTACATTTAAGCCCTGCAGCTAGGATATCTCGTAATCTCAGGTGGAAAATTAGTTTTAGTTAAGTTAAGAAACCATGCGTTTTTTGATAATTTATTATTGATGATAAGTTTATGTTTATTTTTAAATTCTGATAGTTTTCTATTGTCTAAATATTATTTTATTTTCAACAAATTCTTTTTTGTTTTGTTGAAAATAAATTATTTGAAACATTAAAATGTGTCAATGCAATACCTCTTAGAATATATTATTTAATAAAAGCACACAAAGAAGAGTTATCTATTTGTCGAATAGTCTCTAGTACCCCAATGCAAAATTACCAAAATTCCTAATTCGGATATATTATAATATGCACAAAATGTTGAGTACGTAGTAAAAAAGAATCTATACAATTTGAAAAAAACAATAAAGATTCCAGACAATTATTGTCTAATTTTCTTGGACGTGATTTCATTGTTTACTAACGTACCTGTACAACTAGTTATTAGTGCTATTGACAATGAACATTATCTTAAGGAAGACAAATATACCGAAAGATGATTTATAAATTTGGTGCAGTTTTGTTGCAATTATTGCTACTTCAAATACAACAATGAATATTATCAACAACTCTCCGGTCTGGCTATGGGAGAAGCACTATCTCCCACAACTGCTAACCTTGTGATGGACGATATACTAGATAATGTCATTCCTAAGCTGTATAATAAAAATCCCAAATATAAATAATATTAAGGGTGTCACTAAATATTTTTAACAACAAAACTTTATAGAATGCGTCATGCCAAATAAATAATTTCAAAAATTGTGAAGAAGTAACACTTAAAATTTTAAGAGAAAATAATTGGGTTCAAAATTTTATAATTAAATTTTAGTTATTCTAGAAAAAAATAACAGAAAGTAACTGTTCAAAGTATCCCATAAATTAATAAAAACCTAATCTGACGGACTGAGTTTCGACGAAAGTCCGAGTTTTCCATGATTCTGATGCCGACGAGTAGAGCGTCGTATGCACGGTAAACGAAATCGCTTCGTTTAGATAGAACAAAGACAAATATATGATAGTTAGATTGAGATACTGATTATTAGCAATTTGTTTAAAAAAACATTTTTTTCCCGAAGCATATATAAATAGGTCTTAAATATTGTTAATAACTTTATTATTAAAAAATTTGCTAAAAATAAGGTTTAATATGCGAACAGTCCTATCGCGGACAAGTATTTTTTCATACATATGTTAAATGTTTACTCTATATTAGTCACATTTTTAGAATAATTTATTTGAAATTTTTTTTCCCCAAAGCTTGTATAAATAGGTATTAGATATTGTTAATAACCTTATTATTACAATATTTGCTACAAATAAAGTTTAATATGCGAAGAGTCGTACCGCGAACAAGAAATTTTTCATACATATGTTAAATGTATACTCTATATTAATGACATTTTTAGAACAATTTACTTGAAAAAAATATTTTTTTTCCCAAAGCTTGTATAAATAGGTATTAGATATTGTTAATAACCTTATTATTACAATAATTGCTACAAATAAGGTTTAATATGCGAAGAGTCGTACCGCGTGCAAGTAATTTTTCATACATATGTTAAATGTATACTCTATATTAATGACATTTTTAGAACAATTTACTTGAAAAAAAATATTTTTTTTCCCAAAGCTTGTATAAATAGGTATTAAATGTTGTTAATAACATTATTATTACAATATTTGCTAAAAATAAGTTTTAATATGCGAAGAATCTTACCGCGTACAAGTAATTTTTCATACATATGTTAAATGTTTATTCTCTATTAGTGACATTTTTGGGGCAATTTTAAATTTTTTTTTGCTTCCCAAAACATGTATAAATAGGTATTAGATATACAAATATACAAAGAACTTGATAAAATTAAAAAATTATGTATTATATCTTGGTCTATTAAATATCTGTTCATTTGCTCGTATAAAACGATTATGGAAAATTTTACAGTAAACTCAATAAACGTCTTCGTAATGTTATAGATCATAAGTAGTTGGCGGTAAGTCTCAATTTCTGCGCGTTTGGTCTGGTCGTATTGTCATAGTTCTTACAGTGTCAATACTAGATAGAGCTCGAAGAAATTGATACATTGTCAATTAAAAATCTTTTCCAATTTACATACATATAATATATCTTTATTCTCAATAAATTTTGCTCCTATAGCAAATTTTTACCTTTCTAGATTTACTAACTATATAGCATAAGCTGCAAAACCAAATATATTTTGCGGGGGACCAATTTTGAAAAATAGATGTCAAAAAGTAAATGGGGTAGGTGGCTCAGTGGTATCGAGTCGGCCTGTGGATCTTGAGAACCCTGGTTCGATCCCCACAGCCGACAAACAATTTTCACCAATTTAAAAAAAAATCTACCCCTGTGGCTCCCTCTCCACTAATATCTTTGAGGGCCGTGATTTGACGGCTGGTAACCGCATTTCACGCGACAAAATATATCACTTACCGAGATCTGCTCAGGCAGAGTGCCACACCCAGTAATGGGTAAAAGGCGTGATGATATATTTATTTATTTATTTAAAAAGTAAATAAATATTACTTTATTTATTAATCTGTTAAATTGTGTCTCACCTTATTTATATTTTTATACTTTAATACTCAGAATTTGCGATTGTTATTAGAAATAAAATACATCCTAGATAGTTACTAAATTAAAATTTCAAACTTTTGGTATTGTAACACGAGCAAGAGCTGGGCGAATAAGTTAATCACTTATTCTTAATTTAATAATTATATTAAGTTCAATATTTCCACTTACCTTGAGATGCAGCAACGTAACACGGGCACTCTTTATTACCGCGATATTAAATTAAATGAGGTTGAGAGCTAAAGGTTGAGGTTTGGTAGAATATTTAAAATTATATTTAATTAGTAAGAAAACTGTTCTAAGCATATAAGAAAACACAAGTTGAACCGTTGAGGAGACGAACGAGACTGACTTCCACGCAAGCTGCTTGCAGCATCCAGAAAGTCCACCCCCAGGGTGTGGACCCATAAAATCAGATAAAAACCATCTGGATGCTATAACAGTTGGCGTATCAGTTAACCCCCTGACCTCGCAGAGGCCCAGATAAGATGAACATGAAAATCTGTTGCATTTCTAAGAAATTTAGTTATTAATGTCATCCCCTTTTTAATTTAAAGCCTAAAATTAATAGCTAACATATTTCCACTTAGCCGTCTTATCTATACATGTGCGAGCCAGAAGTCGGTGTCTCGTGCGTCGCCTCAAAAGATAAAACTTTAAACTAATAATTTTACATTATTGTTACAGTATCAACCAATGACGAATAATGAAATGGCATGCCAATCGCTAGAGGCGCTGTAGTCACGAGCAGTGTGTCAACAATAGAGAGAAAACTTCATGTAATCCTCCTTGGTGTTTGCGGTGCGCGGTGGGCTTGATAGATAGACATCTTTGTTTTGCGTACACTAGAGTTTTTATATAAAAAGACGCAGGAAAAAGCATATTGTATCTACAAGCATTGAAACCAGTGCTACGGAAGTCAGCTATATTGAGACATCAAAATTGCGCGTCCTGACGGTTGCAGTCAAATTTGGTGACTATCGTTATACAGTGTAACTCGTGTTTGTTTATGTTGGGGTTTAATTTCTACCTCAGTTGTTGAACAGTATGCGTAAATATCGTGGCAGTTGCGTGAAAGTTGTGCTTTGTTTGTTTTGAGTTATTAGTTACAAGTTAATAATATGGTTAGTTGTGCAGCATGTGGTCTGTCGCAGATCAGATATTCAAGCTTTACTAAAATATTTACGTTACGCCACTGGTAAGCAATGATTAGAAGCCGCCATTTGAGACATTACATTTTTGGTCGCAACTGTGTTGAACGTATGCAGCTTACTGGGTCTTTTTATTCAAAGACTAGAGTTGATAATATATAAATATTATTTGTACAGTATTTTTTCACTTTTATTATCTAGGTAAGTAAATTAATTTATTTCTTCTACATGTAATATAATTCGTGTATTTGAGCGGTTAAATTAGTAAAAAATTTAAGGTTAGTTTTATATGGGTTTATATTACCCAGGCTAAAATATTATATTCTGTATGAATTAACTTTAAATGGAACCCACATATGGCGCGCATAACAACAAAAATTTTATTTGAATAATTTACTAAGTATTTTATCAAACATTGTATTTTTTTTATTAGAATGAGGACACTAGTTATCTATATAATAATGTAGTTTGTAACGCCACTGAGTTCCTGAGTTCCCCCGCCCCTCTACCGAACATCCCAAACAGACGACAAGTCGTGACTAGTCAGTCGAGTCGACGCGGTAGAGCGAGCGATCACGCATAATTTGTAACGTAGAAGGGCTTGAAGTAACTCTGTAAACAAAATATCATTATATACGTAATATTCTTTCATTTTCAATTTACATTCTTTTGTTGTGTAATTAACAAATAATGTAAAATAAATAACGTTAAACATACTGTTTGTTTTAAAAAACCCCGTTATAACTTGGCGCCCAACGTAGTGGCTAACAGAGCGTGTAAAAGAAAAGTGAAAACAGTGTCAGTTATTCTAATCTCGCTGTGTTAAGCGCGAATAACTAGTAAATAGTGATAACAACGAATAAAACTTGTAGTGTTCGTTCGTAAGTGGAAATTACAAGTGGAACTGTCAGTTATTCTCATTCGCTGTGTTAAGCGCGAATAACTACAGGAAATTCTCGCCTACGCAAATAAAACAGAGATTCGGGTATTCGCCTGCCGGTATTGTAAAATCTTTGTTAAAATAAAGCATAAACACGCCGCCTAAGCGAAACGTAAACATGGCTGATAAACAACCGTTTATCGCCATGACAAACGAACAGTTGACGCAGCTGATAGCGGGACTCCAGGAAAGCTCCGTTCGTGAATCAACTTCGGGCTCAGTAGCGGCGCGTGAAAATATAAAACACGGGAGTTTTGTGAAATGTGACGCGCGTTTTGACGGAACAAAGCACTCAGAAGTTGAAACATTTATTGATACCATCGAGATATATAAAGACTGCGCAAATGTAAGCGATGAAAATGCGTTACGCGGACTGCCATTGTTATTAAATGGCGTTGCAGCAACATGGTGGCAGGGTCTTAAAGCGACAGTAAGTACGTGGAGTGAAGCCGTGAAAGCCTTACGTGACGCATACGGTCCTTGTAAACCAGCGTATCAAATTTATCAAGAGTTCTTCAAGATGGAACACTATCTTGATACACCAACAGACATATTTGTTTGTAAGGCACGAGCTTTACTAGCAAAAATCCCGGAAACTCTCACCGACAAGATACAGTTAGACATGATCTATGGGCTGTTACATAGAAAAATTAGAAAAAGAATTCCCCGCGGCAACATCAAAACATTTAAAGACCTTCTTGATTCAGTAAGAGTAGTGGAGCAATCTTTCAAAGAAAATGACGATACTACACAAGCAAAAAACGATGTCAAGCAGGAGGATAAAAGGAAGGTCATGTCTCAACCAAAAGATAGACCAAAATGTAAATTCTGTTAAAAGTATGGTCATACTGTTGAAAAGTGTCGTAATAGGAAGAAAGCGATACATGATCCAAGCGTTGCCTCATCTGAGAACAAGAAAAATGAAACGAAAGCGCAATCAACAATAAAATGCTATGGTTGTGGCACACAAGGTACAAGTAGATCCAAGTGCCCTACTTGCCAAGGTACAAATGTTAGCAAAGTAGAAACTGATGCAGTTGAGTTTTATAATGTATCCGCAAAGGATGTAAAAACTGACGCAACGTTACTTAAATAAAACTGAATTGACTTTGTACAACATTAAGACTTGAATACTAAATTGAATGCAGAATAAGTGGTTGAATTTAGAATTTTCATTACCTGAGTTGTTGGGCGGCTTCAGTAACGAAATAAATAGGTGGGTCTCCGTAATCCGACAAAGTCGCAGAATATTAATTTCTCAAACGGTTGCGCTACTTTCTTTAAAATCCAGACTACTCTGTTTGTAAAACTCATCCAAAAAACCACGTTTTACTTCCCAAAAAATAGTAGCACGACTCAGACTCACGATATCTACTTATCTATTGACTTAACTTGAAAATACTTTAAAAGTCATGAAAAATCCTGATGGTACTTAACAGTAAGAGAAAGAGACACAGAATTCAAAACGCGATGCTGTCCATAATTCAAAGTTCGCAATTCATATCTCTCCGACGACAGTGTTACTCCCCCGCTTCGACGGTTGCGGCACCGAGGCGCCATACCAGAAACGAAAGAACAAAAAAAAAACGTAACAAACTCTTCCCCTACTTATCCAGGAAATTTGCTTCAAAATTTCCGACAAGAAAACTCTACAGAAGAAGAAAATGAAGAAGAAAAAAAAGATGTAAGTAAAAGAAAATAAAACTAAATCAAGACGAGTCTTGTTCAAGCTCAGGATGAGCCTTGAGGTCCTTGATATTCTAATTACCAGGGAGTACGGTGCCCTTCACGTCCTTCAATACGTAAGTATCAGCAGCTATACGTCGATGTACCATAAATGGACCTAAATACTTTGCAGCCAACTTCGCCGCATAATACTTCGACGTGTCCGATAGAACGTAGTTCCTACGCCACACAAGCTGGTTGTCATACAGGATGTCGTAGGTCGTAGCGGACTTTCGACTTTACGTAAGAAGCTTGCAGTCTCTTCCGTACGTCCTGATACAGTTTCGCGAAACAATACGAACGTTTTAACTGTCTCTCTTCATTCACAGGCTCCACAGTGTCCTAGTCAGCTGGTTGATGCCATTCGCCTGATAGCTTCATATGCCGTCCAAAATTTATGAAGTAAGGGCTCACTCCAGTGGTCTTTAATACCCTGTTGACGCGCTCCACCGGGTTTGCCTGCAGATGATAAAGCGAGGTGTACCTACATTTTACCTGATATTTCGTCAGAAGGCGCTGGTACTCGTACGAACGGAATTGTGTCCCATTGTCGGAAATGACAGCTCTAGGAACTCCAAAGACTAAAAACACATGTTCCTCCAATGCCTTGACGATCGAATTTGCCTTAGCTTGACGCAACGGAAAGAACATGGCAAACTTACTAAAAACGTCGTATACGGACATAATAAACGTAAAACCCTTCGACGGTGGCAGTGGACCAACCAAATCAATGATGATCACCTCCCATGGTTTGGTAATGGTGGAATGACCTCCCATGCGTTCAGGTGCAGCTCTTTGTAGCGGCTTTGACTTGATGCAGATCACGCAGCCCTGGACATACCGAGCGACGTCTGTCTTCATCTTCGGCCAGTAATAACGTTCCGCCAACCGATGGAACGTTTTAAACGCTCCCAAATGTCCACTTGTCGGTACGTCATGACATTCCCTAATTAAATCCTTCCGCCTTTCCTTCGGCACAATTTCCTTTCACTGTTCCCTATCCTTAACTAACCCTTAATAAGTATTTTTAATGAACTTATATAATTTCCTATCCCTAATGCAATAATCTGGATAGTAAAGCGAATCCTCCCTAACCAGTTTCACCATTTTTAAGAACCATGCATCTTTCACACCATCAACATTCACACTAATATCATCCAAGATCGGTACAGCACGAGATAACGCATCCGGAACAACATGCTCTCTTCCTTTGCGGTGTACAATTTGAAAATTATACTGCTGCAATCGCACCGACCATCTAGCTAAGCGACCTGAAGGGTTTTCTAGTTTATGTAGGCATAACAAGGAGTAATGGTCTGTAATCGCAGTGAACTCCGTGCCCTCCAAATATGGACGTAACTTCTCTATCGCCCATAGAAGTGCCAATAGTTATTTTTCTGTCGTCGAGTAGTTCCGTTCCTGCCGCGTCAATGAGCGAGACAGATAACAAATAACTTTCTCGCCATCGTTATGTTGTTGACTCAGCACAGCACCAAGTCAAAAATTCGATGCGTCAGTCTGCAGAACGAATTCTCTGTCAAAGTCGGACCATGTCAAAATTGGAGCAGACACCAGGTGAGTTTTAATCTCCTGCCAAGCCTGATCACAACAGGTGTCCCACTTAAACGTAGAATTTTTCTTTAGAAGACTAGTGAGCGGAGCGATGACCGATGAGAAATGTGGCACAAAACGACGGTACCACGACGACATTCCAACCAACCGACGAACCTCAGATACCGATTTCGGCACTGGAATGTTTAAAATGGCACGAACCTTGTCTGGGTCAACATGAAGACCGCGCTTGATCACCACGTATCCTAAATACTTCAGCTCATCTCTGCAAAAATGACACTTATCGCGCCCTAACGTCAGTCCTGCGTCACGAAGTCGATTGGAGACTTCCCCCAGTATCTCCAAGTGTTTATTAAAGGTAGACGTAACTATGACAATGTCGTCTAGGTAAACAAATACGTTTGAATCCAAGTCTGTACCAATAACGGAGTTAATAAAGCGTTGCCATGTTGCAGGTGCACTGTGCAGGACAAAAGGTGTTACGGTTTTTTTTTGTATTCTCCAGTTTTGTTTTATTTTTATGCTTTCCGTACTTTTTTTGTTGTTGTTTATTTTTCCTTCGTCGCCAAATTCCTGAAACTTAACTCTTGATTAGATATTGACCGATTTGATCCTTCTGATACTTAGCTTCATTTATATTTCGCTCTCATTGTAGTATTTCATTTATTAGTAAAACTTAGTCAGTCTCTCTTGTTTTCGTTGCGTGAATTTTGTTGGTTATTCACATTGTTTGTTTAGCTGTCAACGCTCTGTCGATAATACGATCTGCAAAGTATTTTTTTACCGGCACCATTCAAATTTAGGCGGAGGCTGTCTTTGTCTTCGCGCATCGCTCTCTTTCTTGGCAGAATTTCACAGGTTCGATTTCGAACGCAGTGATTTTTTGTTTTGTCTTTTCGAACGACGTCTATTGCGGAAGTGTGAGATTTTGATATTGGAAGTTGGACTATTTCAATTAGATATCGGCAAACTGGTTTTGTTTGCGAAATACCCTTGTGGGGATTTGGGAAATAATGCCATTTAGGGAATATTGCATTTTGGGTTATTGCGTTATTCCGCGGAGTTGTTCCGGATTTGGTTTCCAATAGAAAAGGTCACATATTTTATGCCACTTGACGTCAGCTAGTTCTTTTGACGTCAGCTAGTTCTTTTGACGTCAGCTAGTTCTTTTGACGTCAGCTAGTTCTTTTGACGTCAGCTAGTTCTTTTGACGTGAGCTAGTTCTTTTTACGTCAGCTATTTATTTATCGTACGTTCGTTTTTATGTACTTTTGTTTTACGTTTTACGTGTTTACGTAGTCTTGTGGCAGGTTAGCCTGTTCGTGCCATTTTTGGTCCATTCCGTGTGCCGTGTTCCTGGCATAGAAGTTGTTGTGAGCTCACTGGCTCGCTAGCATTGTACGCAAGGATTCCCCCTGGTTGTGGATTGGAGTTCCTGATACTGGTTACTAAGGAATTGGAAGCCCAGCAGCTGTGGGAAAAGAAACCACGTGTAGCGGAAGTCCGCCATCTTGGAATTGACGATCTTGGACATCCGGCTGGCAGATCGAGTTGTGCCACTGCTGCCACCCCTCCCGTTAGCGCTTGGACGCCATTACAGCTAAGCCAGAATCATTTGTTTTTATTAATTTTTCTTATAATCATATGTTGTCGTATTTTCGATTTATGTACCGTATTGTTATACCTTGGCTTGTGTGCCTCCTGGTCACGATATTAGTTGAGTTAATGATTATCGAGTTTACCAATAGTAGATACAGAATTTTTGTGAAAATCCAATTAAGAGCATCTTGCGTAGTCATTAGTAGTGACGTTGTTGTCACTTACGAGGTGTGTCGCTTGTACGACGCAATAGCCATTAGAGTCTACGACTCAATAGTCACGTTCAGACAGACGCGCCGCGTAAAACGCATTCATTGACCAATGAACCGTCATACGTCGGAATACGGCAGTTCACTTTAGCGCCACTTATGTGTTGACTGTACCGCAGTCCTAGTCGCTACGGTGAGACACAGCGCCCTGCCTCCGTTTCTGTCATTATTCGTTTTGATCTTAAGTGGATTTACGATCCAGCTGTCCTGCACTATCAACTACTGTATCCTGTATAATTTTCTCGTTACTTGCTTTAATATATTGTTAATATCCCGCATTTCCCTCTTGTTATTGAAATAGTTGACACCTCTCGTAGTCCCGTCCTGGGAAGTATCCCGAATTTTGTCGGCCGTAGTACTTTTGTTGAACCGGTCGCGGCTCAGGCCGGCTGGCGCCTATCAATTTTGTGATTTATCACCCCTTCTCCGACTCACTCCCATCTTCACTGAGTTTAGCCGCGGTTCAACCGTCCCACCCGGGCTCATCCCCCAGGGAGCGTAAGGTTGATTATTGTAACACAGTTTTTTGCGTTACAAAGGCATGCGTCTAAATTGGAATAAACCACGATTTGGTACGGTGAAAGCTGTGTATTGCTTTGCATCTTCCGCAACGGGTATTTGCCAATAGGCGGATTTAATATCCAGCGACGTGAGATACTTTGAATCACGCAACTTGTGAAGCGTATCGGAAACATACGGAATCGGGTAGGCATCGCGACGACTAACTTTGTTTAATTTCCTAAAATTCACGCAGAATCTATACGTACCATCCTTTTTAGGTACTAGCAGAATTGGAGACGACCATGGGCTCTACGATTTCTCCACAATCCCATTTGCCAACATAAAATCTAGCTCGCTGTGGACATGCTTCTGCATCGCAGGAGAGATTGGATAGTAGCGTTGCTTGATCGGCTCGCTATTCGTATAAATTTTAAGCTCAATCCTGTCCGTACATCCTATCCGATCCTTATCCATTCCCATAAACATTTTATCCACGACCTCCGATAATCTACCTTCCTGCTCCACTGACAAATGACTACGAGGATAAATCTTGTCAACTGAAACTACCGGTAAGTGAGAAAATGACTATTCCCCGCGACGAAGATCTGGCACAATACCCATAATTTTCCAAAAATTTGCCCTTAAAATCAACAGATGCGGTAGCTCCGGCACGACGAGAATGTCAATGACTCTCACACAGTCACGTAACCGAACTAGGACCGAGATACTTCCGATGCTAGCGCAGCGTTGTCCATTCGCGACGGTGCAATGCATGAATGATTTCTGTAATGGTAAGTGTAAGCTACTTAAAATTTTCCAACCCATTTTCCCGACGATTGTGCATGATGCACCCGAATCTAATAATCCTTTAAATGAGTACTCGAATATAAAAACTTCTAAATATGGGCGTTCGTCACCCTGAACATGAGCTAAAATAAATTCCAACTGTGCATCGTTTATAGAGGTCGCTATGTGTGGTTGTCGGTGCCGTTCACGACCACCTACGGCATCTGTCTGGCGTTTCCCGGACGACAAGAATTGCTGGTAACGTCAGGTTTACCACACTTACAGCAATGAAGCTTGCGTGGAGCATTGCACTTTATAGCGAGATGCCCTGCTTTGCCGCAATTCCAACAGCTGTGAGAACTGATATTGCTGACGGTAGTCAAGCGAGCTGAAAAAGCTTGAAGAAGTGGATGTATGCGATGGTGAGCCGGCGTCAACATAAGCTAAATCTGGTTCTAATGATTGTTTTTTTCTAGGTGGTGGCATAAAACATTGAATGGACTCTTTCCTCTGATCGAGTCTCCTACAAAGCCGTTGCAGTTCGGTGGCTGATTTCACTTCGATCAACGCTAGTTGATTCTGGTAGAACTGTAGAATATTACGAAGTAGTATGCTGACCTTGTACTCGTCTGACAGCCTAGATTTTAACCTGGCGAATAACAATGTCATACTCTTAAGGTATTCCCCTATCGATTCATTTGGACCCTGAGTACGACGCTAAATTTCCTCGAAAAGTTTTTCTTCGTAATTGACTGGCAAGAATTCCTCCCGCAGTCCCTCCACAAGCCCATCACAAGTTCGATACAAGTGTTAATTTGCCTTAAACCATACCAAGGCACTACCTTCGAATAAATCTATCGCCGAAACCATTAACTGCGACTTAGTGACATTACGCGCACTACGCAATTCCTCCACACGCTCAAGAAATGCGTTATTTGACATTTGTCTCCGATCGGCACTAAATTTAATTCCCCATTTCTCCACTGGAACAGATTTACAGCCTAACCTAGCCCTCTCGCTCACCGTTTCGCCATCTGATGAATCTGAGTCTGACCCGGACAATTTTAACTCGGCAAAAGATGCGTCTACTAACGGATTAACTAAGGTGGACGAGTGCTTCACCAGTTTTGCTTTCGCCAAGAGATTTGATTCTAATGTGACAATTTTCAGTTGGATCTGCGCTCGCTTTTTGACTTCGTCATTGTTGGCTGACATGCAACGAGAAGCTCGACCTACTGCTTGTGCTATCTTAGTTTCGATCTTCTTATATGCTGACGAATTTTTCACATCAGTAAATGCGCTAATTAAATCAGAAATTTGTTTAATTTGTGCTTCCAAAGCTGCGCGATCCTCTGCAAATGCAAACGGATAATCCGGAAAAACAAAACTAGAACTTTTGTCCAATTTGAGCAACGCACGGAGCGATTGTCTCATGAACTCAACCGTACCGACCACATCAACACCTCTGAGCTTTAGCTCATAAACTAACTCATCCTTGCCTAGCCTATTTATCTCCATTTTAGCCTCCATCGTACGAGAACTCAATGCTAACCAAATGTAAAGTAAAATTAAAGTAAATTTCTAAACTAGTTGTAGAATAATTTCCACACCAAAAATTTAATTCCCTAATTAAGAGCCAATTTCCAAAATCGAGCAAGGAAGAAAAAATCACAAAAACGAGCAAAACATGAAAACGACAAAAACAAAATCGGGCCCCACGCGTTGGGCGCCAAACTCTTTTGCTACCCTCTTCAGCTCCGGCTTTACCGCGGCTAGCTTGAACAGTGGAGACGGCGTGCGGTTCACGTTGCCAAATGTCCAAAGTAAAAAAAATAAGAGGGGCGCCAGTTGGCCTGGCGGCTGGTGTACAATACCCAGGAGTCGGCCAACAGACTCCAAGGAGGCCGGAGCAAGGTTTCAAGGCGTACTCGAATCAAACACAGCAATAACAACAGGTAACAAAGTATATTGCAAACTCCAAATAAACAATACAAAAAAAACCGAAACCGGTGACGTCGACACCATCGCCGGATTCACCAGCCTGATCCCGTGAATCGGCAGGTTGAAATAAAACTATCGCGTAGTGCGCGGACGCGGAGGTAATTAGAACTCGCGTAAAACAAAACAGTTACCACGGAACTCGTGACGCGCTATCCAAACTAAGACGCAAGGCCCTAACCACTACCCGACGTGCGGCTAACTACGGCGACTTGTGCCAACAGTGCACACACAAGGGAAGTTAATCACGCAGACCAGTCTGAAGAAAACAGACGATAATCTCAAGTACGGAAAAAATAACAAAGTTCAAATGGTGAATTTACAACACAAGAAATATATAACGCAACAACGTAAGTACACTTATAAATACAAATATACAAATAAACTAAATAGAATATAAGTTGAGACTTAACCTCAACCAAAAATAAAATAAATAAAAAAATATTTCGCTTAGCTGCAGGGGGAGAAGGGGTGATGTTCCTCTGTCAGCAAGCGACTGTCGAGTCGGTCCCCACCACGGAAGACTACGCAGCGCAGGCGCGTTGCTGATGTGGCTGCCACGTGGCGTTTTGATCTCCAGTGGCGTAAATCGCCGAACTCGCCTTAGCCTTCAGTGTCCTCTAGGACTTTTATCCAGCACGACCACAACAGGAATATAGGAGAAACTCCTTTAATGTCCGATCCAAAAGGACAACCCAAAATTCAACAATAAAAAGCCTGAAAGAGATAGGGAATTAGGATATTCGAATGTGGACAGTACGCTACTTACTTCATACTAATTTGACTTAACTGAAAAACTGACGCTACGTTACTTAAATAAAACTGAATTGACTTTGTACAACATTAAGACTTGAATACTAAATTGAATGCAGAATAAGTGGTTGGATTTAGAATTTTCATTACTTGAGTTTTTGGGCAGCTTCAGTAACGAAATAAATAGGTGGGTCTCCGTAATCCGACAAAGTCGCAGAATATTAATTTCTCAAACGGTTGCGCTACTTTCTTTAAAATCCAGACTACTCTGTTTGTAAAACTCATCCAAAAAACCACGTTTTACTTCCCAAAAAATAGTAGCACGACTCAGACTCACGATATCTACTTATCTACTGACTTAACTTGAAAATACTTTAAAAGTCATGAAAAATCCTGATGGTACTTAACAGTAAGAGAAAGAGACACAGAATTCAAAACGCGATGCTGTCCATAATTCAAAGTTCGCAATTCATATCTCTCCGACGACAGTGTTACTCCCCCGCTTCGACGGTTGCGGCACCGAGGCGCCATACCTGAAACGAAAGAACAAAAAAAAAACGTAACAAGGAAATGAATAATATTCTGCATATTGAAGAAGAAGTGTTATTTGATGAATCAATAACACTTGATGAAGTTCATTCACATCAACCATACATTGCCTCCACATTCAATAATAGCGATGAAATCAGAATTCCCATTCAAAACCCAAGCAGTTTTCACACTTCCTAGTCAAAGTTCGATAGTAATTGAAGGTGAATTACTTAAAAAGGATGGAACTCCGCCTGCGGCATCATCATATTTAATCAATAATGGTATTGCACACTTGTTTGATGAAATAAGATATAAGTTGAATGGCATCGAAATAGAAAGGTGTAAAAATGTTGGTATAACCTCCACAATAAAAGGGTACTGTTCGTTTCATGAAGGACAAAAAAGATCTTTGGAAAATGCTGGTTGGGGGATGGAACCATTATATCTGATACTAAAGGGCAATTTAATGTGTTGATACTTTTAAATACCATTCTTGGTTTTGCAGAAGATTACAAAAAAGTTCTGATGAATGTAAAGCAAGAACTTGTTCTAATTAGATCAAGATTGGATTCAAATGCGTACGTTATAACAGAAGATTAAAAATAGAAAATTATAAAAATAGATTGGCAAATGGCTTACCTTTATGTGAACGATCAAGTATGGTTATCATTTTTAAAGAAACAGGAGAGGTATAAGCAAATACAAATCCCCTTTCGATCATGGTCATTATTCGAATTTCCGCTACTGCCCACGTCCGAGAAGCAAACATGGACCATTAAAACATCTTCACAGTTTGAAAATCCTCGATATGTGATTTTAGCATTTCAAACTGATAGAAAAAATCAAGATGGTAAAATTAGTAGTGATTTTGACCATTGAAATATTTCTAATGTGAAACTGTTTTTAAATTCCGATAATTATCCCTATGAAAATTTAAATTTAAATATATAAAATAATCGTTATGCTATCTTGTTTCAAATAGATTATTATGATAAAGATGTGTTACCTCAACCGCTTTTGAGCAAAATTGATTTTATTACAAAAGCACCTCTTACAGTAAACTGTTCTAGACAAAATGATAATTTAAAAACAGCTCTGGTGGATGTGAGACTTGAATTTGAAGCTAATGAAAACTTTCCAGCTAAAACTACTGCCTACTGTCTCATTATTCATGATCGTATAGTAGAGTATAACACAATGAACAGTTCAGTTACAACATTTGTGTAATACAATAAACGGTTAGTAACATAAGGGAGTTTATTGTGGACATACAAGGTTTCACTGCTAACAATAGTAGTTTTGTGCCTAAAGAAATTGCTATATTAACAAGAAATGGCGAGAAATTGCAACATTTCATTCTCGAAGCACCTTACGAGTGGAACAATTTAAATAAATCGCGTCAAAAAAAAGCAGAAGCAATAGCAAAACCAGGAAAAGAGAGGAAAAGCAGGAAGGAGAAGAGGAAGAAGGATAAATTAGGAGAGTTTTCAAAAGAAGTGCATTAACAAGAAGATCACCAAAAAAAGAAGAAAGCAGGGAGAGTAGCCCTAAAAAGTGTAAAATGGAAGAAATCTTGAAAGGAATACAATCGTCCTTAGCAAAGCTAACTGAAACGGTGGAGTCCGTAAATGGAGAAATGAAACAAGGTAATTCAGAAATAAAGAAAGAAGTGAATGATGGCCTTAAGGAGATAAAAAATAGTATAGAACAAAAAATAATGACATAAAAGGACTGAAGCAGAATGATGACGAACAGAAAGCAGAAATCATAAGTCTAGGAAAACGTTTAGAAAAGTTAGAAAATAAGAAAGAAGAGACTGGACAAGGGAGTGAAAGTACCCCTAAAATGAATCAGGCCCTAAAGGAAATGGAAAGTAAAATAGATCAATTAGAAAAAGAAAAACACAAATATAATAACACCATAGCAGAACTGGAAAAGGCCGAAGAAAAAAGAGAGAAAGCAGGAAAGAAAAATAATATAATTATAAAAGGAATTAACTTAGAGAATAATTTAAGTGCAATCGAAGAATTTATAAAGAATAAACTAGAAGTCCATGCAGAAGTGATCAAAACGTATAAAATAGAAACAAAAGGGGAATGGCAGCACACAGTAGCAAAACCAGACACATGGGAAAATAAGAGCGAAATTATGAAGAAGAAAATGCAGAAAGAAATACTGTTAATAGCAAAAGAAACAAGACTAAAAGATAAGAACGTAAAAATAGGGTACAAAAAAATCAAAATAGATGAAGAATGGTTCGAGTGGTGTGAAGAAACGGGAAAAATCAATATGAATAAGGACCCAAAAAACTCAAAAAACTTAGAACAGGCAGAAAGAAAAAGATAAACTAGTATCAATGTGGCTTCATTCAGGGTAAATCCACAGTAGATGCCCTACACACAATAAAGCAGATCATGGAAAAGACACATGAGGCAAAGATAAATATAGAATTATTATTCATTGACTTTAAGCAAGCTTTTGACTCCATTAAGAGGAAAAAACTCATGAAAGCCTTAAAGGAACTGAAAATAGAAGAAAAATTAAGAAAATTAATAAAGATGACGATGCACGAATCCAAAAATACCGTTAGAACAAATCTAGGAGAGACAAATGAATTTTTAGTGAATAAAGGTGTTCGGCAAGGAGACGCGCTATCCGCTACTCTTTTTAATCTAGCATTGGAATATGTAACGCAGAAAATAAATAGAAACGCAATAAGGAAGAATGACGGACAAATGATCGCATACGCAGACGACGTAGTGGTTATAACGACAAGGCGTGACATACTGGAAAAATGGTAAAGGAAATAATAACGGAAGGGCAAAAAATGGGACTGAAAATAAATGAAAACAAAACCAAGCTCATGAAAACTGGAAACTCAAAAAAGATCACAAAGATAAAAATTGGGGAATGTGAGTTCGAGGAAGTAAAGAAGTTTAAATATTTAGGGGCGATAATAACAAGTAAAGGTGATAGAGAATCAGAGATAAAAGAGAAAATATTTACAGCAAAGAAAGCTTTGCACATGTACAAAAATCTACTAAAAAATAAAATACTCACAAAAACAACTAAAATGAGAATATACAATAGCATGATAAGACCAATACTGATGTATAACGCGAAAACTTTAACAATGTCAAAAAAAGAAGAAGAACAGTTAAGAATAATCGAAAGAAAATTCTTGAGAGCCATTCTAGGACCAGTAAAAAACGACGCAGCGAATATAGAATTAGAATGAATTTCGAAATAGAATAAGAAATAGAAGAAGATATAGTAAGGAAAATTAAACAACAACGAGTAAGGTGGTTAGGGCATATTTGAAGGGCAGGTGCAAAAAAAATGATAAATAATATACTGCAATGGGATCCTGGAAGAAAAAGAAGAGGGAGGCCGAGAGCAACATGGATGCAACAAGTAAAGAAAGATCTAAACAACATAGGGATCACCGACTGGAAAGCAAGAACTGCAGATAGGAAAAAATGGGAAAAGATATGCAAGAGAATATAAAAAGATCAAGAATACGGAAGTGATCCCCCCCAAATTAAAGGATCGAGAGAGCTTCGAAAAGAGGCGGTTCAACCCCACAATGGGGTGTAAAACCACGATATATATATACATTGCGTTGAACATTACAATTTAACTACGCAAAGAGACCATATCGACGGATCACCTCCATTAATAAAAAATTGTAATATGTGTAAAACAAATGAATATATAGTAGAAGATTTTATAAATAAGAAATTGTTTTAAAGTTATTTCTGTATATTTTAAATAAAATAAAAATAAATTTATACTCTTACATTTTACGTCTTTTACATTCCTCATTCCTATTTCTATCCTCAATTTTTCTTTTCTTTCTAAGAAAAAAATATATAATTATAAACAATTATTATTATATTATCAAAAATATTACCTGTTGTTCTCCATACATTCGTTTTTAATTTATCTTGAAATAATTTTGAAAATACGGTGCATATGCAACATATATGTGTACATTCTTCCGATAGTGAACAATAATATTCGCAGCAAACCATAATTAATCTATATCATTAAAAAAGTTTTACTAAATCCTTTGATTATTATTAATTATTTGGATGCAGTTTACACAATCCTGTCTATCACAAAATCATCACATTTTGCACAACATAAATTCCCATAAGCATCAGCTAGTGAGTATAAACGGATATTATGCTGTTCAAAATGCACGTATGATATATTTGAGTTATCAACTGCTATGTTATAAATATTTCTTTGAACACTATCTAATATAATGTCATTATAGCATGGTTTACACATAATGTTATAACTCAAATATCTATCACCATTAAAATTTCTTCCAATCCAAATATTAAGATTATTTGAATTTTCAATTTCTAAATAGATACACACAGATATTATGATGTTCTTTCAAATTATTCAAAGTGATGTTTCTAAACATATCATTTCGAACAGCACCGCCTAACAATGGCATCTTACCTGAATATTCTTAAAACAGAATACCTTCTCGTGCAATATTTGTACTAAGAACCCTACTCCTTAGCTAACCTTAAACAAAATGTATTATTCAAATAAAAAATTATGTGAATTACAAGTAAAATAATAGCTTCAGTTAAAAGATTATGGAATTATAACAACATTTCACAATTAAATATATATAGTTAAAACAACAATAATAATAAATAAACAGTAATTAAAAATATGTGTCTTGTATGTAGAATAACCCGTATTTTAAAATTAAATGCTTGTGATTTTGTGGAAACGAAAATAAGCAACAAAACAATGTTGCACTATAAAAGCGTACACACTCTATTTAATTCCTTAGTATTGAAGTTAAAATATATGTTAAACAAACTAGGTGAAGGTGCGGCGTATAAAAAATTGTCTGACTTAGTAGTTGGAGAGAGATATTTAATAAAATATTCAAAATTAATAAAAACCATACACGGTCCCAAATATATTTTGGGCATAGATTATAATGTTTTTTTACCGTTGAAGTTCCAATCTGCGTCTGAGGTGGAAATTAAAGAGTTAGTTGGACAGTTCATAGTTAACATAACGAAACCTGGTGATAAATTTGCGAAATTTAAATTTATCAGGTCAGTTCAAGTAAACAATAATTTTTTTATACTATTTTATAATTTTTTTGTTATAGTAACAATGTAGGAGAAGAAGAACCAGTTCAATTGAAATAAACGTTCTTATTTCATAAAATTAGTTATTAATTACACACAATTGTTTGAAATACGTAAAATAGTGATTTAGAAATATTATTAGTGGTTAATACAAACATGTTTCCATGTAATATATGTAACAAAATTTATAAATTGAAAGATAGTTTACATCGACATATTAAATATCAATGCAACAGAAATTTACATTCACTTTGCGAATATTGCGGAAAGTTGTATAGTCTGCTAACTTTTAACAAACATATATCTCACATTCATAACATGAATAATGTTAAAAAAAGTTTACAATCAAATCAATCATCTAAACGAATAAAACTAAACAATCCAAAAGATTTTATATTTTGTGAGTTCTGTAGAATTGATTTGAAGAAATCTCTATTCAACTCTCATAAAAAAACTAGTGAACATAAATTGAAAGCTTGTGTTGACTGTGAACCCGATGTTTCAATTATTAAAAGCGCTTTTAAGTATAGAATTATATCGTTTCAAATTAAAAACAACAATTTACAAACAGATATTCCATCATTCTTAAAATTTTTAAAACCTAAAGTGTGCAATCTAATTAAAAAACAGCTTGAAATTCATCATTCAATAAAGTAGAATATAGAATTATTTTGTTAATATATACTACCTGCAAAGAAGGACAGCGAGGACATAAAATCATTCAACACAAAATTTCAAGAAATTATGCATTCTACGGATTTGGCAGAAATATACGATAGCCTATCGTAGCGAATCGAAACATACAGCAATGAATTTCAGGTAATATAGTCAAATATATTTTTATTACAAATTAAAAAAAATATATGTTTGCAGGAAAAAGGTTCTGGCTGGACGTTAGTCAAAGTAGAACATTTAGAAATAAACATTAATAAATATTCTCCAGTCGCAGCATCATTATACATCCCACTACCAAATGATATTTTAAAGAAGCGAGCTTGTGTTAACGTTGAAAACATCGATGAAAAAGTTTCCAGTGGGCAGTTCTATCAGCGCTACACCCTTCTACAGTTCATGCAGAGCAAGTATCAAAATATATTCCGTACGAAAACGAACTAAATTTTAGTGGTTTAAGTTTCCCAATGAAAATTAAACATATTTCAAAATTTGAGCAGATAAACGATCTATCTATCAATGTATTTGGTCTCGACTTTAACTATAAAAATAAGAAACATAATGTAGTAGGTCCATTGCATCACACAAAAAATAAAAAACGTAATCATGTAAATTTGTTATATTTTAAAAACGGAGATAGGAATCATTATGTTTGGATAAAAAAATTATCGTATTTAATCAGTAATCAATTTAACAAAACAACATATAAAAAATGGATTTGTGACGGATGTTTAGTTAATTTTTCAAATAAATCAAAGCTTATTAATCATCAAAAGAACGATTGTGTACACATAGTTACTTATTTACCGAACGAAAACAAAAATAATCTGCAATTTACTCATTTTGAGCGAAAAAAGCCTGCAACGAATCATTCATTTACAAGCTTGACTCACACGCATGAACCATATAGCTTTGCATATTTTATTAAATGTTCATATAACAATGAACTTAGTAAATTTAAAACATATTCCGGTAAAGACGCTTCATGTAAATTTGTTGAATATATTTCAAACGATATTAAAGAACTTTATAAGGACCATTTAAAAAATATAATACCTATGACATCTTTAACAGATGATGAACAAATTTTTTACAATTCCTCAAACATTTGTCATATTTGTGAACAAGAATTAGGTACTGATCGGGTACACGACTATTGTCACCTTAATGGCACCTTTCGCGGTCCATCTCACTCTTCATGTAATTTAAATTTTAAAATACCCAAGTTTGTACCTATTTTTCTACACAATCTGACGAATTATGATTGTCATATATTTATTAAAGATCTTGCATTTGATGCTGAGAAAATTGATGTTATACCTCAAAATAAGGAAAAGTATATTTCATTTACAAAACATCTATTAGTTGATAAAATTGATGGTAAAAGTGTTTACATGAAATTGAGATTTTTAGATTCCTACAGATTTATTTGTAAGCCTCTAGATAGTTTAGCACGAAATTTAAAGTCAGAACAGCTTACAAATACTTTAAACTATTTCCCAAATTTAAATCAATTTAACCTTGTAACTAGAAAAGGTGTATTTCCCTACATGTATATAAGTAGGGAAAGATGATATGTTCTGGACCAGCCTACAAGCCTTCAAGCCTACGAGGCGTGGCTTGTGACGTCATGAAGGGGTGGAGCTTGTGACGTCACATCCAATAAGATAGCTTATCGTTATCAGTGATTACGTGTCAGCCAATAAGCGCGCATACCGTTATCAATAGGCGGAATGCTGTGACGTCACAACCAATAGAAATTGAGTAAAGAGAGAGAGCAATAGTTTCATTCATAAATATGTGGTTGTCTTTGTCTAATACTACTAATACTACTACGTAGTAAACGTAGTAAATGCAGAGTAACGATAACAGGTATTAGTTGTAGTAGTAAAAGGTAAATAGAGATAACATGTAGTAAACATAGTAAAAAAATATTTTTTAAAACACGTGTCGTGGGTTTGGAGCTGCAGTAGGAGAAACCGACGAGACAACACCTGCGCGATAAAAGAGGTTATGTTTTATGAATTTTAAAATTAAAGGGGCAAGACTACGCTGGATTCTGGCTCTGGATTCTGGATTCTGGCGTTGGAGTTTGGAGTTTGATGATGATGATATAAGACATGAAGAGGTTTTGGACATGTGTTTTTACAACATCGGCGGCTACACGTCTCTAGCAGATAATACTTTACGCTTTTTTTGTTACCTGTCTGTCTAACCCACAGGTTAGACAATGTGTAACCTGTTAATTACATACCGTTTTGTTACCACTTGTGTTTAATTAAATAACATTTTTGGGATGCTCACCTGTTAATTAAACATCATTTTTTGTGTTTACCGAAAATGCGGTACACAATATTGCCTTGTATAATTTTTTGATATTTTATGATTATTTTACAACATCGACGACTACGCGTCTCTAGCAGATAATACTTTACGCTTTTAATTATAGACTGATAAAGAAAATATGGGTGCGGTAGCAGCTGCACTTTTATCGAAACTGCGACTTCCGGTTAGTAACAAAAAATTGTATCACTGTGCGATGTTGCGCTGGGGCGTCAGGAAAACGTGTAAAATAATTGAGGAAAAACCCAGATGAGATAGTTACATTTAGTTGAGGGGAATTACTGTTATCAGAGTAATAATTTTTTAAAAAAACGCCTACACATATAGCATTTACTGATAACAACTTTGTGTTTCGATTTACATGTATTCTTATGGAAAAATGTTACAGACAGCAGAAACACGCAAATTAACATTGTTTCTAATGGGAAACAAGCACAAATTTGTTCTATTTGCACACTTAACTTTATTATCTTTTTTCCGTTCGAGTAATTTTACATTTTGTTATTGCTGCGTGGGATGCAACATCCGCTAC
Organism: Pterostichus niger; assembly: GCA_947425015.1. Classification (NCBI taxonomy): domain Eukaryota; kingdom Metazoa; phylum Arthropoda; class Insecta; order Coleoptera; family Carabidae; genus Pterostichus; species Pterostichus niger. The sequence continues at coordinate 13,159,128 of OX380338.1, forward strand.
GTATAAATAGCGCATCATTTTTTAATCGCTACCAGTTATTGACTAACCATCCATTACCATTACTTAATTAATCGCAAGAAAAAAAATGATTAAATGTGAAAAATGTCAAAAAGTTTTCGCTAGTAAAGATAATTTGCGGCGTCATATGAAAATATGTGGCAGCTCTACAATTAAATATGCATGTAACGCATGCAAATCAACTTTCAATCGAATGGATAATTTGCAAAATCATCGAAAAAAATATCATTTCATAAACAACCAGCAACAACAACAAGAAAACAACGGCGACAACAACATCACAACAATATCAACATCTAGCAAAGATGATGATGACGATACACCACCACCAGCAAAAATAATAAAACTCACAAACGGTATGTTAACTATAAAACTAGAAAAATAGAGTATTTATTGTAAAATATATTGTTTTTTTAATAGTTAATAAAGAAAAAAATGGGAATACATACTGCAGCACATGTGATCAAAAGTTTGGTACAAAGATGAAGTATGCAGGTCATTTAAGAACCCAAAAACATTTACAAGCAACAACAAGGCCATTCAATCAAAATGTTAGTGAAATAAGTACTAGCTTTAAAAATCGAGTGGCGAGCTTTTCTATTAAAGGTTCGGGGTTGAATATGAATAATTTTTTACAAAATTAAAAAAATGTTATTAGCAGTATTGTTAAAAATATTATTGACTCTCATAATTCAGGTATTAAATTTAACATAGAGTTATTTAGCTATTATGTAAACGAAAAAAACCCATTGGGGGAATTAAAATCATTTAATACTAAATTTTGTGAAGTTACACAGAGTATGACTCACTTTAATGGAATTTATGATAATAAGTGTGCAACTATTAAAACTAAATGCGACGAGTTTCAAGACCGCGATTCCGGTTGGAGTTTACGGGAAATTTCCCATTTGGAGATTAATATTAATAAGTACAAACCAATACGTGGATCGTCATATATAGAGCTTCCAAAGCAAATTAAACATAAACATGCATGCATTAATGTTGAGAATAATGATGAATTTTGTTTTTTGTGGGCTATAACATCAGCGTTACAGCCTACAAAAACACAACCACACCGCACATCATCATACCCACATTTCAGTAAGGTGCTTAAATATGACGGGCTTAATTTTCCCTTAAAAGTGAAAGACATACATAAATTTGAAGAATTAAACAATTTAAGTATAAACGTGTATGCAATAGAATATAATTTTAAATATAAAAATCATGACATTGTTGGTCCTATATACCACACGAAAAAAACTCAAGAACGTCATATAAATTTATTATATATTGATGATGGGATTAAGGGTCATTTTGTGTGGATAAAAGAAATGTCACGACTTGTAAGAAGTCAAATGTCATCACATTGCAGCAAAAAATATTTTTGTGACGGCTGTCTTACTATCTTTTCCACACAAGCTGCATATAAGCAACATAAATTAAATGATTCCAGTAAAGTATAAACGATAATGCCCACTGAAGATATGAAGTTAGATAAGAATGGCGATATGATTGCTGGCAATATACTAAAATTTCAAAATTTTGATAGAAAAATGTGTGTACCATTTGTAGTATACGCAGATTTCAAATCACTACTAAAACCCATTGATACATGCGCCCCAGATCCAAATACTAGCTATACAAATAAAACACATGAACACGTTCCATATAACATTAACTGTTCATTTGATGATTCATTATCAAAATTTGTAACGTATACTGGAACAAACTGCACAAAAGTATTTTGTGAGAGGCTGTATAGTGATGTGAGACGGATATATAATGAACATTTAAGTGTTGTAATACCAATTTCAAAATTGACTGCTGGCGAACAATATTTATTTGCTACGGCTACTATATGTCATATATGTGATAAGCCACTACTACAGGTAGATAAGGTGGCCGACCACAACCACCTTACAGGTGAGTTTGTAGGGTCAGCGCATTCACAATGCAATTTTAACTATAAAATTTCTAAAATGATACCAATTTTTTTCCATAATCTAACAAACTATGACGCCCACTTATTTATAAAAGAATTTGGTTGTGATGAGGAAAAAATTGATATTATACCTGAAAACAAGGAAAAGTATATATGTTTTACAAAAAAATTATGTGTTAATATGTTAATAAACAAGGAGTGGGAAATAAAATATTTTTAAAATTAAGATTTGTAGATTCACTACGATTTATGGCTAGCTCGCTAGAGAAACTAGCTAAAAATTTAACTGATAAGCAGTGTGTTGAAGTGAGAAAATTTTTTCCTCACGACGAACACTTTCAATTGTTGAGGCGGAAGGGTGTTTTTCCGTATAAGCATATGGACTCATTTGAAAGACTTGGTGAAACAGATCTTCCACAAAAAAAATGTTTTAATGACAGCTTAAATAATTTTAATATATCTACAAAAGATTATGATCATGCAAAAACTGTGTGGAATGTATTCAAATGTAAAACATTAAGTGATTATTCAGACATTTACTTAAAAACCGATGTTTTACTTCTCACTGATATTTTTGAGCAATTTAGAAATGTATGTTTAAAAACATATCAACTTGATCCAGCTCATTACTATACAGCCCCAGGCCTTAGTTGGGATGCAATGTTAAAAATAACTAAAATAGAATTAGAATTATTTACTGATATACATATGCACCATTTTATTCAAAAGGGTATTAGAGGTGGTATTTGTCAAGCATCACTACGATATGCTAGGGCAAATAATAAATATATGTCGAACTATAATGTAAATAATCCAACTACATATATATCATATTGGGATGCTAATAATTTATATGGATGGGCACTATCTCAATTAATGCCATACGCAGGATTTAGATGGTTAAGCGATGAAGAAATAATAAACTTTGATGTAGCTAAAATTAAAGATGATTCACCTATTGGTTACTTTATTGAAGTGGATATTGAGTATCCAAAATTACTGCATTTTCCACACAACGATCTACCATTTCTTGCAGAAAAAATGATACCGCCAAAATCTAAATTTAAAAATGAAAAACTAATTCCAAATTTATATGATAAAGAAAGGTATGTTGTTCATTATCGAAATTTAAAACAAGCGCTAAATCATGGTCTTAAAATTAAAAAAATTAATAGAATAATAGAATTTAGACAGTATATAGATTTAAATACGATGTTGAGACAGGCTGCGCAAAATGACTTTGAAAAAGATTTCTTTAAACTGATGAATAACAGTGTGTTTGGTAAAACAATGGAGAGTATAGATAAGCGCGTTGATATAAAACTTATCAATCACTGGGACAATGTCGGTCGAAGGCCTGGAGCCGAAACATTACTAGCAAAACCAAATATGAAAAGTGTTTCAATATTTGATGAAAACTTGTGCGCTATACAGTTTGAAAAATTAAAATTATAAATAAAATAAAATAAATATATCATCACGCCTTTTACCCATTACTGGGTGTGGCACTCTGCCTAAGCAGATCTCGGTAAGTGATATATTTTGTCGCGTGAAGTGCGGTTACCAGCCGTCAAATCACGGCCCTCAAAGATATTTGTTTATAATAAACCAATTTATGTGGGGTTTTCAGTTTTAGATTTATCTAAATTATTAATGTATGAATTTTATTATGATTATTTAAAAGTAAAGTATGGTGATCAAATTACGTTATGCTACTGCGACACAGATAGCTTTGTACTGTTAATTGAAACGAATGACATTTATGAAGATATGAAAGTGGATATTAATAAATTCGATACAACAAATTTTCAACCTGATAATGTTTACAACATACCACTAAAAAATAAGGCTATGTTAGGTCTTATGAAAGATGAGTTGGGTGGTAAATTAATGTATGAATTTATTGCACTACGACCTAAAATGTACGCATATTGTATAGAACAAGATCAAATAAATTGGAAAAAGAAAGCTAAAGGTGTAAAAAAATGTGTAGTTGATAAAAATTTGACTGGTCCTGATTATAAAAAATGTATGTTAACTAACGACCGAATATTTAAAAAGCAGCAAATTTTTTGAAGTTACAAACACGTAATTTATACAGTCGAACAAAATAAAATAGCTCTTAGTTGTAATGATGATAAGCGTTTTATTTGCTCTGATGGTATAAGCACTTTAGCTTGGGGTCATTTATTAACTTTTTAACTCTTTATTTAAGTATAAATTATGCATTTATTTTTAAATTGTTATAAATTTATTTTTAGTAACTTATGTATTTATTATGAAATTGTTAAATAATTTATGTATTTATTTTAAAATTGTTAAATAATTTTTATATTTATTGTGAAATAAATATTTTATATAAACACTTGTTTTTTAGTGAATTTGAAAAAATCCTACTTTATTATTGCTACGCTTTATTCATAAAGTGGTGATAACAGCAAGCACACAAATATACACACACAGATGCTTTAAGCAATTTAAATATAGCCAAAAATATACACTTTTCCCAAAAAATTTAAAAGAGAGCACATTAATAGCCATTAATTATAATTACTTTTTATTTTTAAAACACTAACTGCATACACAAAACACAGATGCCTTTAAAAAAATTTAAACACAAAAAGTAATTGTTCTCTTTAATATGTAAATAAAAAGAGATCGAAAAACATTTTGTGAATTAAAATAATTTACAGTGAAAATTAACACATCTTTGCATTGTTAGAGATTGAACTACACTAAGTCATCCAGCAATGTGCAGGTGTGATAATGCAACAACTGTGTAGGTGTATCTCATTTTGATAATATATTTAAAAAACCCGGTTAACATTATACAGCTATATATGTTGGGTTGTCTATATACATGTAAATTTAAACAACTTTTTAACATCAAACATGTCTGCTTTGTGGGTTGCATATGTTTATGTATTTAAAAAAGTTCATGTTTTAAGCATGAGTGTTGGATTATCATTATTATTAACGCCTACTTAAATATACAACTTTTATCTATACATAAAAGTAACATAATTGTCGCACAAATATTCATTTTAATATAAACATTATAAGTTGTTTTAACACTTTTGTAATTAAAACAAAATTATGAATAATCTTTGCATTTCTTATTCGGGGTACAAAGTGATCCTATTATTACACAATGGCGCTAATACGAGAAATATAGATTATTTATGTAATGAATGTGCGGAGTTAGTATCAAATGTTATCAACACAATTATGTAAGTTGTAATAAATGTAATAAAGTTTAAATGTAATGTCTCATTTTTTGTTTTAGTTTACATGTGGTGTATGAGCAGCATGAACTTGTACTTACGTGCGAAAATTATAGAATATTACACTGTGCCGTATGTTCTGAACTGCTATATCAGGAAATAATATGCAGCGTACATGATCCGCAAAATTAGCTTTAAAAACTATTCAATAATAAATATGCTAATAACACATGTATAATATTATTATTTTTCAATAATGCAATACTCACATAGTTTAGTAATATAAAATTAATCATATGTTTTTAAAGTGTTTATAAATAAAAAAATAATTAATAAATTAATACGCATATATATTAAAAAGTGGAATGATGGTGGCAACACTGATTGAGTAAAAAGTGCTTAAGTAAAATTCTAGTTAAATAACGTATTTTGTTAGTGCGGAAGTGGAAGTTTTTTCTCAAAATACTAAATACATAGTTATAAAAACGTACTTTCTCAAATGAACTAAAAATTTCGATGTGAGAGTGACTCTTTTTAGTACAAAATTGAGTCAACTTTTCAGTGAATCACAGTGAAGGTCATGCGTAATTTTTGCAATTACCACGTCAAAGCAAGACTAAAACAACCTTGAAGTAAAGTAAGATAATATAAGCAGTGTCCCCAACTACGGCAAAAAAAATGGCTACACTAGAGGAAATATCAGCGGAAATGGCAAAACTATTAGAACCAGTTAGTTCAAAAATATCTAACGTTGACACTAAAGTAGATAAAGTACAAGAAACATTAAAAACTATAAAAGATGATGTTAAACACAACGAACAAAAATGTAAACTTCTTGAAAATATGATAGAAGAACAAAACTTGAAAATAAAAATTATGGAACGAAAAATTACCGAGAAAAACCTAATAATCTTCGGGGAACAGGAAGATGATAGAGAGAACCTTACAAAAAAAGTACTAAAAATAATACAAGATACTCTACAGATTCCAATAACAGAGTATGAAATAGATAATATTCGAAGATTGGGACAAAAAACAGAAAATAAAAATAGACCGATAAAATTAGAATTAACAACTAAGCGAAGAAAACATGAAATTCTGCAAAACTGTTTTAAACTGCGAGGATATAAACTAAGAATAGAAGAAGAATTCTCGAAAGAAATAGTTGAAGAAAGAAGAAAGCTGAAAATGCACCTCAACCAAGCGAAAGAAAATGGTTATAAAGCCCATTTAAAATATAATAAATTAATTGTTAACGGGGAAAGTTTTATGCTTCAAAAGCTTGAATATGACACAGAAAATAACACTTTTCTGGAAAACACTAACGATAAGAAAAATATACAAGAGAAAGATTGCAACAAGTACGATAATTGCGAACTAGAGGTACATACTAACAGTGACGAAAATAGACAAACAAAAAATGATGAAAAGCAAAAATCATCTACTCCGGTATCAAATAAAAATAATGAAAACACAAATCAAAAAGAAAAAAGGAAAGCCAACTCCCCAGCAGAGCAATCAAGCTCTAAAAATGATAAGCAAGAAAAAGTTACCAGATATTTTTATAAAAAACAAAAAAACCACAACAGTGCCTCGCAAACAGACCGAAAAAAATAGACACGCTACCAATCATTCATAAAAGCTTGATCTTCTGGAACATACAAGGATATAAGAACTTATATAACTTAGACAACGATCAAATAAATAAAATCAGTGGAAACGATATAATATGCATATGCGAAACCTGGATACATGGTAATATAAATAATATTCCTAATTTCCTAAAAGATTATCAACATATCGAAGCAAAAGCAATAAAATCTGCGAGCAGAGGAAGGGCAAGTGGGGGATTACTACTTTTCTACAACAATACATTAGAAACAAATGTCCTAGAGAACACTCCACATTTAATTGCAGTATTTTTTAAATATACGCACACTAATGAAAGGTTCATTGGGATATTTTGTTATTTCTCACAATCTTACCAGTTCGATATATTACTAGAACAACTGAAAAATACACTTATAAAAATAAATGAACAACACGCAAACATGCCGACCTTACTAATCGGAGACTTCAACTCTAGAATAGGGAACCTAAATCAGGGAGAAGAAGAAATTTTCTCAAACACAAACCTCTATCACAAACGTGAGACACTCGACGAAACATTAAATCATAATGGAAAACAGCTAGCAGAAACTTTAGAACTAGAAGGTGTCTTTGTATTAAATGGAAGATCTCAAGGAGATAGAAACGCAGCTTACACATATATAAGTGGCAAAAATAAAAGCATTATAGATTTAGCTTGGGTAAACCACTCCGGTTCTTACAAAATTGACGATTTTGAAGTTTCAAGTGATATACATATTTCAGATCACCAACCGATACATATAAATTTAACTGGATACTCAACCAAAAAACCTGAAAGTAAATCAAACCAAAAACCAATAAATAAACTAAAATGGAACGTTTCATCAATCCATCTTTACCAAGCAGCACTAGAAGAACGACTGAATGATACAACAATATCCTACGACAACCTGAAAGACGCTATATGGCAAGCTGCAAAACATTCGCAAATGGTCGTAGAGAAGAAATTTCATTCAAAAGAAATACATAGAAACCAATGGTACAATCATGAATGCAAACAAGCCAAATGTAAACTACGTAAAGCACACCGAAAATGTATCCGTAAAGGTTACACCAAGGAAAATATTTTAGAATACACTAATACAAAAAAAGATTATATAACAACAATATAAAACAACAAAGAGAAACAAAGAAGTGAAATACAACAGCGCATAAACAATATTAAAAACCCAGAAATTTTCTGGAAAACAGTACAGTCCTTAAACAAAAAATCATTAAAAACAATAGATATAGACATAGCAGACATCGAAGTATATTACAGAAATATGTTTTCGACCACAATCCCAGAAACACATACTTTCCTCGGAACCTACCACCCTTATTTTGATTCGAGAGCGACAAAAATAGAAATAAATACTGTACTAAGAAAATTATCAACTAATAAAAGTCCAGGAAATGACGGTATACCAAACAAGTTTTTAAAACAATTGCCCGAAAAGGGAAAGGAATACTTAACATCTTTAACTACGATTAAAATACCCTCACTGCGTTTAACTGTATTGTTAACTGTATGCCTAATATTTAACGCCTTAGTATTACTTTTAATAACATTAGAATAACATTAAAAATTTTACTAAATAGCGATTAAACTGATGTTAGTTAACATACAGGTATACATACAGTTAAACTCTTAATTTTTAAAAATATACCCTCAAAAATACCCTTAAAGTACCCTTAAACCGCCCTCACTGCGTTTAACTGTTTTGTTAACTGTATACCTAATAGCTAACACCTCAGTACTACTTTTAATAACATTAGTATGACATTAAATGAGATATTTTTTGTAAAAAATGTTTAGAATTCTATGGAATTTTTTGAATAGATAAATAATACATTTTAATGACTTTAGTATGACATTAAATCAAGGTTTTTGTAAAAATTTTAAAATAAACGCATATCAAAAAATTTTGTGGAATGTTTATAATAGATAAAGAATGCATTTTGATGACTTTAGTTTGACATTAAATCAAGGTTTTTGTAAAATTGTAAGATAAAAATTGATAAAACACATATCGAAATCCTATAAAATTTTATGTTCGTGGAGGCTAGTGGAATGTGCTAGCAGATATTATTTTTAAACAGCTCACTAACTCTTAATAATTTTTTCACTTTCTAATAATAATAATAATAATATAGTATAAAAACTTGTACAAAAGAGTGGCAGTGGCATTTTCAGTATTATAATAATAATAATATATGGAGTAAATTGAATTATATAAATAAGTAAATATTTCATCTTAATAATAAATTAGGTTATAGTAATATATGAACGTAAATTGATCTAATATAAGTAAGTAAACATTTAATCTTAATAATTAGGTTATGTAACTGTTTATTTATTTAATAGTTGTTTAAAGATCCCCTAAAGCAAAAGCTCTTAATTTAATTGCATTTACAGTATAATAATAGATTTTTTTAATTATGATATCTTCGCTCCCTTTGAGGATTAAATTTTGAAAATTGTCTTTATTTGTATTGGCTGGTAATAGTTCTTTTAAATAGTGTTGGCGGAGTGGGGACAATATTGGGCACGTCACGAAAAAATGGTAAAGATCATCATCTTCTAGCTTGTTACAAATAGTACATATGGTTAGCATGCTGAATTTTATCACGTTGCCGTTCACGCATATAGCGCTGTCGGTATTACTGTTGTGTGGTAGAGTTTCATTCTGGCATCCCAGTTTTCCATTTTTGATAGTATCATAGTTCGTTTTACGTTGGCTGTGGTGATATTGGCTTTACTTATTCTTTGCTTACAAGTAGAATTATGCAAACCCGATGGAACAAAAGTGATTCCTAAATAGATATATTCCTTCACTGTTTCTATGCGTTCGCCTTGGCAGTAGTATAGTACTTTTTGTGTTGGAGTTCTTCCTCTATGGAATAGCATTACTTTAGATTTTTTTGAGTTGATTGTAAGGTCGTTGTTGCGAGTGTATTGTTCCAGTGCATTTAATTTTCTTTGTGTATCTATTTGTGAGTATGCTAATATAACTATATCGTCTGCGTATAATAGTGTCATTATGTCAGTTGTGTTATTAACCGATATGCCGTGTAGTCCTTTTTCTCGTAGGTAACTGTCTAAGTCGTTAACGAAGAGTGCAAATAATATTGGGCTTAATGAATCTCCTTGCAAAACCCCATTTTTTATATTGATTTTTCCCGATTCTTCTGTATTGTTTATTATCTGGATTGTACTTTGAATATATATGTTCTGCAGAATTCTTATAATTTTTCTGCTGATTCCACAATTGTACAGTTTCTCCCACAGTTTATCATGAATTATTGTGTCGAATGCTTTTGAGAGATCTACAAAGATTGCATACAATTTTTGTTTTTCAGATACGTTAAATTTTGCAAGTGAATTAAGTGTATATATATGATCTATTGTAGATCTACCTTTTCTGAATCCTGCTTGGTTTTCATGAAATATATCTGAATTTTCAGCCTAATTTGATATTCTATTTGCTATTACTTGTGTGTAGACTTTTGTTAATGTATTTAGCAAAGCTATGCCTCTGTAATTTTCCGGGTATCCAGTATCTCCTTTTTTGTGTATTAACGTTATTTTTGCAGTAGTCAAGTTCTGTGGGATTTTCTCGTTTTCTAGATATTTATTCATTAAAGATGTTAAGTATTCCTTTCCCTTTTCGGGCAATTGTTTTAAAAACTTGTTTGGTATACCGTCATTTCCTGGACTTTTATTAGTTGATAATTTTCTTAGTACAGTATTTATTTCTATTTTTTGTCACTCTCGAATCAAAATAAGGGTGGTAGGTTCCGAGGAAAGTATGTGTTTCTGGGATTGTGGTCGAAAACATATTTCTGTAATATACTTCGATGTCTGCTATGTCTATATCTATTGTTTTTAATGATTTTTTGTTTAAGGACTGTACTGTTTTCCAGAAAATTTCTGGGTTTTTAATATTGTTTATGCGCTGTTGTATTTCACTTCTTTGTTTCTCTTTGTTGTTTTATATTGTTGTTATATAATCTTTTTTTGTATTAGTGTATTCTAAAATATTTTCCTTGGTGTAACCTTTACGGATACATTTTCGGTGTGCTTTACGTAGTTTACATTTGGCTTGTTTGCATTCATGATTGTACCATTGGTTTCTATGTATTTCTTTTGAATGAAATTTCTTCTCTACGACCATTTGCGAATGTTTTGCAGCTTGCCATATAGCGTCTTTCAGGTTGTCGTAGGATATTGTTGTATCATTCAGTCGTTCTTCTAGTGCTGCTTGGTAAAGATGGATTGATGAAACGTTCCATTTTAGTTTATTTATTGGTTTTTGGTTTGATTTACTTTCAGGTTTTTTGGTTGAGTATCCAGTTAAATTTATATGTATCGGTTGGTGATCTGAAATATGTATATCACTTGAAACTTCAAAATCGTCAATTTTGTAAGAACCGGAGTGGTTTACCCAAGCTAAATCTATAATGCTTTTATTTTTGCCACTTATATATGTGTAAGCTGCGTTTCTATCTCCTTGAGATCTTCCATTTAATACAAAGACACCTTCTAGTTCTAAAGTTTCTGCTAGCTGTTTTCCATTATGATTTAATGTTTCGTCGAGTGTCTCACGTTTGTGATAGAGGTTTGTGTTTGAGAAAATTTCTTCTTCTCCCTGATTTAGGTTCCCTATTCTAGAGTTGAAGTCTCCGATTAGTAAGGTCGGCATGTTTGCGTGTTGTTCATTTATTTTTATAAGTGTATTTTTCAGTTGTTCTAGTAATATATCGAACTGGTAAGATTGTGAGAAATAACAAAATATCCCAATGAACCTTTCATTAGTGTGCGTATATTTAAAAAATACTGCAATTAAATGTGGAGTGTTCTCTAGGACATTTGTTTCTAATGTATTGTTGTAGAAAAGTAGTAATCCCCCACTTGCCCTTCCTCTGCTCGCAGATTTTATTGCTTTTGCTTCGATATGTTGATAATCTTTTAGGAAATTAGGAATATTATTTATATTACCATGTATCCAGGTTTCGCATATGCATATTATATCGTTTCCACTGATTTTATTTATTTGATCGTTGTCTAAGTTATATAAGTTCTTATATCCTTGCATGTTCCAGAAGATCAAGCTTTTATGAATGATTGGTAGCGTGTCTATTTTTTTCGGTCTGTTTGCGAGGCACTGTTGTCGTTTTTTTGTTTTTTATAAAAATATCTGGTAACTTTTTCTTGCTTATCATTTTTAGAGCTTGATTGCTCTGCTGGGGAGTTGGCTTTCCTTTTTTCTTTTTGATTTGTGTTTTCATTATTTTTATTTGATACCGGAGTAGATGATTTTTGCTTTTCATCATTTTTTGTTTGTCTATTTTCGTCACTGTTAGTATGTACCTCTAGTTCGCAATTATCGTACTTGTTGCAATCTTTCTCTTGTATATTTTTCTTATCGTTAGTGTTTTCCAGAAAAGTGTTATTTTCTGTGTCATATTCAAGCTTTTGAAGCATAAAACTTTCCCCGTTAACAATTAATTTATTATATTTTAAATGGGCTTTATAACCATTTTCTTTCGCTTGGTTGAGGTGCATTTTCAGCTTTCTTCTTTCTTCAACTATTTCTTTCGAGAATTCTTCTTCTATTCTTAGTTTATATCCTCGCAGTTTAAAACAGTTTTGCAGAATTTCATGTTTTCTTCGCTTAGTTGTTAATTCTAATTTTATCGGTCTATTTTTATTTTCTGTTTTTTGTCCCAATCTTCGAATATTATCTATTTCATACTCTGTTATTGGAATCTGTAGAGTATCTTGTATTATTTTTAGTACTTTTTTTGTAAGGTTCTCTCTATCATCTTCCTGTTCCCCGAAGATTATTAGGTTTTTCTCGGTAATTTTTCGTTCCATAATTTTTATTTTCAAGTTTTGTTCTTCTATCATATTTTCAAGAAGTTTACATTTTTGTTCGTTGTGTTTAACATCATCTTTTATAGTTTTTAATGTTTCTTGTACTTTATCTACTTTAGTGTCAACGTTAGATATTTTTGAACTAACTGGTTCTAATAGTTTTGCCATTTCCGCTGATATTTCCTCTAGTGTAGCCATTTTTTTTTTGCCGTAGTTGGGGACACTGCTTATATTATCTTACTTTACTTCAAGGTTGTTTTAGTCTTGCTTTGACGTGGTAATTGCAAAAATTACGCTTGACCTTCACTGTGATTCACTGAAAAGTTGACTCAATTTTGTACTAAAAAGAGTCACTCTCACATCGAAATTTTTAGTTCATTTGAGAAAGTACGTTTTTATAACTATGTATTTAGTATTTTGAGAAAAAACTTCCACTTCCGCACTAACAAAATACGTTATTTAGCTAGAATTTTACTTAAGCACTTTTTACTCAATCAGTGTTGCCACCATCATTCCACTTTTTAATATATATGCGTATTAATTTATTAATTATTTTTTTATTTATAAACACTTTAAAAACATATGATTAATTTTATATTACTAAACTATGTGAGTATTGCATTATTGAAAAATAATAATATTATACATGTGTTATTAGCATATTTATTATTGAATAGTTTTTAAAGCTAATTTTGCGGATCATGTACGCTGCATATTATTTCCTGATATAGCAGTTCAGAACATACGGCACAGTGTAATATTCTATAATTTTCGCACGTAAGTACAAGTTCATGCTGCTCATACACCACATGTAAACTAAAACAAAAAAATGAGACATTACATTTAAACTTTATTACATTTATTACAACTTACATAATTGTGTTGATAACATTTGATACTAACTCCGCACATTCATTACATAAATAATCTATATTTCTCGTATTAGCGCCATTGTGTAATAATAGGATCACTTTGTACCCCGAATAAGAAATGCAAAGATTATTCATAATTTTGTTTTAATTACAAAAGTGTTAAAACAACTTATAATGTTTATATTAAAATGAATATTTGTGCGACAATTATGTTACTTTTATGTATAGATAAAAGTTGTATATTTAAGTAGGCGTTAATAATAATGATAATCCAACACTCATGCTTAAAACATGAACTTTTTTAAATACATAAACATATGCAACCCACAAAGCAGACATGTTTGATGTTAAAAAGTTGTTTAAATTTACATGTATATAGACAACCCAACATATATAGCTGTATAATGTTAACCGGGTTTTTTAAATATATTATCAAAATGAGATACACCTACACAGTTGTTGCATTATCACACCTGCACATTGCTGGATGACTTAATGTAGTTCAATCTCTAACAATGCAAAGATGTGTTAATTTTCACTGTAAATTATTTTAATTCACAAAATGTTTTTCGATCTCTTTTTATTTACATATTAAAGAGAACAATTACTTTTTGTGTTTAAATTTTTTTAAAGGCATCTGTGTTTTGTGTATGCAGTTAGTGTTTTAAAAATAAAAAGTAATTATAATTAATGGCTATTAATGTGCTCTCTTTTAAATTTTTTGGGAAAAGTGTATATTTTTGGCTATATTTAAATTGCTTAAAGCATCTGTGTGTGTATATTTGTGTGCTTGCTGTTATCACCACTTTATGAATAAAGCGTAGCAATAATAAAGTAGGATTTTTTCAAATTCACTAAAAAACAAGTGTTTATATAAAATATTTATTTCACAATAAATATAAAAATTATTTAACAATTTTAAAATAAATACATAAATTATTTAACAATTTCATAATAAATACATAAGTTACTAAAAATAAATTTATAACAATTTAAAAATAAATGCATAATTTATACTTAAATAAAGAGTTAAAAAGTTAATAAATGATCCCAAGCTAAAGTGCTTATACCATCAGAGCAAATAAAACGCTTATCATCATTACAACTAAGAGCTATTTTATTTTGTTCGACTGTATAAATTACGTGTTTGTAACTTCTAAAAATTTGCTGCTTTCTAAATATTCGGTCGTTAGTTAACATACATTTTTTATAATCAGGACCAGTCAAATTTTTATCAACTACACATTTTTTTACACCTTTAGCTTTCTTTTTCCAATTTATTTGATCTTGTTCTATACAATATGCGTACATTTTAGGTCGTAGTGCAATAAATTCATACATTAATTTACCACCCAACTCATCTTTCATAAGACCTAACATAGCCTTATTTTTTAGTGGTATGTTGTAAACATTATCAGGTTGAAAATTTGTTGTATCGAATTTATTAATATCCACTTTCATATCTTCATAAATGTCATTCGTTTCAATTAACAGTACAAAGCTATCTGTGTCGCAGTAGCATAACGTAATTTGATCACCATACTTTACTTTTAAATAATCATAATAAAATTCATACATTAATAATTTAGATAAATCTAAAACTGAAAACCCCACATAAATTGGTTTATTATAAACAAATATCTTTGAGGGCCGTGATTTGACGGCTGGTAACCGCACTTCACGCGACAAAATATATCACTTACCGAGATCTGCTTAGGCAGAGTGCCACACCCAGTAATGGGTAAAAGGCGTGATGATATATTTATTTTATTTTATTTATAATTTTAATTTTTCAAACTGTATAGCGCACAAGTTTTCATCAAATATTGAAACACTTTTCATATTTGGTTTTGCTAGTAATGTTTCGGCTCTAGGCCTTCGACCGACATTGTCCCAGTGATTGATAAGTTTTATATCAACGCGCTTATCTATACTCTCCATTGTTTTACCAAACACACTGTTATTCATCAGTTTAAAGAAATCTTTTTCAAAGTCATTTTGCGCAGCCTGTCTCAACATCGTATTTAAATCTATATACTGTCTAAATTCTATTATTCTATTAATTTTTTTAATTTTAAGACCATGATTTAGCGCTTGTTTTAAATTTCGATAATGAACAACATACCTTTCTTTATCATATAAATTTGGAATTAGTTTTTCATTTTTAAATTTAGATTTTGGCGGTATCATTTTTTCTGCAAGAAATGGTAGATCGTTGTGTGGAAAATGCAGTAATTTTGGATACTCAATATCCACTTCAATAAAGTAACCAATAGGTGAATCATCTTTAATTTTAGCTACATCAAAGTTTATTATTTCTTCATCGCTTAACCATCTAAATCCTGCGTATGGCATTAATTGAGATAGTGCCCATCCATATAAATTATTAGCATCCCAATATGATATATATGTAGTTGGATTATTTACATTATAGTTCGACATATATTTATTATTTGCCCTAGCATATCGTAGTGATGCTTGACAAATACCACCTCTAATACCCTTTTGAATAAAATGGTGCATATGTATATCAGTAAATAATTCTAATTCTATTTTAGTTATTTTTAACATTGCATCCCAACTAAGGCCTGGGGCTGTATAGTAATGAGCTGGATCAAGTTGATATGTTTTTAAACATACATTTCTAAATTGCTCAAAAATATCAGTGAGAAGTAAAACATCGGTTTTTAAGTAAATGTCTGAATAATCACTTAATGTTTTACATTTGAATACATTCCACACAGTTTTTGCATGATCATAATCTTTTGTAGATATATTAAAATTATTTAAGCTGTCATTAAAACATTTTTTTTGTGGAAGATCTGTTTCACCAAGTCTTTCAAATGAGTCCATATGCTTATACGGAAAAACACCCTTCCGCCTCAACAATTGAAAGTGTTCGTCGTGAGGAAAAAATTTTCTCACTTCAACACACTGCTTATCAGTTAAATTTTTAGCTAGTTTCTCTAGCGAGCTAGCCATAAATCGTAGTGAATCTACAAATCTTAATTTTAAAAATATTTTATTTCCCACTCCTTGTTTATTAACATACTGCCCAACACATAATTTTTTTGTAAAACATATATACTTTTCCTTGTTTTCAGGTATAATATCAATTTTTTCCTCATCACAACTATTGTGTATTTAATTAATAACACATTAAATAGTTTGAATCGTATTTATTCTATATTTTAAATCAACTGTCATAATTCAATACAATAAATAATATGTAACTATGTGACAAGAAAATAATTCATTTCTTTTCATAACATATATGATTTTAATATAATAATATATAATAATTCTCCGCCGCCTAACTTTACAACTGTAAACGTTGAATGGGTTTTCTGATTCGGGTAGATCGACGTAACCCTGCTGACTCTGGATTGCTGTGTACAGGACTCGGAGAATGCGTTGCAGATGTGGGTGGTCGACGTAAAACTGCTGGCTCTGGAGGGATGTGTATAGAATTCTTTGTTTCCGTTGTAGGCTTAGTTGCAGATGGTGTGTCTTCCTTCTTATTTGATTCAGAATTCTTTTCTTCTACTGGTTCTTCAGAAGATGTCGCTAATGGTTGTGTATTAATTGAAAGTGGTTGTGTCGTTTGTGATTGACATGTAGATATAAATTGGTGAAATTGTGAGTCTGGTGTTTTATTATGTGGTGGAGAAGTAACTATATTTCGATTATAATAGGAAAATTGTTTTTCTACCTGGCATGATCGAAGTTGATCGTAATGACGTTTGAGTATATATCCATCATCAAGTTCTATTAAATAATGTACTTTCCCTAAACGTTCCACTACTGTACCATACTTCCAGAGTACTGAAGACGTATAATTTCGAGACTGCACACGTTCGCCTACCTTAAAATATTTTTCAAATTCAGGTTGATTTGACTTGTTTTTGTATCTTGATTCTGGTCGAAGTAAGTCAAGTTTTGTACGAAGATTATGTCCTCCTCTCATTATCTCAGCCGGTGTCTTTCCACATGCCAATGGTGTTGCACGATACCGAAATAAAAATCTATGTAATTTTTCATGTAAGGTTCCCGGTTCTCTTAGCATACATTTTAATTTAGCTTTAAGCGTCTGACAATAACGTTCAGCTTGACCATTTGTTGCTGGATGTCCAGGTGCTATCATTCTCTGTTGAATTCCGTTTCGTAGACAAAACTCTCGAAATTCTGTTGATTTAAAAATAGTAGCATTGTCACTCACCAGAATCTCGGGTAAACCATGTCGACTAAGTATTTCGCGAAGGATGATAATTGTCGAAGAAGATGTTGGGGCTTTTGATGTCATGTAAATTTCTGGCCATTTTGATTTTGCGTCAACCATGATGAAGAAATAATGATCTAAAAACGGTCCAGCATAATCCATATGTACACGTTGCCAGATTTTGGATGGTGTTTCCCACTGATGGATTGGTGCTTTTTCTGGATTTTTCTTAATGTTACAACATTCTATGCAACTCTTTACTAAATTTTCGATATCAGAATCAATATTTTTCCAATAACAATATCTTCTTGCTATTGCCTTCATCTTCACTATTCCAATATGTGTAGAATGTAATTCTTTTAATATTTCTTTTTGCAATGTTTTTGGAATAATTACGCGTGATCCTCGAAATAAAATTCCGTCTTGAATTGATAATTCACAATTCCGAACTGTCCCATTTAATAATTCTGTTTTTAGATTCCTTAATTCTGTATCGTTATTTGTCTCTCTTCTTATGTCACGATATCCTATAGAATCAGTTGTAATTTCGTTTATCATGGAATGATTCAATACATGTTCCTCGTCGACTTCATTTTCTTCATCTTTGCCTATTTTTAATGGATTTCTTGAAAAATAATCAGCATTGCAATGTTCAGTAGATTTTCTATGTTCAATATCGTAATCGAACCCGGATATGTATTGTGCATATCTGAGCATTCTACTTGCAGACAAAACTGGCATCTGTTTTTTAGGGCTGAAAATAGAACTGATTGGTTTATTATCTACAATTAAGATAAATTTTCGCCCAGCAATATATTGGAAAAAAATTTTAAATGCCCAAAACACGGCGGTAGCTTCTTTATCTAATTGACTGTAGTTTCGTTCAGCTTTCGTTAAAGACCTGGATGCAAATGCTATTGGTCGCTCTGAGCCATCTGACAAGCGATGTGACAGTACTCCTGATAATCCATGAGGACTAGCATCTGTGGCTAATGTTATTGGTAATTCTGGATTATATGAAATTAATACCTGGTCGCTTGATATATATTTTTTAATTTTATTAAATGACATTTCACATTCTTTTGTCCATTCAAATTTTACATTTTTATGCAATAGACGATTTAAAGGATATAATATTGATGAAGCATTTTTAATAAATTTTGAATAATACATAACTAATCCAAGTAATTGTTTAATTTCATCTACATTAGTTGGACGTGGCAACTCCATAACAGCCTTTACTTTATCATAAGATTTTTGTAATCCTTTTCCAGAGATGACATGACCTAAATATTTGATTTCTTTTTGAAAAAATTTACATTTATTTTTATTTAAATATATATTATATTTTCGCAAACGAAATAACAATTTGATTAAACGTTCTTTGCATTCATCGATTGTTGTGCCTTGAACAATAATGTCATCAAAATACGCTGCAGTGCCATCAAGATCTTGAACTACTTGATCAATAATTTTATGAAATTCGTTTGGTGCTGTTTTGATGCCAAAAAATAAACGTTTTGCTAAATACGTTCCACGATGTGTCGAAATAGCTTGAATTTTTGCACTTTCATTATCTACTGGTACATGTAAATAAGCTTTGTATACATCGAGTGTACAAAAATACTGTCCGTGTCGCATTTTATTAAAGATATCTTCTATTTTTGGAATTGGATAACGATTATTAATTAACTGATGGTTTACAGTTACCTTGAAATCGGCACAAACTCTGACGTTTCCATCTTTTTTCGGAATGATGACTAAAGGTGTACCCCATTCAGAATAATCGACTTTCTCAATAATTCCATTTCGTTCTAGGTTATCGAGTTCTTGTTCAACTTGTTCCTTAACTGCATATGGTACTGGACGAGGCTTCATAAAAATTGGTTTCGCATTTTGCTGTAATTGCAAGGTACATTCGAAATTAGGAATTTTCCCTACTTTTTCTTTGAAGACATCCTGAAATTCATTTAAAATTTTATCTATAGATGGTGAAATTTTCACAGAAAATATGTCAGCTAAATTTAATCCCAATAGTCTTATCCAGCGTCTTCCCATTAATGCAGAGTTACAATCTGGCACTATATATAAATCTCCATAAATAATTTTATTTTTGTATGATACTGGAACTCTGACAAATCCTACTGGTTTGAAAACATTTTAGTATAGGATCGAAAACGTACGTTTGTTTGACGTAATGGTAATTTTAATTTAAGCAAATCAAAATTTTGTTTCGATATTATAGAAACGGGACTTCCGGTATCACATTAAAATTTACATGACTTACCATTGATATCAACTTGAATTATAATCTTTGGTTCGTAAATTGATGTTGACGTTTCAGTAAAAATATCGATTACTTGATCTAATTGAATAACTATTATTGAAAATCTCATCTTCTTCATTGAAATTGTGATCGTTTACATCATCTTTGACTGCTTGAATATCAGTTTTCGTCTTTAACAATGTCTTGATACATACCTTTGAAATGTGACCTGATTTCTGACAAGCATAACATGTTAAATTATTTTTATTTTTACAGTTTTCAGTTCTATGATTATTTTTCCCACAATGTAAACATAATCCTGATAATCCTAAATATTTCAAATTGACATTTTGTTTCGAATTACCTTTATAATTTTCTAATTTACTTTTTCCATTAAAATTAGTCAGTTTTTTGCTACGATAATCGACTTTATTTACATTGTTCGCTATTGACTTATATACCTCCCGGTTTTGTATTTTTGATGCTTCAATTGCTAATGCTGTTTCTAAACATTTCTCGAATGTTATATCAACTTGTTGTAATATTTTTTCCCGGATTTCGAAGTCGTGCGGACCACGAATAAATTGAGCTCTTAACAGGCAATTAATTATTGACGTATTACACTCACCTGTATTACATTTAGATTGAAATTCGCAATGATTTACTAATTCTTTTAACGCTACTACGTATGTTGTAATAGATTCATGTGTTGCTTGTAATCTTGACAAAAATTTATGTTGTTCAACAAGTATATTTCTTCTGGGTATCAGTTGATTCTTTAGTATTATAATTAAATCTTCGTATGACTTGTTGGCAGGTTTTTCTGGTGCTGATAAATCAGCTAGGAGTTTGTAATATTTGCTTCCCAAGCAATTAATTAATACCAATACTTTTGCTTCCTTGGTTTGTTCATCATTTTGATCCAATCCTTTGAGCTTGAAATAGTTTTCTAGTCGTTCACAATATGTATTAAAATCTTCTATGTTTTCATCGTAATGGTCGAAGCTGATTGCCTGTCTTTTTAGAACATCTTTGACATCAGTTGATCTGTTTGCTGGTTGTTGTTGTTGTTGTTGTAGGGAACTCACTAAGGTGCTTAAAGCCTGCACTAAATTATGGAATTCTTCTGTCATTTTATTCATACAAATAGAAAAATAGAAATGCTTTAATCCTCGTCGCCAAATTATTGTGTATTTAATTAATAACACATTAAATAGTTTGAATCGTATTTATTCTATATTTTAAATCAACTGTCATAATTCAATACAATAAATAATATGTAACTATGTGACAAGAAAATAATTCATTTCTTTTCATAACATATATGATTTTAATATAATAATATATAATAACAACCAAATTCTTTTATAAATAAGTGGGCGTCATAGTTTGTTAGATTATGGAAAAAAATTGGAATCATTTTAGAAATTTTATAGTTAAAATTGCATTGTGAATGCGCTGACCCTACAAACTCACCTGTAAGGTGGTTGTGGTAGGCCACCTTATCTACCTGTAGTAGTGGCTTATCACATATATGACATATAGTAGCCGTATCAAATAAATATTGTTCGCCAGCAGTCAATTTTGAAATTGGTATTACAACACTTAAATGTTCATTATATATCCGTCTCACATCACTATACAGCCTCTCACAAAATACTTTTGTGCAGTCTGTTCCAGTATACGTTACAAATTTTGATAATGAATCATCAAATGAACAGTTAATGTTATATGGAACGTGTTCATGTGTTTTATTTGTATAGCTAGTATTTGGATCTGGGGCGCATGTATCAATGGGTTTTAGTAGTGATTTGAAATCTGCGTATACTACAAATGGTACACACATTTTTCTATCAAAATTTTGAAATTTTAGTATATTGCCAGCAATCATATCGCCATTCTTATCTAACTTCATATCTTCAGTGGGCATTATCGTGTATACTTTACTGCAATCATTTAATTTATGTTGCTTATATGCAGCTTGTGTGGAAAAGAAAGTAAGACAGCCGTCACAAAAATATTTTTTGCTGCAATGTGATGACATTTGACTTCTTACAAGTCGTGACATTTCTTTTATCCACACATAATGACCCTTAGGCCCATCATCAATATATAATAAATTTATATGACGTTCTTGAGTTTTTTTCGTGTGGTATATAGGACCAACAATGTCATGATTTTTATATTTAAAATTATATGCTATTGCATACACGTTTATACTTAAATTGTTTAATTCTTCAAATTTATGTATGTCTTTCATTTTTAAGGGAAAATTAAGCCCGTCATATTTAAGCACCTTACTGAAATGTGGGTATGATGATGTGCGGTGTGGTTGTGTTTTTGTAGGCTGTAACGCTGATGTTATAGCCCACAAAAAACAAAATTCATCATTATTCTCAACATTAATGCATGCATGTTTATGTTTAATTTGCTTTGGAAGCTCTATATATGACGATCCACGTATTGGTTTGTACTTATTAATATTAATCTCCAAATGGGAAATTTCCCGTAAACTCCAACCGGAATCGCGGTCTTGAAACTCGTCGCATTTAGTTTTAATAGTTGCACACTTATTATCATAAATTCCATTAAAGTGAGTCATACTCTGTGTAACTTCACAAAATTTAGTATTAAATGATTTTAATTCCCCCAATGGGTTTTTTTCGTTTACATAATAGCTAAATAACTCTATGTTAAATTTAATACCTGAATTATGAGAGTCAATAATATTTTTAACAATACTGCTAATAACATTTTTTTAATTTTGTAAAAAATTATTCATATTCAACCCCGAACCTTTAATAGAGTAGCTCGCCACTCGATTTTTAAAGCTAGTACTTATTTCACTAACATTTTGATTGAATGGCCTTGTTGTTGCTTGTAAATGTTTTTGGGTTCTTAAATGACCTGCATACTTCATCTTTGTACCAAACTTTTGATCACATGTGCTGCAGTATGTATTCCCATTTTTTTCTTTATTAACTATTAAAAAAACAATATATTTTACAATAAATACTCTATTTTTCTAGTTTTATAGTTAACATACCGTTTGTGAGTTTTATTATTTTTGCTGGTGGTGGTGTATCGTCATCATCATCTTTGCTAGATGTTGATATTGTTGTGATGTTGTTGTCGCCGTTGTTTTCTTGTTGTTGTTGCTGGTTGTTTATGAAATGATATTTTTTTCGATGATTTTGCAAATTATTCATTCGATTGAAAGTTGATTTGCATGCGTTACATGCATATTTAATTGTAGAGCTGCCACATATTTTCATATGACGCCGCAAATTATCTTTACTAGCGAAAACTTTTTGACATTTTTCACATTTAATCATTTTTTTTCTTGCGATTAATTAAGTAATCAACAGGATGGTTAGTCAATAACTGGTAGCGATTAAAAAATGATGCGCTATTTATACGTAGCGGATGTTGCATCCCACGCAGCAATAACAAAATGTAAAATTACTCGAACGGAAAAAAGATAATAAAGTTAAGTGTGCAAATAGAACAAATTTGTGCTTGTTTCCCATTAGAAACAATGTTAATTTGCGTGTTTCTGCTGTCTGTAACATTTTTCCATAAGAATACATGTAAATCGAAACACAAAGTTGTTATCAGTAAATGCTATATGTGTAGGCGTTTTTTAAAAAAATTATTACTCTGATAACAGTAATTCCCCTCAACTAAATGTAACTATCTCATCTGGGTTTTTCCTCAATTATTTTACACGTTTTCCTGACGCCCCAGCGCAACATCGCACAGTGATACAATTTTTTGTTACTAACCGGATGTCGCAGTTTCGATAAAAGTGCAGCTGCTACCGCACCCATATTTTCTTTATCAGTCTATAATTAAAAGCGTAAAGTATTATCTGCTAGAGACGCGTAGTCGTCGATGTTGTAAAATAATCATAAAATATCAAAAAATTATACAAGGCAATATTGTGTACCGCATTTTCGGTAAACACAAAAAATGATGTTTAATTAACAGGTGAGCATCCCAAAAATGTTATTTAATTAAACACAAGTGGTAACAAAACGGTATGTAATTAACAGGTTACACATTGTCTAACCTGTGGGTTAGACAGACAGGTAACAAAAAAAGCGTAAAGTATTATCTGCTAGAGACGTGTAGCCGCCGATGTTGTAAAAACACATGTCCAAAACCTCTTCATGTCTTATATCATCATCATCAAACTCCAAACTCCAACGCCAGAATCCAGAATCCAGAGCCAGAATCCAGCGTAGTCTTGCCCCTTTAATTTTAAAATTCATAAAACATAACCTCTTTTATCGCGCAGGTGTTGTCTCGTCGGTTTCTCCTACTGCAGCTCCAAACCCACGACACGTGTTTTAAAAAATATTTTTTTACTATGTTTACTACATGTTATCTCTATTTACCTTTTACTACTACAACTAATACCTGTTATCGTTACTCTGCATTTACTACGTTTACTACGTAGTAGTATTAGACAAAGACAACCACATATTTATGAATGAAACTATTGCTCTCTCTCTTTACTCAATTTCTATTGGTTGTGACGTCACAGCATTCCGCCTATTGATAACGGTATGCGCGCTTATTGGCTGACACGTAATCACTGATAACGATAAGCTATCTTATTGGATGTGACGTCACAAGCTCCACCCCTTCATGACGTCACAAGCCACGCCTCGTAGGCTTGAAGGCTTGTAGGCTGGTCCAGAACATATCATCTTTCCCTACTTATATACATGTAGGGAAATACACCTTTTCTAGTTACAAGGTTAAATTGATTTAAATTTGGGAAATAGTTTAAAGTATTTGTAAGCTGTTCTGACTTTAAATTTCGTGCTAAACTATCTAGAGGCTTACAAATAAATCTGTAGGAATCTAAAAATCTCAATTTCATGTAAACACTTTTACCATCAATTTTATCAACTAATAGATGTTTTGTAAATGAAATATACTTTTCCTTATTTTGAGGTATAACATCAATTTTCTCAGCATCAAATGCAAGATCTTTAATAAATATATGACAATCATAATTCGTCAGATTGTGTAGAAAAATAGGTACAAACTTGGGTATTTTAAAATTTAAATTACATGAAGAGTGAGATGGACCGCGAAAGGTGCCATTAAGGTGACAATAGTCGTGTACCCGATCAGTACCTAATTCTTGTTCACAAATATGACAAATGTTTGAGGAATTGTAAAAAATTTGTTCATCATCTGTTAAAGATGTCATAGGTATTATATTTTTTAAATGGTCCTTATAAAGTTCTTTAATATCGTTTGAAATATATTCAACAAATTTACATGAAGCGTCTTTACCGGAATATGTTTTAAATTTACTAAGTTCATTGTTATATGAACATTTAATAAAATATGCAAAGCTATATGGTTCATGCGTGTGAGTCAAGCTTGTAAATGAATGATTCGTTGCAGGCTTTTTTCGCTCAAAATGAGTAAATTGCAGATTATTTTTGTTTTCGTTCGGTAAATAAGTAACTATGTGTACACAATCGTTCTTTTGATGATTAATAAGCTTTGATTTATTTGAAAAATTAACTAAACATCCGTCACAAATCCATTTTTTATATGTTGTTTTGTTAAATTGATTACTGATTAAATACGATAATTTTTTTATCCAAACATAATGATTCCTATCTCCGTTTTTAAAATATAACAAATTTACATGATTACGTTTTTTATTTTTTGTGTGATGCAATGGACCTACTACATTATGTTTCTTATTTTTATAGTTAAAGTCGAGACCAAATACATTGATAGATAGATCGTTTATCTGCTCAAATTTTGAAATATGTTTAATTTTCATTGGGAAACTTAAACCACTAAAATTTAGTTCGTTTTCGTACGGAATATATTTTGATACTCGCTCTGCATGAACTGTAGAAGGGTGTAGCGCTGATAGAACTGCCCACTGGAAACTTTTTCATCGATGTTTTCAACGTTAACACAAGCTCGCTTCTTTAAAATATCATTTGGTAGTGGGATGTATAATGATGCTGAGACTGGAGAATATTTATTAATGTTTATTTCTAAATGTTCTACTTTGACTAACGTCCAGCCAGAACCTTTTTCCTGCAAACATATATTTTTTTTATTTGTAATAAAAATATATTTGACTATATTACCTGAAATTCATTGCTGTATGTTTCGATTCGCTACGATAGGCTATCGTATATTTCTGCCAAATCCGTAGAATGCATAATTTCTTGAAATTTTGTGTTGAATGATTTTATGTCCTCGCTGTCCTTCTTTGCAGGTAGTATATATTAACAAAATAATTCTATATTCTACTTTATTGAATGATGAATTTCAAGCTGTTTTTTAATTAGATTGCACACTTTAGGTTTTAAAAATTTTAAGAATGATGGAATATCTGTTTGTAAATTGTTGTTTTTAATTTGAAACGATATAATTCTATACTTAAAAGCGCTTTTAATAATTGAAACATCGGGTTCACAGTCAACACAAGCTTTCAATTTATGTTCACTAGTTTTTTTATGAGAGTTGAATAGAGATTTCTTCAAATCAATTCTACAGAACTCACAAAATATAAAATCTTTTGGATTGTTTAGTTTTATTCGTTTAGATGATTGATTTGATTGTAAACTTTTTTTAACATTATTCATGTTATGAATGTGAGATATATGTTTGTTAAAAGTTAGCAGACTATACAACTTTCCGCAATATTCGCAAAGTGAATGTAAATTTCTGTTGCATTGATATTTAATATGTCGATGTAAACTATCTTTCAATTTATAAATTTTGTTACATATATTACATGGAAACATGTTTGTATTAACCACTAATAATATTTCTAAATCACTATTTTACGTATTTCAAACAATTGTGTGTAATTAATAACTAATTTTATGAAATAAGAACGTTTATTTCAATTGAACTGGTTCTTCTTCTCCTACATTGTTACTATAACAAAAAAATTATAAAATAGTATAAAAAAATTATTGTTTACTTGAACTGACCTGATAAATTTAAATTTCGCAAATTTATCACCAGGTTTCGTTATGTTAACTATGAACTGTCCAACTAACTCTTTAATTTCCACCTCAGACGCAGATTGGAACTTCAACGGTAAAAAAACATTATAATCTATGCCCAAAATATATTTGGGACCGTGTATGGTTTTTATTAATTTTGAATATTTTATTAAATATCTCTCTCCAACTACTAAGTCAGACAATTTTTTATACGCCGCACCTTCACCTAGTTTGTTTAACATATATTTTAACTTCAATACTAAGGAATTAAATAGAGTGTGTACGCTTTTATAGTGCAACATTGTTTTGTTGCTTATTTTCGTTTCCACAAAATCACAAGCATTTAATTTTAAAATACGGGTTATTCTACATACAAGACACATATTTTTAATTACTGTTTATTTATTATTATTGTTGTTTTAACTATATATATTTAATTGTGAAATGTTGTTATAATTCCATAATCTTTTAACTGAAGCTATTATTTTACTTGTAATTCACATAATTTTTTATTTGAATAATACATTTTGTTTAAGGTTAGCTAAGGAGTAGGGTTCTTAGTACAAATATTGCACGAGAAGGTATTCTGTTTTAAGAATATTCAGGTAAGATGCCATTGTTAGGCGGTGCTGTTCAAAATGATATGTTTAGAAACATCACTTTGAATAATTTGAAAGAACATCATAATATCTGTGTGTATCTATTTAGAAATTGAAAATTCAAATAATCTTAATATTTGGATTGGAAGAAATTTTAATGGTGATAGATATTTGAGTTATAACATTATGTGTAAACCATGCTATAATGACATTATATTAGATAGTGTTCAAAGAAATATTTATAACATAGCAGTTGATAACTCAAATATATCATACGTGCATTTTGAACAGCATAATATCCGTTTATACTCACTAGCTGATGCTTATGGGAATTTATGTTGTGCAAAATGTGATGATTTTGTGATAGACAGGATTGTGTAAACTGCATCCAAATAATTAATAATAATCAAAGGATTTAGTAAAACTTTTTTAATGATATAGATTAATTATGGTTTGCTGCGAATATTATTGTTCACTATCGGAAGAATGTACACATATATGT
Source organism: Pterostichus niger (assembly GCA_947425015.1). Lineage (NCBI taxonomy): Eukaryota > Metazoa > Arthropoda > Insecta > Coleoptera > Carabidae > Pterostichus > Pterostichus niger. The sequence continues at coordinate 13,187,290 of OX380338.1, forward strand.
TGCATATGCACCGTATTTTCAAAATTATTTCAAGATAAATTAAAAACGAATGTATGGAGAACAACAGGTAATATTTTTGATAATATAATAATAATTGTTTATAATTATATATTTTTTTCTTAGAAAGAAAAGAAAAATTGAGGATAGAAATAGGAATGAGGAATGTAAAAGACGTAAAATGTAAGAGTATAAATTTATTTTTATTTTATTTAAAATATACAGAAATAACTTTAAAACAATTTCTTATTTATAAAATCTTCTACTATATATTCATTTGTTTTACACATATTACAATTTTTTATTAATGGAGGTGATCCGTCGATATGGTCTCTTTGCGTAGTTAAATTGTAATGTTCAACGCAATGTATATATATATCGTGGTTTTACACCCCATTGTGGGGTTGAACCGCCTCTTTTCGAAGCTCTCTCGATCCTTTAATTTGGGGGGGATCACTCCCGTATTCTTGATCTTTTTATATTCTCTTGCATATCTTTTCCCATTTTTTCCTATCTGCAGTTCTTGCTTTCCAGTCGGTGATCCCTATGTTGTTTAGATCTTTCTTTACTTGTTGCATCCATGTTGCTCTCGGCCTCCCTCTTCTTTTTCTTCCAGGATCCCATTGCAGTATATTATTTATCATTTTTTTTGCACCTGCCCTTCAAATATGCCCTAACCACCTTACTCGTTGTTGTTTAATTTTCCTTACTATATCTTCTTCTATTTCTTATTCTATTTCGAAATTCATTCTAATTCTATATTCGCTGCGTCGTTTTTTACTGGTCCTAGAATGGCTCTCAAGAATTTTCTTTCGATTATTCTTAACTGTTCTTCTTCTTTTTTTGACATTGTTAAAGTTTTCGCGTTATACATCAGTATTGGTCTTATCATGCTATTGTATATTCTCATTTTAGTTGTTTTTGTGAGTATTTTATTCTTTAGTAGATTTTTGTACATGTGCAAAGCTTTCTTTGCTGTAAATATTTTCTCTTTTATCTCTGATTCTCTATCACCTTTACTTGTTATTATCGCCCCTAAATATTTAAACTTCTTTACTTCCTCGAACTCACATTCCCCAATTTTTATCTTTGTGATCTTTTTTGAGTTTCCAGTTTTCATGAGCTTGGTTTTGTTTTCATTTATTTTCAGTCCCATTTTTTGCCCTTCCGTTATTATTTCCTTTACCATTTTTCCAGTATGTCACGCCTTGTCGTTATAACCACTACGTCGTCTGCGTATGCGATCATTTGTCCGTCATTCTTCCTTATTGCGTTTCTATTTATTTTCTGCGTTACATATTCCAATGCTAGATTAAAAAGAGTAGCGGATAGCGCGTCTCCTTGCCGAACACCTTTATTCACTAAAAATTCATTTGTCTCTCCTAGATTTGTTCTAACGGTATTTTTGGATTCGTGCATCGTCATCTTTATTAATTTTCTTAATTTTTCTTCTATTTTCAGTTCCTTTAAGGCTTTCATGAGTTTTTTCCTCTTAATGGAGTCAAAAGCTTGCTTAAAGTCAATGAATAATAATTCTATATTTATCTTTGCCTCATGTGTCTTTTCCATGATCTGCTTTATTGTGTGTAGGGCATCTACTGTGGATTTACCCTGAATGAAGCCACATTGATACTAGTTTATCTTTTTCTTTCTGCCTGTTCTAAGTTTTTTGAGTTTTTTGGGTCCTTATTCATATTGATTTTTCCCGTTTCTTCACACCACTCGAACCATTCTTCATCTATTTTGATTTTTTTGTACCCTATTTTTACGTTCTTATCTTTTAGTCTTGTTTCTTTTGCTATTAACAGTATTTCTTTCTGCATTTTCTTCTCCCTTCTTGTCAGATCGTTTTCTATGAAGACTGTCGTGCCTTGTAATGTTTTTTTCTTCTTCATAATTTCGCTCTTATTTTCCCATGTGTCTGGTTTTGCTACTGTGTGCTGCCATTCCCCTTTTGTTTCTATTTTATACGTTTTGATCACTTCTGCATGGACTTCTAGTTTATTCTTTATAAATTCTTCGATTGCACTTACATTATTCTCTAAGTTAATTCCTTTTATAATTATATTATTTTTCTTTCCTGCTTTCTCTCTTCTTTCTTCGGCCTTTTCCAGTTCTGCTATGGTGTTATTATATTTGTGCTTTTCTTTTTCTAATTGATCTATTTTACTTTCCATTTCCTTTAGGGCCTGATTCATTTTAGGGGTACTTTCACTCCCTTGTCCAGTCTCTTCTTTCTTATTTTCTAACTTTTCTAAACGTTTTCCTAGACTTATGATTTCTGCTTTCTGTTCGTCATCATTCTGCTTCAGTCCTTTTATGTCATTATTTTTTGTTCTATACTATTTTTTATCTCCTTAAGGCCATCATTCACTTCTTTCTTTATTTCTGAATTACCTTGTTTCATTTCTCCATTTACGGACTCCACCGTTTCAGTTAGCTTTGCTAAGGACGATTGTATTCCTTTCAAGATTTCTTCCATTTTACACTTTTTAGGGCTACTATCCCTGCTTTCTTCTTTTTTTGGTGATCTTCTTGTTAATGCACTTCTTTTGAAATCTCTCCTAATTTATATTTCTTCCTCTTCTCCTTCCTGCTTTTCTTCTCTTTTCCTGGTTTTGCTATTGCTTCTGCTTCTTTTTGACGCGATTTATTTAAATTGTTCCACTCGTAAGGTGCTTCGAGAATGAAATGTTGCAATTTCTCGCCATTTCTTGTTAATATAGCAATTTCTTTAGGCACAAAACTACTATTGTTAGCAGTGAAACCTTGTATGTCCACAATAAACTCCCTTATGTTACTAACCGTTTATTGTATTACACAAATGTTGTAACTGAACTGTTCATTGTGTTATACTCTACTATACGATCATGAATAATGAGACAGTAGGCAGTAGTTTTAGCTGGAAAGTTTTCATTAGCTTCAAATTCAAGTCTCACATCCACCGGAGCTGTTTTTAAATTATAATTTTGTCTAGAACAGTTTACTGTAAGAGGTGCTTTTGTAATAAAATCATTTTTGCTCAAAAGCGGTTGAGGTAACACATCTTTATCATAATAATCTATTTGAAACAAGATAGCATAACGATTATTTTATATATTTAAATTTAAATTTTCATAGGGATAATTATCGGAATTTAAAAACAGTTTCACATTAGAAATATTTCAATGGTCAAAATCACTACTAATTTTACCATCTTGATTTTTTCTATCAGTTTGAAATGCTAAAATCACATATCGAGGATTTTCAAACTGTGAAGATGTTTTAATGGTCCATGTTTGCTTCTCGGACGTGGGCAGTAGCGGAAATTCGAATAATGACCATGATCGAAAGGGGATTTGTATTTGCTTATACCTCTCCTGTTTCTTTAAAAATGATAACCATACTTTATCGTTCACATAAATGTAAGCCATTTGCCAATCTATTTTTATAATTTTCTATTTTTAATCTTCTGTTATAACGTACGCATTTGAATCCAATCTTGATCTAATTAGAACAAGTTCTTGCTTTACATTCATCAGAACTTTTTTGTAATCTTCTGCAAAACCAAGAATGGTATTTAAAAGTATCAACACATTAAATTGCCCTTTAGTATCAGATATAATGGTTCCATCCCCCAACCAGCATTTTCCAAAGATCTTTTTTGTCCTTCATGAAACGAACAGTACCCTTTTATTGTGGAGGTTATACCAACATTTTTACACCTTTCTATTTCGATGCCATTCAACTTATATCTTATTTCATCAAACAAGTGTGCAATACCATTATTGATTAAATATGATGATGCCGCAGGCGGAGTTCCATCCTTTTTAAGTTATTCACCTTCAATTACTATCGAACTTTGACTAGGAAGTGTGAAAACTGCTTGGGTTTTGAATGGGAATTCTGATTTCATCGCTATTATTGAATGTGGAGGCAATGTATGGTTGATGTGAATGAACTTCATCAAGTGTTATTGATTCATCAAATAACACTTCTTCTTCAATATGCAGAATATTATTCATTTCCTTGTTACGTTTTTTTTTTGTTCTTTCGTTTCAGGTATGGCGCCTCGGTGCCGCAACCGTCGAAGCGGGGGAGTAACACTGTCGTCTGAGAGATATGAATTGCGAACTTTGAATTATGGACAGCATCGCGTTTTGAATTCTGTGTCTCTTTCTCTTACTGTTAAGTACCATCAGGATTTTTCATGACTTTTAAAGTATTTTCAAGTTAAGTCAGTAGATAAGTAGATATCGTGAGTCTGAGTCGTGCTACTATTTTTTGGGAAGTAAAACGTGGTTTTTTGGATGAGTTTTACAAACAGAGTAGTCTGGATTTTAAAGAAAGTAGCGCAACCGTTTGAGAAATTAATATTCTGCAACTTTGTCGGATTACGGAGACCCACCTATTTATTTCGTTACTGAAGCTGCCCAACAACTCAAGTAATGAAAATTCTAAATTCAACCACTGATTCTGCATTCAATTTAGTATTCAAGTCTTAATGTTGTACAAAGTCAATTCAGTTTTATTTAAGTAACGTAGCGTCAGTTTTTCAGTTAAGTCAAATTAGTATGAAGTAAGTAGCGTACTGTCCACATTCGAATATCCTAATTCCCTATCTCTTTCAGGCTTTTTATTGTTGAATTTTGGGTTGTCCTTTTGGATCGGACATTAAAGGAGTTTCTCCTATATTCCTGTTGTGGTCGTGCTGGATAAAAGTCCTAGAGGACACTGAAGGCTAAGGCGAGTTCGGCGATTTACGCCACTGGAGATCAAAACGCCACGTGGCAGCCACATCAGCAACGCGCCTGCGCTGCGTAGTCTTCCGTGGTGGGGACCGACTCGACAGTCGCTTGCTGACAGAGGAACATCACCCCTTCTCCCCCTGCAGCTAAGCGAAATATTTTTTTATTTATTTTATTTTTGGTTGAGGTTAAGTCTCAACTTATATTCTATTTAGTTTATTTGTATATTTGTATTTATAAGTGTACTTACGTTGTTGCGTTATATATTTCTTGTGTTGTAAATTCCCCATTTGAACTTTGTTATTTTTTCCGTACTTGAGATTATCGTCTGTTTTCTTCAGACTGGTCTGCGTGATTAACTTCCCTTGTGTGTGCACTGTTGGCACAAGTCGCCGTAGTTAGCCGCACGTCGGGTAGTGGTTAGGGCCTTGCGTCTTAGTTTGGATAGCGCGTCACGAGTTCCGTGGTAACTGTTTTGTTTTACGCGAGTTCTAATTACCTCCGCGTCCGCGCACTACGCGATAGTTTTATTTCAACCTGCCGATTCACGGGATCAGGCTGGTGAATCCGGCGATGGTGTCGACGTCACCGGTTTCGGTTTTTTTTGTATTGTTTATTTGGAGTTTGCAATATACTTTGTTACCTGTTGTTATTGCTGTGTTTGATTCGAGTACGCCTTGAAACCTTGCTCCGGCCTCCTTGGAGTCTGTTGGCCGACTCCTGGGTATTGTACACCAGCCGCCAGGCCAACTGGCGCCCCTCTTATTTTTTTTACTTTGGACATTTGGCAACGTGAACCGCACGCCGTCTCCACTGTTCAAGCTAGCCGCGGTAAATCCGGAGCTGAAGAGGGTAGCAAAAGAGTTTGGCGCCCAACGCGTGGGGCCCGATTTTGTTTTTATCGTTTTCATGTTTGGCTCGTTTTTGTGATTTTTTCTTCCTTGCTCGATTTTGGAAATTGGCTCTTAATTAGGGAATTAAATTTTTGGTGTGGAAATTATTCTACAACTAGTTTAGAAATTTACTTTAATTTTACTTTACATTTGGTTAGCATTGAGTTCTCGTACGATGGAGGCTAAAATGGAGATAAATAGGCTAGGCAAGGATGAGTTAGTTTATGAGCTAAAGCTCAGAGGTGTTGATGTGGTCGGTACGGTTGAGTTCATGAGACAATCGCTCCGTGCGTTGCTCAAATTGGACAAAAGTTCTAGTTTTGTTTTTCCGGATTATCCGTTTGCATTTGCAGAGGATCGCGCAGCTTTGGAAGCACAAATTAAACAAATTTCTGATTTAATTAGCGCATTTACTGATGTGAAAAATTCGTCAGCATATAAGAAGATCGAAACTAAGATAGCACAAGCAGTAGGTCGAGCTTCTCGTTGCATGCCAGCCAACAATGACGAAGTCAAAAAGCGAGCGCAGATCCAACTGAAAATTGTCACATTAGAATCAAATCTCTTGGCGAAAGCAAAACTGGTGAAGCACTCGTCCACCTTAGTTAATCCGTTAGTAGACGCATCTTTTGCCGAGTTAAAATTGTCCGGGTCAGACTCAGATTCATCAGAGGGCGAAACGGTGAGCTAGAGGGCTAGGTTAGGCTGTAAATCTGTTCCAGTGGAGAAATGGGGAATTAAATTTAGTGCCGATCGGAGACAAATGTCAAATAACGCATTTCTTGAGCGTGTGGAGGAATTGCGTAGTGCGCGTAATGTCACTAAGTCGCAGTTAATGGTTTCGGCGATAGATTTATTCGAAGGTAGTGCCTTGGTATGGTTTAAGGCAAATTAACACTTGTATCGAACTTGTGATGGGCTTGTGGAGGGACTGCGGGAGGAATTCTTGCCAGTCAATTACGAAGAAAAACTTTTCGAGGAAATTAAGCGTCGTACTCAGGGTCCAAATGAATCGATAGGGGAATACCTTAAGAGTATGACATTGTTATTCGCCAGGTTAAAATCTAGGCTGTCAGACGAGTACAAGGTCAGCATACTACTTCGTAATATTCTACAGTTCTACCAGAATCAACTAGCGTTGATCGAAGTGAAATCAGCCACCGAACTGCAACGGCTTTGTAGGAGACTCGATCAGAGGAAAGAGTCCATTCAATGTTTTATGCCACCACCTAGAAAAAAACAATCATTAGAACCAGATTTAGCTTATGTTGACGCCGGCTCACCATCGCATACATCCACTTCTTCAAGCTTTTTCAGCTCGCTTGACTACCGTCAGCAATATCAGTTCTCACAGCTGTTGGAATTGCGGCAAAGCAGGGCATCTCGCTATAAAGTGCAATGCTCCACGCAAGCTTCATTGCTATAAGTGTGGTAAACCTGACGTTACCAGCAATTCTTGTCGTCCGGGAAACGCCAGACGGATGCCGTAGGTGGTCGTGAACGGCACCGACAACCACACATAGCGACCTCTATAAACGATGCACGGTTGGAATTTATTTTAGCTCATGTTCAGGGTGACGAACGCCCATATTTAGAAGTTTTTATATTCGAGTACTCATTTAAAGGATTATTAGATTCGGGTGCATCATGCACAATCGTCGGGAAAATGGGTTGGAAAATTTTAAGTAGCTTACACTTACCATTACAGAAATCATTCATGCATTGCACCGTCGCGAATGGACAACGCTGCGCTAGCATCGGAAGTATCTCGGTCCTAGTTCGGTTACGTGACTGTGTGAGAGTCATTGACATTCTCGTCGTGCCGGAGCTACCGCATCTGTTGATTTTAAGGGCAAATTTTTGGAAAATTATGGGTATTGTGCCAGATCTTCGTCGCGGGGAATAGTCATTTTCTCACTTACCGGTAGTTTCAGTTGACAAGATTTATCCTCGTAGTCATTTGTCAGTGGAGCAGGAAGGTAGATTATCGGAGGTCGTGGATAAAATGTTTATGGGAATGGATAAGGATCGGATAGGATGTACGGACAGGATTGAGCTTAAAATTTATACGAATAGCGAGCCGATCAAGCAACGCTACTATCCAATCTCTCCTGCGATGCAGAAGCATGTCCACAGCGAGCTAGATTTTATGTTGGCAAATGGGATTGTGGAGAAATCGTAGAGCCCATGGTCGTCTCCAATTCTGCTAGTACCTAAAAAGGATGGTACGTATAGATTCTGCGTGAATTTTAGGAAATTAAACAAAGTTAGTCGTCGCGATGCCTACCCGATTCCGTATGTTTCCGATACGCTTCACAAGTTGCGTGATTCAAAGTATCTCACGTCGCTGGATATTAAATCCGCCTATTGGCAAATACCCGTTGCGGAAGATGCAAAGCAATACACAGCTTTCACCGTACCAAATCGTGGTTTATTCCAATTTAGACGCATGCCTTTGTAACGCAAAAAACTGTGTTACAATAATCAACCTTACGCTCCCTGGGGGATGAGCCCGGGTGGGACGGTTGAACCGCGGCTAAACTCAGTGAAGATGGGAGTGAGTCGGAGAAGGGGTGATAAATCACAAAATTGATAGGCGCCAGCCGGCCTGAGCCGCGACCGGTTCAACAAAAGTACTACGGCCGACAAAATTCGGGATACTTCCCAGGACGGGACTACGAGAGGTGTCAACTATTTCAATAACAAGAGGGAAATGCGGGATATTAACAATATATTAAAGCAAGTAACGAGAAAATTATACAGGATACAGTAGTTGATAGTGCAGGACAGCTGGATCGTAAATCCACTTAAGATCAAAACGAATAATGACAGAAACGGAGGCAGGGCGCTGTGTCTCACCGTAGCGACTAGGACTGCGGTACAGTCAACACATAAGTGGCGCTAAAGTGAACTGCCGTATTCCGACGTATGACGGTTCATTGGTCAATGAATGCGTTTTACGCGGCGCGTCTGTCTGAACGTGACTATTGAGTCGTAGACTCTAATGGCTATTGCGTCGTACGAGCGACACACCTCGTAAGTGACAACAACGTCACTACTAATGACTACGCAAGATGCTCTTAATTGGATTTTCACAAAAATTCTGTATCTACTATTGGTAAACTCGATAATCATTAACTCAACTAATATCGTGACCAGGAGGCACACAAGCCAAGGTATAACAATACGGTACATAAATCGAAAATACGACAACATATGATTATAAGAAAAATGAATAAAAACAAATGATTCTGGCTTAGCTGTAATGGCGTCCAAGCGCTAACGGGAGGGGTGGCAGCAGTGGCACAACTCGATCTGCCAGCCGGATGTCCAAGATCGTCAATTCCAAGATGGCGGACTTCCGCTACACGTGGTTTCTTTTCCCACAGCTGCTGGGCTTCCAATTCCTTAGTAACCAGTATCAGGAACTCCAATCCACAACCAGGGGGAATCCTTGCGTACAATGCTAGCGAGCCAGTGAGCTCACAACAACTTCTATGCCAGGAACACGGCACACGGAATGGACCAAAAATGGCACGAACAGGCTAACCTGCCACAAGACTACGTAAACACGTAAAACGTAAAACAAAAGTACATAAAAACGAACGTACGATAAATAAATAGCTGACGTAAAAAGAACTAGCTCACGTCAAAAGAACTAGCTGACGTCAAAAGAACTAGCTGACGTCAAAAGAACTAGCTGACGTCAAAAGAACTAGCTGACGTCAAAAGAACTAGCTGACGTCAAGTGGCATAAAATATGTGACCTTTTCTATTGGAAACCAAATCCGGAACAACTCCGCGGAATAACGCAATAACCCAAAATGCAATATTCCCTAAATGGCATTATTTCCCAAATCCCCACAAGGGTATTTCGCAAACAAAACCAGTTTGCCGATATCTAATTGAAATAGTCCAACTTCCAATATCAAAATCTCACACTTCCGCAATAGACGTCGTTCGAAAAGACAAAACAAAAACTCACTGCGTTCGAAATCGAACCTGTGAAATTCTGCCAAGAAAGAGAGCGATGCGCGAAGACAAAGACAGCCTCCGGCTAAATTTGAATGGTGCCGGTAAAAACATACTTTGCAGATCGTATTATCGACAGAGCGTTGACAGCTAAACAAACAATGTGAATAACCAACAAAATTCACGCAACGAAAACAAGAGAGACTGACTAAGTTTTACTAATAAATGAAATACTACAATGAGAGCGAAATATAAATGAAGCTAAGTATCAGAAGGATCAAATCGGTCAATATCTAATCAAGAGTTAAGTTTCAGGAATTTGGCGACGAAGGAAAAATAAACAACAACAAAAAAAGTACGGAAAGCATAAAAATAAAACAAAACTGGAGAATACAAAAAAAAACCGTAACACCTTTTGTCCTGCACAGTGCATCTGCAACATGGCAACGCTTTATTAACTCCGTTATTGGTACAGACTTGGATTCAAACGTATTTGTTTACCTAGACGACATCGTCATAGTTACGTCTACCTTTAATAAACACTTGGAGATACTGGGGGAAGTCTCCAATCGACTTCGTGACGCAGGACTGACGTTAGGGCGCGATAAGTGTCATTTTTGCAGAGATGAGCTGAAGTATTTAGGATACGTGGTGATCAAGCGCGGTCTTCATGTTGACCCAGACAAGGTTCGTGCCATTTTAAACATTCCAGTGCCGAAATCGGTATCTGAGGTTCGTCGGTTGGTTGGAATGTCGTCGTGGTACCGTCGTTTTGTGCAACATTTCTCATCGGTCATCGCTCCGCTCACTAGTCTTCTAAAGAAAAATTCTACGTTTAAGTGGGACACCTGTTGTGATCAGGCTTGGCAGGAGATTAAAACTCACCTGGTGTCTGCTCCAATTTTGACATGGTCCGACTTTGACAGAGAATTCGTTCTGCAGACTGACGCATCGAATTTTTGACTTGGTGCTGTGCTGAGTCAACAACATAACGATGGCGAGAAAGTTATTTGTTATCTGTCTCGCTCATTGACGCGGCAGGAACGGAACTACTCGACGACAGAAAAATAACTATTGGCACTTCTATGGGCGATAGAGAAGTTACGTCCATATTTGGAGGGCACGGAGTTCACTGCGATTACAGACCATTACTCCTTGTTATGCCTACATAAACTAGAAAACCCTTCAGGTCGCTTAGCTAGATGGTCGGTGCGATTGCAGCAGTATAATTTTCAAATTGTACACCGCAAAGGAAGAGAGCATGTTGTTCCGGATGCGTTATCTCGTGCTGTACCGATCTTGGATGATATTAGTGTGAATGTTGATGGTGTGAAAGATGCATGGTTCTTAAAAATGGTGAAACTGGTTAGGGAGGATTCGCTTTACTATCCAGATTATTGCATTAGGGATAGGAAATTATATAAGTTCATTAAAAATACTTATTAAGGGTTAGTTAAGGATAGGGAACAGTGAAAGGAAATTGTGCCGAAGGAAAGGCGGAAGGATTTAATTAGGGAATGTCATGACGTACCGACAAGTGGACATTTGGGAGCGTTTAAAACGTTCCATCGGTTGGCGGAACGTTATTACTGGCCGAAGATGAAGGCAGACGTCGCTCGGTATGTCCAGGGCTGCGTGATCTGCATCAAGTCAAAGCCGCTACAAAGAGCTGCACCTGAACGCATGGGAGGTCATTCCACCATTACCAAACCATGGGAGGTGATCATCATTGATTTGGTTGGTCCACTGCCACCGTCGAAAGGTTTTACGTTTATTATGTCCGTATACGACGTTTTTAGTAAGTTTGCCATGTTCTTTCCGTTGCGTCAAGCTAAGGCAAATTCGATCGTCAAGGCATTGGAGGAACATGTGTTTTTAGTCTTTGGAGTTCCTAGAGCTGTCATTTCCGACAATGGGACACAATTCCGTTCGTACGAGTACCAGCGCCTTCTGACGAAATATCAGGTAAAATGTAGGTACACCTCGCTTTATCATCTGCAGGCAAACCCGGTGGACGCGTCAACAGGGTATTAAAGACCACTGGAGTGAGCCCTTACTTCATAAATTTTGGACGGCATATGAAGCTATCAGGCGAATGGCATCAACCAGCTGACTAGGACACTGTGGAGCCTGTGAATGAAGAGAGACAGTTAAAACGTTCGTATTGTTTCGCGAAACTGTATCAGGACGTACGGAAGAGACTGCAAGCTTCTTACGTAAAGTCGAAAGTCCGCTACGACCTACGACATCCTGTATGACAACCAGCTTGTGTGGCGTAGGAACTACGTTCTATCGGACACGTCGAAGTATTATGCGGCGAAGTTGGCTGCAAAGTATTTAGGTCCATTTATGGTACATCGACGTATAGCTGCTGATACTTACGTATTGAAGGACGTGAAGGGCACCGTACTCCCTGGTAATTAGAATATCAAGGACCTCAAGGCTCATCCTGAGCTTGAACAAGACTCGTCTTGATTTAGTTTTATTTTCTTTTACTTACATCTTTTTTTCTTCTTCATTTTCTTCTTCTGTAGAGTTTTCTTGTCGGAAATTTTGAAGCAAATTTCCTGGATAAGTAGGGGAAGAGTTTGTTACGTTTTTTTTTTGTTCTTTCGTTTCTGGTATGGCGCCTCGGTGCCGCAACCGTCGAAGCGGGGGAGTAACACTGTCGTCGGAGAGATATGAATTGCGAACTTTGAATTATGGACAGCATCGCGTTTTGAATTCTGTGTCTCTTTCTCTTACTGTTAAGTACCATCAGGATTTTTCATGACTTTTAAAGTATTTTCAAGTTAAGTCAATAGATAAGTAGATATCGTGAGTCTGAGTCGTGCTACTATTTTTTGGGAAGTAAAACGTGGTTTTTTGGATGAGTTTTACAAACAGAGTAGTCTGGATTTTAAAGAAAGTAGCGCAACCGTTTGAGAAATTAATATTCTGCGACTTTGTCGGATTACGGAGACCCACCTATTTATTTCGTTACTGAAGCCGCCCAACAACTCAGGTAATGAAAATTCTAAATTCAACCACTTATTCTGCATTCAATTTAGTATTCAAGTCTTAATGTTGTACAAAGTCAATTCAGTTTTATTTAAGTAACGTTGCGTCAGTTTTTACATCCTTTGCGGATACATTATAAAACTCAACTGCATCAGTTTCTACTTTGCTAACATTTGTACCTTGGCAAGTAGGGCACTTGGATCTACTTGTACCTGGTGTGCCACAACCATAGCATTTTATTGTTGATTGCGCTTTCGTTTCATTTTTCTTGTTCTCAGATGAGGCAACGCTTGGATCATGTATCGCTTTCTTCCTATTACGACACTCTTCAACAGTATGACCATACTTTTAACAGAATTTACATTTTGGTCTATCTTTTGGTTGAGACATGACCTTCCTTTTATCCTCCTGCTTGACATCGTTTTTTGCTTGTGTAGTATCGTCATTTTCTTTGAAAGATTGCTCCACTACTCTTACTGAATCAAGAAGGTCTTTAAATGTTTTGATGTTGCCGCGGGGAATTCTTTTTCTAATTTTTCTATGTAACAGCCCATAGATCATGTCTAACTGTATCTTGTCGGTGAGAGTATCCGGGATTTTTGCTAGTAAAGCTCGTGCCGTACAAACAAATATGTCTGTTGGAGTATCAAGATAGTGTTCCATCTTGAAGAACTCTTGATAAATTTGATACGCTGGTTTACAAGGACCGTATGCGTCACGTAAGGCTTTCACGGCTTCACTCCACGTACTTACTGTCGCTTTAAGACCCTGCCACCATGTTGCTGCAACGCCATTTAATAACAATGGCAGTCCGCGTAACGCATTTTCATCGCTTACATTTGCGCAGTCTTTATATATCTCGATGGTATCAATAAATGTTTCAACTTCTGAGTGCTTTGTTCCGTCAAAACGCGCGTCACATTTCACAAAACTCCCGTGTTTTATATTTTCACGCGCCGCTACTGAGCCCGAAGTTGATTCACGAACGGAGCTTTCCTGGAGTCCCGCTATCAGCTGCGTCAACTGTTCGTTTGTCATGGCGATAAACGGTTGTTTATCAGCCATGTTTACGTTTCGCTTAGGCGGCGTGTTTATGCTTTATTTTAACAAAGATTTTACAATACCGGCAGGCGAATACCCGAATCTCTGTTTTATTTGCGTAGGCGAGAATTTCCTGTAGTTATTCGCGCTTAACACAGCGAATGAGAATAACTGACAGTTCCACTTGTAATTTCCACTTACGAACGAACACTACAAGTTTTATTCGTTGTTATCACTATTTACTAGTTATTCGCGCTTAACACAGCGAGATTAGAATAACTGACACTGTTTTCACTTTTCTTTTACACGCTCTGTTAGCCACTACGTTGGGCGCCAAGTTATAACGGGGTTTTTTAAAACAAACAGTATGTTTAACGTTATTTATTTTACATTATTTGTTAATTACACAACAAAAGAATGTAAATTGAAAATGAAAGAATATTACGTATATAATGATATTTTGTTTACAGAGTTACTTCAAGCCCTTCTACGTTACAAATTATGCGTGATCGCTCGCTCTACCGCGTCGACTCGACTGACTAGTCACGACTTGTCGTCTGTTTGGGATGTTCGGTAGAGGGGCGGGGGAACTCAGGAACTCAGTGGCGTTACAAACTACATTATTATATAGATAACTAGTGTCCTCATTCTAATAAAAAAAATACAATGTTTGATAAAATACTTAGTAAATTATTCAAATAAAATTTTTGTTGTTATGCGCGCCATATGTGGGTTCCATTTAAAGTTAATTCATACAGAATATAATATTTTAGCCTGGGTAATATAAACCCATATAAAACTAACCTTAAATTTTTTACTAATTTAACCGCTCAAATACACGAATTATATTACATGTAGAAGAAATAAATTAATTTACTTACCTAGATAATAAAAGTGAAAAAATACTGTACAAATAATATTTATATATTATCAACTCTAGTCTTTGAATAAAAAGACCCAGTAAGCTGCATACGTTCAACACAGTTGCGACCAAAAATGTAATGTCTCAAATGGCAGCTTCTAATCATTGCTTACCAGTGGCGTAACGTAAATATTTTAGTAAAGCTTGAATATCTGATCTGCGACAGACCACATGCTGCACAACTAACCATATTATTAACTTGTAACTAATAACTCTAAACAAACAAAGCACAACTTTCACGCAACTGCCACGATATTTACGCATACTGTTCAACAACTGAGGTAGAAATTAAACCCCAACATAAACAAACACGAGTTACACTGTATAACGATAGTCACCAAATTTGAATGGGGTAGATGGCTCAGTGGTATCGAGTCGGCCTGTGGATCTTGAGAACCCTGGTTCGATCCCCACAGCCGACAAACAATTTTCACCAATTTAAAAAAAATCCACCCCTGTGGCTCCCTCTCCACTAATATCTTTGAGGGCCGTGATTTGACGGCTGGTAACCGCACTTCACGCGACAAAATATATCACTTACCGAGATCTGCTTAGGCAGAGTGCCACACTCAGTAATGGGTAAAAGGCGTGATGATATATTTATATTTATATATTTATATTACCAAATTTGACTGCAACCGTCAGGACGCGCAATTTTGATGTCTCAATATAGCTGACTTCCGTAGCACTGGTTTCAATGCTTATAGATACAATATGCTTTTTCCTGCGTCTTTTTATATAAAAACTCTAGTGTACGCAAAACAAAGATGTCTATCTATCAAGCCCACCGCGCACCGCAAACACCAAGGAGGATTACATGAAGTTTTCTCTCTATTGTTGACACACTGCTCGTGACTACAGCGCCTCTAGCGATTGGCATGCCATTTCATTATTCGTCATTGGTTGATACTGTAACAATAATGTAAAATTATTAGTTTAAAGTTTTATCTTTTGAGGCAACGCACGAGACACCGACTTCTGGCTCGCACATGTATAGAGAAGACGGCTAAGTGGAAATATGTTAGCTATTAATTTTAGGCTTTAAATTAAAAAGGGGATGACATTAATAACTAAATTTCTTAGAAATGCAACAGATTTTCATGTTCATCTTATCTGGGCCTCTGCGAGGTCAGGGGGTTAACTGATACGCCAACTGTTATAGCATCCAGATGGTTTTTATCTGATTTTATGGGTCCACACCCTGGGGGTGGACTTTCTGGATGCTGCAAGCAGCTTGCGTGGAAGTCAGTCTCGTTCGTCTCCTCAACGGTTCAACTTGTGTTTTCTTATATGCTTAGAACAGTTTTCTTACTAATTAAATATAATTTTAAATATTCTACCAAACCTCAACCTTTAGCTCTCAACCTCATTTAATTTAATATCGCGGTAATAAAGAGTGCCCGTGTTACGTTGCTGCATCTCAAGGTAAGTGGAAATATTGAACTTAATATAATTATTAAATTAAGAATAAGTGATTAACTTATTCGCCCAGCTCTTGCTCGTGTTACAATACCAAAAGTTTGAAATTTTAATTTAGTAACTATCTAGGATGTATTTTATTTCTAATAACAATCGCAAATTCTGAGTATTAAAGTATAAAAATATAAATAAGGTGAGACACAATTTAACAGATTAATAAATAAAGTAATATTTATTTACTTTTTGACATCTATTTTTCAAAATTGGTCCCCCGCAAAATATATTTGGTTTTGCAGCTTATGCTATATAGTTAGTAAATCTAGAAAGGTAAGAATTTGCTATAGGAGCAAAATTTATTGAGAATAAAGATATATTATATGTATGTAAATTGGAAAAGATTTTTAATTGACAATGTATCAATTTCTTCGAGCTCTATCTAGTATTGACACTATAAGAACTATGACAATACGACCAGACCAAACGCGCAGAAATTGAGACTTACCGCCAACTACTTATGATCTATAACATTACGAAGACGTTTATTGAGTTTACTGTAAAATTTTCCATAATCGTTTTATACGAGCAAATGAACAGATATTTAATAGACCAAGATATAATACATAATTTTTTAATTTTATCAAGTTCTTTGTATATTTGTATATCTAATACCTATTTATACATGTTTTTGGAAGCAAAAAAAAATTTAAAATTGCCCCAAATATGTCACTAATAGAGAATAAACATTTAACATATGTATGAAAAATTACTTGTACGCGGTAAGATTCTTCGCATATTAAAACTTATTTTTAGCAAATATTGTAATAATAATGTTATTAACAATATTTAATACCTATTTATACAAGCTTTGGGAAAAAAATTTTTTTTTCAAATAAATTGTTCTAAAAATGTCACTAATATAGTACAAACATTTAACATATGTATGAAAAATTACTTGCACGCGGTACGACTCTTCGCATATTAAACCTTATTTGTAGCAATTATTGTAATAATAAGGTTATTAACAATATCTAATACCTATTTATACAAGCTTTGGGAAAAAAAAATTTTTTTTTCAAATAAATTGTTCTAAAAATGTCATTAATATAGAGTATACATTTAACATATGTATGAAAAATTTCTTGTTCGCGGTACGACTCTTCGCATATTAAACTTTATTTGTAGCAAATATTGTAATAATAAGGTTATTAACAATATCTAATACCTATTTATACAAGCTTTGGGGAAAAAAAAATTTCAAATAAATTATTCTAAAAATGTGACTAATATAGAGTAAACATTTAACATATGTATGAAAAAATACTTGTCCGCGATAGGACTGTTCGCATATTAAACCTTATTTTTAGCAAATTTTTTAATAATAAAGTTATTAACAATATTTAAGACCTATTTATATATGCTTCGGGAAAAAAATGTTTTTTTAAACAAATTGCTAATAATCAGTATCTCAATCTAACTATCATATATTTGTCTTTGTTCTATCTAAACGAAGCGATTTCGTTTACCGTGCATACGACGCTCTACTCGTCGGCATCAGATTCATGGAAAACTCGGACTTTCGTCGAAACTCAGTCCGTCAGATTAGGTTTTTATTAATTTATGGGATACTTTGAACAGTTACTTTCTGTTATTTTTTTCTAGAATAACTAAAATTTAATTATAAAATTTTGAACCCAATTATTTTCTCTTAAAATTTTAAGTGTTACTTCTTCACAATTTTTGAAATTATTTATTTGGCATGACGCATTCTATAAAGTTTTGTTGTTAAAAATATTTAGTGACACCCTTAATATTATTTATATTTGGGATTTTTATTATACAGCTTAGGAATGACATTATCTAGTATATCGTCCATCACAAGGTTAGCAGTTGTGGGAGATAGTGCTTCTCCCATAGCCAGACCTGAGAGTTGTTGATAATATTCATTGTTGTATTTGAAGTAGCAATAATTGCAACAAAACTGCACCAAATTTATAAATCATCTTTCGGTATATTTGTCTTCCCTAAGATAATGTTCATTGTCAATAGCACTAATAACTAGTTGTACAGGTACGTTAGTAAACAATGAAATCACGTCCAAGAAAATTAGACAATAATTGTCTGGAATCTTTATTGTTTTTTTCAAATTGTATAGATTCTTTTTTACTACGTACTCAACATTTTGTGCATATTATAATATATCCGAATTAGGAATTTTGGTAATTTTGCATTGGGGTACTAGAGACAATTGGACAAATAGATAACTCTTCTTTGTGTGCTTTTATTAAATAATATATTCTAAGAGGTATTGCATTGACACATTTTAATGTTTCAAATAATTTATTTTCAACAAAACAAAAAAGAATTTGTTGAAAATAAAATAATATTTAGACAATAGAAAACTATCAGAATTTAAAAATAAACATAAACTTATCATCAATAATAAATTATCAAAAAACGCATGGTTTCTTAACTTAACTAAAACTAATTTTCCACCTGAGATTACGAGATATCCTAGCTGCAGGGCTTAAATGTAATTCGCAGAGGATAGTACGGAATTTTTAGACCATTCCCAGCGAAAGTTTTAATTCATAAGTTGACAGTAGCGACATCTACTGGACACATACGGTATTATTGAAAGTTGTCTACAATATCGACTTAGTCTAACATTTCTATTAAAAAGAGAAATAAGTTTATATTGTTGAGTTAAATTCAAAAATATAATGTTGCATTGTGAGAAACATATTATAAAAACAAGAAATAGTTGATTTTGATTTTTAAGTATTTTGTGTTCTGCTAAAAAATATGAAACCACCTGATGTTAAATAATAATGTAAAAATTCTTCAATAGAATTAGTTCTTGATGAAAAAGGTTCTATTTTGTGGACCTAATCATTTCATAAGCACATGTGAATTGGTTTGTTTCCGATTGTTGTCAAACATTTAAGAAATTTTCGTATCTCTGACGCCAGTGAGACATAAGACACCAGAGAACAAATTAATTGTCAAAACAAATTGTAATAGCTAACTCCAGATGATATTGTATGACGAAAGAAATTTTTGTTTTAATTTTGGGTTCCAATAAAGTTACGTTGATAGGGCTAGATGGCTCAGCGGTATCGAGTCGGCCTGTGGATCTTGAGAACTCTGGTTCCATCCTCACAACCGACAAATAATTTTCACCAAATTAAATCTATCCCTCAGGCTCTCCCTCCACCAACATCTTTAGGGGCCGTGATTTGATGGCTGGTAGCCGCACTTCACGCGAAGAAATATATCAATTACCGAGATCTACTACGGCAGAATGCTACACCCACTAATGAGTAAAAGGTGTGATTATATATTTATAATTATTTATTTATTTAATTAATCTTTAAATTCGTATTTGATTGACCTATACCTTTATGCTTGTGAATGGGTTGTGACACGTAACAACTTACCCCAATTATTTGTCACATAAGCCCCAATACGAAATTCCAACATTCCAGATGAAATAAATAAGAACTATGAAATGCTTACTAAACAAACTAAGTGAATTTTATAAGTTGTAACTTTAAGTCACACAAGTAACATAAATCCAATAAATTAACTACATAGTACTACGACAGGAGAAAAAAATTACGAAAACAAATAAAAATTACAAATCTGCTGTTTTTAATCACCACACACACATATACAGTCAGAAATTGCGAAGACAAGAGTTAAATACTTGACACAGGAGCACACGTTGCCGTAATCATTTTTCTCTTTTTAGCCCATCTCTCCGTGTTTTGCATTTTTTGTAATATGCCCTGTAACAACTTACTCTCGTAACATCCATTTTCGCTCTCCACTACAAATTTTCTTGCATTGTATTAAAATTTAGAATAAATTTAAGATCTGGAAACTTGATCCTTATGACCATAAAGTGTACAATAGACGAAAAACGTTTTAATTTCGACACCATACAGTAATAAACATCGGTATATATGAATTTAAATAATATAATATATATATATATATATATATATATATATATATATATATATATATATATATATATATATTATTACAATAATTGCTACAAATAAGGTTTAATATGCGAAGAGTCGTACCGCGTGCAAGTAATTTTTCATACATATGTTAAATGTTTGTACTATATTAGTGACATTTTTAGAACAATATATTTGAAAAAAAAAATTTTTTTCCCAAAGCTTGTATAAATAGGTATTAAATATTGTTAATAACATTATTATTACAATATTTGCTAAAAATAAGTTTTAATATGCGAAGAATCTTACCGCGTACAAGTAATTTTTCATACATATGTTAAATGTTTATTCTCTATTAGTGACATTTTAGGGGCAATTTGAAATTTTTTTTTGCTTCCCAAAACATGTATAAATAGGTATTAGATATACAAATATACAAAGAACTTGATAAAATTAAAAAATTATGTATTATACTCGTATCTTGTTCTATTAAATATCTGTTCATTTGCTCGTATAAAACGATTATGGAAAATTTTACAGTAAACTCAATAAACGTCTTCGTAATGTTATAGATCATAAGTAGTTGGCGGAAAGTCTCAATTGCTGCGCGTTTGGTCTGGTCGTATTGTCATAGTTCTTACAGTGTCAATACTAGATAGAGCTCGAAGAAATTGATACATTGTCAATTAAAAATCTTTTATGACCATAAAGTGTACAATAGACGAAAAACGTTTTAATTTCGACACCAAACAGTAATATACATCGGTATATATGAATTTCAATAATATAATATATATATATACATATATATAAACACAGGCTGTAACATCGAAACCAACCATCGCCTATATTCTCTTTATCATTATAATTATAAAAAAGTATTATAAAGCAAAGTTGTAGAAGACTAAGGGGGACATCTGGTTAAAGA